>OY727105.1:77674318-78136516 GCA_963402855.1 Ormia ochracea
TTATTTTTTATACATTCGAACTACTAAAAAGGTGCAAATTTTACGATGCCATGCAAATGAAAAACGAAAGCAAAATATTTAGAAACATAATTATAATGACCATCAGCAAGGACATTAACATTAAGTTGTATCGTTGAGTCCGGGAAACAATGGCAGTTTCTTGGGAAAAATGCGAAGTCATTATAAATTAACGAAGTGTGAAGAAATTTGTTTTCAAATCCAATAAAATATTCTCAATATTACTCAAAGTATCAGAAGAGAAGACTTAATTTAAATATTATTTTATTATTTTTACATGAGTGTGTGAATGCATATTTACTTTTGCCAAAATTGCTTACCTTCAAGAAATGTTACTTTGCTCCAACATATTAAAGTAGTATTCAAAATAATATGAAAGTAAAAGTTATTCCTCACGATGCCCATACAAAAAGTCGTTCTAATAAATGATGATAAATAAAAAATTTGCCGAAAGGTAATCGAGCCTATTGCTTTTACCGCAAGGCTGCCATAATCGACCTCCAAGCCAACCCACAATTTATCATAAAATAATTTACTTGTAGTTGTTAAACATAAAAATTTCATACTTGTGATTAAAAGAGTTTTAAAAATATATTTTAAACATGACTTGAGACATAAAACTAGTCTTCATATTTTGTATCGCATCTAAAAACAAAAAAAAAGTGATTACCAGCACTGATGTGGAAGGCACCTTTTGGGATGGGCTCGTTTTTGAAGCTTAAAGCACTTGTTAAATTGACGTTGTAAATTTGGTAAATTTAGGGAGAAGAGGTAATTAAATTTAGTAAAAAAAAAAAAAGGTACGCTTGTCAAAACAGTTTTCCTCTTTTAAAAGGTGAACTTATAAAGACTGTGATGTAAGCAAATGTCGGGTGTTGCAATAATCAGCAAACTGTTCAAGTCGAGATTGTACTGTATATCGATATCATTTCATTTTTCTGTTAATGCTTCTTAGAGAAATTGTTGCGAATGTTATTCAAGATCTGGATATGCGAATAAAGTCGTCCTTTATTTTGTGGCTTCAGTAACTGCGACTTATTTTTATAAATTTTAAAATAAGAGTCAAATAACTGCTCCGCCTATAAATGACGTCTATTTGAATCTATACGAAGATTTTTTCGTAAAAAAAATATTTATTGAAAGGTAAGCATTTTTGTGAGCATTTTGTTTTCAATATGAGACATCCCACAGTTTAATCTTCATAAAAATTATTATTGCGGTCAATAAACAATGCATACAACGCAAATGGAATGCATGATAAACGAGTTAAAGAAAATACGAAGAAAAACGTAAATAAATTTATATGTCGCCACAGAGATACGAATATTCTGTCTTGTCTTACGGTCTCGAGACCTGTCTTACAGTGTGTTTTTCTCTAAGTGCTCAAATTGTTATTGTCTTAATACCAAAACACATGTGTTGCGGTATGAATTTTTCCCCTGTAACTAAACTTTAATAAATGACAAAAGAGTGCTTCGAAGTAGTACAAGCTTTTTATTTATAGGACACATATTTGTCTATCTATAAGCACAGGCAACTAAAATATTATAGAACAACTAAAAATTTTTTATATTTTTATTAAATGAATAAAACATATAATTTTTCATGAGATTTGTTTGACAAACCCGCTATTGCGTAAATAGAAGTTTATTATGTCTCCACGCGGTTAATACTGTGTAATCAGTGTGTTTTGCAAAAAACTAAATGCCATCTTTCAAAGTTCGTAATAAATGAATTTCCGCGAAAGAGCGTTGTGGTAAACTTGAAGTAATCACAACTGCATTGATTTGATATTAAATACAGCTGTTAGTGGTTTTTGCGGATGACTTTTTTTATATAAAGTTAAGTAAAATACACATATCACTTCTTTCCAACTGTTCAAAGTAAATATCAGATCGCAACAACTTGAAAGATTAATGCAATTGTGGAAACATACAAAGTTTTTACATTTTGTGTTTTTCAGTGTCTTTTGCTAGTATTTGCCCCATCATTGTATTTTTAAATTCAAATGGAAACATGCTGGCATGAATATTCTATCGGAATGTTTCTTTAACCCATGGAAGTCACAGTGGCGTTTAAAGAAGTCAACGTCATTATCATAACTTATTTATATAAATTTCGGTAGCTGTTTGTGTTTTCACAGATAAAAATGTATCAATATTAAGATGGTCACTTCTAAATGTTTTTTTTTTTTTTGCAAATTTCATAATCACAATTTTTCTGTACGGAACATTATAAGTAGCATTGCCAATTTTTTCTAAGATCAGCACTCAGGGAATAGCCCTTCTAATGCAATGCATTATGGCCGAACTAGAAGAAAGCATGTTTGGGGCCGAAGTGGTCGCTGGTAGCATTTTGGTAATTGTTTTCACTTCGCCGATGAATACTGCCGGATGTGGTAATTTCACTCAACGACTTTGCATTACATATTTTTAATTTTTCCAGAAATTATTAAAGTTTTTCGAAATTCCGAAATACACACGGATGGATAAAAATTAATTTTGCAATCGCTGCTGTGCAACTCAGTCTACCAGAGCACGAGTGGACAAGTAAATGCGCACTCTTTGATTGCGTTGGGGAAGAGTTATTGGGAAAGTTAAATAAGGAAAGTCAGTGCCTATTCCATTATAATATTTTCCAGTACACTTAATGAGAAAAGAAAAATTTTAAGAAAATTTACACATGGAATCACATTGAAATAAATTACATTTTTATACAGCCCTGCTAATGTAGAATAAATGTGTGCACTCATACACACACTCGCAAATGTACGCACAAGTGTGCATATGCATGTACGAGTATGTGTATGCAAATGTATGTGATTATTTTGAAAATATAAGAGTTTCAGGTATTTATGCTGCACTAACTTTGTGCGTTTTTCATTCTATGAAATCCTGTCATAAATTCCAAGTTTCATGGAGGAAAAGAAAACAACCTATGCTATTATTATGTAATGTGTGTGGCTACCTAAATAAGTTAGTACGTATGCAAGTATGTAGTATGTTGGAAAATGCCCATGCATACACAGGAACGAGTAGAAAGGGGTGTGTGCACTCAATCCTAAAAGTAATAGTATTTGTACATTTTGTTTTGTTAGTTTTTATTTTTTATCCTTTAAGGATAAAAAAGAAAACAGAAACATAAATAAAAGAATGTGGAGTGCAAAGAATGATGCAACCACGACCACTGTGCTGCTTACTAAACAGAGTTAAGCGGATGTTCACTTATGAACACAAACTTACTCACTCTCTCACCATGAAACATCTCAACTTTTACATAAATGCAAAACAAGAAATGTCATCATCTACGAGCTAGTTTGTTTTGCAAGTGCATGTTTTTGTGTGAATACACGAGTGCATACGAGTGTCCTTTACTCACTCCTACATACAAATTTATTTATACATACAAGTTGACTTTGGTATGGCGAAGAGCTCAGAGATGTGGATCTTTATCTGTTTGCGTGGGTATGTTCAGCTGTGTGCATGGAAGGATGTTCCTTTTATTTGTGTTAAAATTTTTCATTAAAGTGGCATTTGAAAGTTCTGTTGCCTTAACTGTTTCCGTGTTTTTTTCAATTTTTTTGCAATTGCACTGGAAAAAAATCTTTGTTTCCTTTCTGTTGTTCCTCTTATTTTCTTCTATTTTGAATTAGTTTTGTTTTTTCTATTTTTTATATGCCGTTTAAAAGGAAAAAGTAATAGTTTAATGATTTAGTTGTAAAGTTTTACCATTTTCACAGGAGAATATTAAAAGTGATGTTAACAGTTTTTGTTTATTTTTGCTGAGACGATAATTTTTTACGTTAAAATTATACTACTTTATATATAAAAATGCTATAACACAACATAGTAGCCAATAGAGTGGCTACCAGAGGCCTTTCACTTCATTCATTTCCCCATTAAGTGTTGGGTTTGATTTAGGAAAAAATTTTTGGTCAAAGAATTAGAATAAATATTTTTTAAATGAGCTTAAGATACAATTTGGGCTTATTAGTTGCCACTGTTAACTATTCCTAAGCACAGAATTTATGTCATTTCATAACAAAAGTTTAGTAGTAATGATTGGAGTAGGATGTATTTACTTCATCAGGAACAGTCAAATGGTTCGGTTCAAGATTACAAATCACTTCTTGCATCTTGTACAAAAATTCATATCCACATATAATTACTCAACTTGCTCCAGATAAAGATGCAATAAAAAATTACATTACTAATGAATTTTGTCCGCCCACATCCGGGTATTATGACAATTTCAAAAGTGAAACAGGGTCTGTACTAGTCTGATTGCAATTTCACGACAACTACTGTTAAACCTACATCTATATCACTTTGGTCCAAAATTTGAAAAAGTTTTTAAACTGGTATGGAATGCCACCCAACGATTTTTGAAAATTCAAGAACAGTACTGGCTTTGGGTTGTTCCAATATTTGATTATTTTAATGTAAATTCCTTTGAAGTAAATAATCGAAATACTAAAAAAACTTCATTCAAAAAGCACGTCATTAAGATTACTGACGCTTTGATTTAACGCAATTGAATTAAAAGGCATTTTTTTAACTTTTTTTCATGACTATACAGTTCATTAGCAATAATTTCCATATCGTTGACTTTGATATCGTTATTTTTTATTTACTTCCCGAGCAGTATAAGTCCATGCATGTATGAATAAGTACTCGCACCAATGCACGGGTATTTACAAGTGTGTACTTCCGTGCTCATTAAGATATTTTTCAGTTTATAAATTTCTGTAAAAAGAAATGAAAAATAAATAATACAAGTTTGCTATGTGAACATTCCCCCTAATATCTTCCTGGCAATCACATACTTAAGTTCATATATATTTACGACTTTGATATGCTTAAATACGAGTACATATAAATTTTGCGCCAAGAGTTTTTAATATAGACGCAGATTAAGGTCTTGTTACCACATATTGATACATGAGAAAATCATTCTCTTCGCGGTTGTAATACGTATCTAGATTAGTGGAATGGCGGCACGGCTCTTGGCTTAGTTAAATCGATGCAAAACGCTAACTTCCGCTCGTTAAACATTTCAAAAATTAACAATCAGCCAAACTCAGAAATATTAAATTACAACACACTCTCAAAAATGCGTCCAAACACATTCATGCCTATTTACTTATGCAAATATATTTTATTTCTTTAGTATACGTACGAGTATGTTTGTGTGTTTGGCAGCATACAGTGAATTATGGCAATCATTTCAATGGCGCCACAAAGCAAATGACAATAAATAAATGTAATAGTTTTGTCATTGTTATAAGCATGTACACGATTAGATGGCTTTTGTCAGTGAAACGATAAGAACTGCGCACACACAAAAATACATATATATGTACACACACCATAAATTTTAAGCATGGATTAGTTAATTATTTGTTGTGCGCGCATGCAAATCTGCGCCTCTTTAAAGTAGCCCTTTTGAAAGTATTCATTTTTTTTTTCTATTTCACAGTTGAACATGTTGTCCAGGCATTTTAGTTGGGCTGGGTGACAGAAAAGTGACGGGAAAGTTACAGAAAAGTAATTTTAGAATTCAACAGTTTTCAGTATTGACTCAAAATGCAAATATATTCATTTCATTAAAAAATATATCCTCGTTACTTGCATTCATGTGTGTGCGCTATTTTCCTAATCCCTTTTGTAGTTTGTCCTTATATTTTAGGGAACTTATTATATGTAAGATTTCTATCACAGTTAACAAAAATCTGGTAAAAGGTTTCAAATTTAATTTGATAAAGTTTTGTTGCCTTACATTTGACGTTACTTCGTTGCTTCCGAGAATATCTGAAAGTTTAGCGTGCTTTCGATTTAATAGAGAAATCATGGAAAGAAATTTCAATATCAGGTGATACACTAAAGCTTAGTTTTTCATAAATGTTCCAATAATAACTTGACAATTAAAAGCATTGCCTTCATACTCACCAGCATGCCTCAGCAGTGGTTGCCGATATTATTCCGGAAGAGTTATGGGATAATACTGTGCTGAAACCAAGTGCTTATAGCAAGTATGAGAACGACTTCTTCTGTATAATAAATATAGAAATAGTTGGAAAATGATTCTGCTTTGATGCAGATGAAGAAAGGTTAACTCTTTTCCAATCATCTGAATCATTTTATTATCAACACATCACAAAATGTGATAGATATTATAATAGATAATTATTTCATAATTTTTTATAATTTGACCCGAAATGCCAAAAGAATATATATAATAAGAGTGGTATAAAAAATTATTCACAGTACCTATGCATAAGTAAGCACAATTTGAGAGTCATTAATTTTATATAAGATTTCAGCACAATTACGAAATACATTTGCAAAAAGTTTTAAAATAAAGAGCCGCTCCATGAAAATAAAAAATAAAATATTAATGTAACAATTTGAGCATGCTTATACAAGAGAATGTAATGGAAGAGAACCACAAACTATATCATTTTCAGCCTCCGTAATTGAATGAATAATGCGCAGCCTACTAGGCCGGAGATCGTGGGTTCGATTCCTGCCTAGACTCTGGGTGTTTTCCTGCAGTGAAGCCGAAAGATTTGCTGCTTAAGTTAGTTTACAAAAAAAAAAGCAAGGCTGAGTATTAAACTCTACTCTGGAATATGAAAAACGCTGGTCTGTAAAGAGTTTTTTTTTTATATTTTTAATATGAGTAGTCAGATTTCAGAATAAATGGCAACCGCATCATTTTTATATCTGTCAATTATCTGTTCACTTTTCCACTCTTCTTTTAAACTTCTACTATACGAGTATAGGGGTTGGGCAATTGTATGTGTGTGGGTGTGTAGGTGTTAAGTTTATCACGTGCCACGCAAGTAATTCCACTTTTATAAGCTCTCATCTCGTGTGTGACTGAAGGGCACACTTAAGCTTATATGAAGTAAAAGTAAAAATTTGTATTGACCATAAACTAAAGTGTCTGCTGTAGTTGCTTTTATAGCCAAAATTTGAAATTTTTTTCTGATTTCCCAGTCACAAACACCAAATAACACTAAAATGTAAACACACACAAAAGAACGTCAGCCACGCGAATGCTAAGAGCAGCGAATCCATCATACAGAATGAAAAATAATTTATTTGCTTTTCTTTCTTGTGTGTGTGCCTGCAAGCGTTTAAGAGGAGAGGGTACGTTTAAATCGGCTTGACCACATCTTTCACTTTTGGTCAAAAGTTGTTGCATCTACTGAATTGAAAAGAATAAATTAACGGTGTTAGTACTGGTTCTTGGAATTAAATTAACTCGTGCCAATTAAAACCTGTGAGCGAAATTGCATGTATATATTTATATATAAATTTAATTGAAATAAATTAATAATTTAAATCGAAATGTGTGAAATTGGTATCGTTATATATTCGTGACAATGCTTCGACGTATTCATGATGACGGCAATGGCAATGGGGAATCATTATTTATTTCTATAATCCATTAGAGAACCATTACAAATTATAAATTAATAGGCATGGCAGCGGTGCCTTAGGTTTACCAATTCTATATTTTTGGTATTAACACCAAGCCCATTGACAATAACGGGATGTAGGTAACGCTTCAACCTAAATATCAAATAATTGTTTCAGATTTCAGAAAATTGTTTATTTTGAATACATGGATTGATAATAAATTCATAATATTAATTTTCTGATGTCACTTTAATCGCGCATACTACAAGTCTCTTATGAAATTGACTGCAGTTGCGATGCTAGTTGTGTAAAGTATATAAAATATTATTTACTAAAATACAAAGTTTTTTATTAAAGAATACATTGAATTTGATTACTGTGGGACAAAATTTGGCTCTCATTCTCACTCAGACCAGCGAGAAACTTTTACAATTTCAAAATATTTTGAAATAAAAAATAATATTCCAATTCTATATTTTTCAACCTTCAGTGTTATAATTATGTTATTTTTAATCGTTTTTTATTTAATTGTAATTTCCAATATTTCGTCAAACTTTTCTTTTTCAAGGTATTATTTTGTAATTAATTATTAAAAGTAGTAATTATGATTACTTACTTTTTACGAGTATTACAATTTAACTTAATTTTATCTATTTTTAATATGTTATTAATTTATGTATCTACATATATTCAATAATTTTTTATAAATTGTATGTAAAAAACCGACTGCTCAAACTAAAAAGAAGATAATTATATAAAAGTTATCTTATAGTGAATGTTAATTTTGAAAATTTTTTGGGTGTTAAATTTCGATTAATTAATTTTATTTTTAACTTAACATGATATTAAATAACTGCGAAATACTTTAACAGAGCAGGTCCTTTTGTTTAATTGGACATAAAACATTATTATATTGTTATAATAACAATTAAGTTTTGTCAAACTGAATTAATTATGTGACAACTTGCGTTACAATAAACCATTTTTAACATGCACACACGATACAAATGTTTTTTGTAATAGAAATGACTCAAATGCCATTCATTGTATGAACTAATTTTATTTTAAATTGGAGAATTTCACAGAAGTAGTACAAGAGAGAGCAAAGTTATAACCATATCCGTTTCTCTTATCAATTCATGCATTCGCATACATGCATACATATTTTTATATCTACATATGTACATATATCTGCCGTGTGTGTAGTCAGGCTAAAATGTAGTAAATATCGTCTCCTCTGTTTACTTCACAATGGAATTTAAAAAGTTTGCTGTAAGTTTGTAAGTGGGGCGATAAAAATTCGTCTTATACTTTTTCAAGGTTTCCTTCAATAGATTGTTCCTGTAAAAAAATATTTTTAATCAGTTCGAGACTGTCTAATTAGACGTAATTTGACAAGTACTTGTTAATTTAAAGCGTTGTAGGTAGAACGTTAACGTCGTTGAATTTTATAATAATAATATTTATAGGTCGTGTTACGTTATATTGGTTTCCACTTTTCTTTCTTGTATTCTCTTCTCTACAGTTCTTGGCAGGTTCATACTCACACGCTTCTTCTCAAACATCAAATGATTTCAAACGAAATGTTATGATGGGCATAATTTTAACTCTTAAAAAAACTTTAACGAGCGCGAATAACCGTAGTTGATAGAAAACATCGAAGCTCCAAATAAAAACTCTCTCACGTTAGAAAAACGAGTATTCCAACTCACGTTAAATAGATGAATTGAAACAATAAAGAGAATTTTTAAAAACGATATGAATTAGAACAGAGCACAAAAGGTCCAGCGCGTTAGAAGCTGCGTCATAGTAAATTCTTTTTTAATTCAATTCTATTTGTTCTGGCTCGCTCACAAACGAATTAATAAGAGAGAATTGGTTTGTTTACTTTACTTCATTGGCGTTGAGGATGCAATGCAATACACTCATAATAGAATACCCCGTATTCGGAAAGGAATATAAAATCAAATGACAAAAAAAGTTTGCAACGAAACATTAGCAAGTACGTGAAACGAATTCACAACTAAGCCAGAATAATATATTTTGTAAGATTCCATGTTAGTTAAAATCTGTGTTTTGTTATGCGCCGTTTATCTTCCCTTTCCCTTATCTTTGGCGCTGTTTTATTCTTCTCAGAAATTAAATGAAACAGCTTGCTGAGGCAAATGAAAATGAAACAGATTGAGCTTGGTGATTACCAGATATTAGTTTGGAAAGTGCTTTCACATCGTGCGGTATCCACTCGGTTTGGAACTAAGTCTTTCTAGAGCCACAACTTTTGAAAAGAAAAATAAATTTGCTTGAAATATAGTTGGCAGCAATAAGCTGTGAATATGAAAAAATAAATAATTAAAGTGCAATGGAAATCGTTGGTTATTTTGAATGTGGTTAAATATTTCAGAATCGATGTGTTTTGTGTTCTTTCTTATCGCTAGTGTGATTCAAACTAATTAAAAGCTGGCATGTGTGCTTGTGCTCCGTTAAGTTTAGCATGTTCACGCACTTGCCCATACACAGATTTATTACCGAATTTCATGTGTGTGAGAATGAATATTTTATTTACATAAATAAGAATAAGAGATAATACAAATAATGAAAAGTTATGGCTTTAGCTAATGTTGCACTGACACACATACGACTCCATCTGCATGCAAATGCGTCCGCATAACCGTGTACACACAGTTTGTCAAAAGCACACTTCAAAATACACATGCACACATCCATATACACAAAATAAGTGCATGCCTGTGCAAAAGGAAGTGAAAATTTCGTGTGGTTAGAATTTTAGTGATGGCAGGTGATACTTTTGCGTTGTTAATACTAAATATCCATTTGTGCGAACGGGTGTGAGGACGGCTGTGTACGTAACCTCATAAAGTATTTGATGATAAATACATGTCACATATACATACCTAAACTCTCGAGATGGCCACAATTTACCAGTCACTTGGAGTAATAAAACGTACTTCAATCACACGTAACAAGGCTCACGCATCTACACATGAGATGATGCAGCAACTGTTGGGGCCGTGTCTTAAATAAAAGTAGTCAAACGGATGAAAACGTGCATAGGAAGCAAAAAAATTATAAACGCTGTAAAATATTAAAACAAGTTGTATTACTACACACACACACACACAGACACACATCCAAATATATATGTACTTACGTACATCCATATATACATGCCTATTTATATAAATATAAAAATAACGTGCAGATAGAAGATTAAAAATAATTGCTTATACAAAAAAAATACTATAAGTAAAATAACACTCCAATTTGAACCAATTCCGAGCTTCAGCATCAAGAGAAATTTACTAGCTGATATTTTGATACTGCAAGAAAGGTAAATAATTTTCACATTTAAATACAAATATTAACTCTCTGATAGACAACACAGAATACATCGACAAGTAAACATTTCTCATGCGAACATCTGCCAGTTACACCAGCAGAATCACAAAGTAAAAATTTTCAAAGCTACACAAGACAAACATAACTACGTATAACGTTAAGTAAGTAAAATAGAACTAAACGCTTTAATTTCCTTAACCACGAGAAGCAATAAATTTTTTTTGTTTGTGCCCACTGGATAAAAATGTTGTCACTTGTAGGCCAGTTTGACTTTTAACACGGAAAATTGACAACGAATTTATTTAATTTAACTATTTAAGAAGCGCATTTTGTTTGGTGCTAAAACCGAATTCACAATTGTTTGCATAAGATGAGAGTGTAAGTTTCGGGATTGCTTTTGCAAAACTGCGTATCTTACTGTAGAAGACTTGTAAGAACTAGGATTTTCTTCAGACAAGCTGCAGAGAGCAGAGTGTGCCCACTCCACGAATTATAACATCAGAATTATAAAATGAAGTGTCAGAATTATAAAATGAAGTGTTACCTGGCTGGGTGAGAGCCGCTTTGCGATTAGTTTGAAAATGTGTGGTCGATATTGTATACTGAAATTATTTGCTCTTCAATCACTTATTGATACTTCTTCATTTCTAACTTTTCACATAAATTTTACTTCAATTACGCTTCGATTATTTCGTTGATACGCTCAACGTACATCTATTATTTTGTTCCAATTTTGTAAGCATAATAGCAGATTCTTAAAACTTGCTAATCATATTGCTGATCGACTAAATTTAATTTTATGTATGAATTATTGCATTAAATTTCATGTGCATTAAACATCGGAAATCGTGGAAATTTTTGTATATTTTTTTGAAATAATAAAGTTAATTACTTGAAAAAGCTACATAAAAGCATACAAATCGCTGGAGAACTCGCAAGGACTCACTTGGATCTGATACTTTTATGTACTGTCAGTTTGGAGTGACACGAAATCAATTAAAGTGATTCAACTTTCGCTTACTTCTTGTTGTAAGAAGTTTTTCTTAGAAATTTATTTCATGGTATTTAGAAGAACAACATTTGCCATCTTTGTAACCTTAACGAACACCACAATGGCAACATTTACACCATTGTTTGATTGAAAATTGTTTCGAAGGAAGTTGGCCACTATGTGCGTAGATCTCGCCAACGAAAATCCTTTGGCTTGGATGGTGTTTTCAACTTACAATATTTTCGATATGCTGTAGAATTAATCTGTGTCGACAGGCGCTTAGCCACGGTCCCATTAAGTTCCGAAGGAGTATTCATCTCTTTTCATATTTACTTTTTGGTTTTTCTATTTTGTTTAGAAATAGTTGGTTGGTTTTTTTTTCCACCAACCAACTATTAACCAACTATTTTTTTGGATAATTATACAATTGAGAAACGTTATTGAATATATATAAAAGGCAATATTGCCGGCGAATGCTAATTTGTTGTTTATAGAGGTAAATGGCATGCGAACTACAAACAGCATTAAATGGACAATTACCAATTCCACTGAACAGCAAAGCGAAGCACAAATGAAAGGGGAGAATTTTTGTGCATTTTAAATAATTTTAGTATGTTGTGAAACTCTATCTTTGCTTTAAAGATCCGAAAATACTGCGTGGGCACGATAATATTCACAGCAGAGAGAAATACGATATACGAGTCTACAGCAGACGCTGCAAAATTTTTATAACTTTTGCATTGATGTTCATGTATGGACCCCTCAATTTTAGTAAACTAAAAATTCTACAAAAAACTGATAAATAAAGGGGACACAAACATTTCAATATTTTACTGTATTTTCGAGGATTCGTGTGCAAATAACAGATATAAATATTTCTTTTGCTGGATTGCTCTTCAACCTTTAGATTCAAATATGCTACTGGACCGAAGGATTTCATTGTTGCGTACTTTGTACTGATGCAAATTATTTTTTTGTGTATAACTCTTTCAAATACGAAGCAGTTTTATTTGAACTTTGCAGAAAGTCGCTTTATTTTAAAATTACGTTAAACAGTCGTCTTACGAATTTTTAAGTCGTCTGGCTTTCACGTAATGTTTCCGCTTTTGATACGAATTTCAAAAGTCACCTTCTGCTTATTTGAAAGACAAAAACAATTTTTTTACAGAACAATTTTCTTATTACAGATTCTCTCACAAATGTGGGAGTTAATTTTTCTCTATTGCACTTTATTAGTCGAAGATTGATTGATAGATATTTATGTAAATGTGGCTCCCACATAACAAATATCTATCTGGAACTAGAATTGGAAAAGGAACCTGAAAGAGAAAATAAAATCAAACCTAAAATTTTTGTGTTTTCAACAAAAAGGAGAGAGAAAGTAAAAAATCAAAAAAAAAAGTTATTAAAATATTTTAAGAAATAAAAATGTGAAAATATATTTTTAAATTTGAGTCATCGAGATTTACTAAAGTGTGCTTGCCGGCCAAGTCGTTGGCTTTGTTCCTGTTGACAAATTCTTACGGAATACGAAATCGTAAGTGTTCTAAATCCACCATTCATGCTGTATGTGTAGAATAACAAATTCTTTTAAGTAAGTGACACACACACACTCTTGTGTAGGGCGTTCAGAATTTCGTCAAGAATTTAAAGAGGACTTGAAATTTGCATTCGTTTCCACCACATCTCCCCCCTAACATGCTACTCTTGACTAAAGTTACTTTCACTTAAAGATTTTTTGCGATTGAAATTTAACGTTGTAACGTTGTTTGTGTGTGTTTTCTTCTGATTGTGTGCGCGATTAACACGCTTTTACAATTCCATAAACGTAAAACATTTTCTTTTTCTTCACACTTCATACATCACTTCCCAAATAATAATAATAATAATTTATACAGAAGTTTTACTGCAAAAATAAAAAATTATTTCTATGTGCAAACCACAAAGTGGAAAAATTAAACTGAAGAAGACCTGAAGCTTAAAGGCTGCTCAATATATGAAAAACCTGATAATAAATAGATTTTTTATGTGCTTGTAGAGAGACGTGGTAAGGAAAATTTCTGCCAATCAGTAATTGTAAATATAATAATAAAAAAAAGTCCTTTGATTACGTGGCGGGGGGAAGGTTTTTTGCCACAATATTTTTGACTCTACTGCAGGAGGTTCTTACGCTGAGAGTTTCAATGTAGTAATATTTTAAAATTTGAATATTAATCAGTTACATTGTTTCGACTAATAATTATATATTTAGATCAAATTAAACAACTTGTTCCCATTTCAATTCAAAAACAATTGCATGAGATAATGTTTTACAAAATGTGCGAAAAATGTGTTTAATATAATTTAATTTGTTCTTGCAAAACGGAATATCATTTTGAAGAAACACAAATCAATTAATTAAATTGAACATTATAACGTATCGCCATGAATGCTAGAGGTTTCTGAGTGGGGATGGCGTTCCACCCAATATTATAACGCCTTTATTTGTATTTGCATGTAGCTTCTTTTCGTTTGAAACTATATAAGAACTCATAATTAATTTGTGCCATTAGCTGAGAGATATTCACGCCAAACGCTAGCTGCTTTGTGAAATGTATCGTTTTGTCTTCTTCGGTTTAATGGGAAATAAAAAAAAAAAATTTATTTTGTTCCGTTTTCGATACAGTAACGTAATATATGCATTCGCATCAATATTTAGAACTTAATATTGCTTCTCTCAGCAAAATTTATTTATCATTCCTGCGGAACATATGCAAGCCTACAAGCATTCTAATAACCAGCAAAACATGCTCACACACAAGCGAAGGATATACGACGAATGTTGGCACGAATGCTAATATATTTTAACGTTACACTATTCTCCATCATTTATATGCACATATACGTGTGCATCCATATGTCTATATGGATGCAGCTGAACACATACATACACATTAATTCACACATGTATTTTAAACTTCTCCTGTACGATAAAGCACTTGCACAACATCTGCTACGTGCCTTTGATAATTAAGTTCTACCTGAATTGCTAACTATTCACTTAAATCATATACAAATATTGACTTAAGCGCACACTCTGAATTGTACGTGCTGCATAAAACTGCTTTTGCACTAGTGTCAGTCCTTTTGCATGTATCAGCATGTAGAATACTGTAATTCAAACCAATCCCCCACTCCTCCTGCTGTGGTTTATACTTTAACTTTAAGGCGAACGGTGTTCCTTCCATTTCGCTTCGGAAGGCATTTTATAAATTTTGTTTCATATAAATCTCCGGCGCATAACTGCCGCAATCACAGGACTTTGTAGCGATACAGCTAATCCCAAACAAGCGTATTTCATTATACATCAATTAACACAAAATTCTTGTAAAAATGTTGCTTATTTTTTTTTATTAAATACGTTGACCGATCAAGAATGCACTAGTCACATGCGCCCATAGCTTATCTCGATATGGTGTGCGGAATGGTGTACTGGTCAACTGCATGTCGAGATGCTGCTCAGATTTCAGGAGGATTTTTTTAAGTGCAAAAACAAGAAAGAAGGAAAAAATTAGAAAATAGGAAAATGCAAAATGCTTAACTAACACCCATTAAGTCTGACTACAAGTAATAAAGCAATATAAACATGTTATAATTTATATAAACTTTTACTTTCTGCTGGAGTTCCACTCCACCATCAAACCCATTTAAATCAAAAACATTATTATGTAATATACATACACAAAAGGTATGTTCTACCTCCTCGAAGGTGTCCTACCTTCCATACCATCAACGTTTTATTACATAAAAAAATAAATGAAAGAAATGAAAAACCTTAACACATTTTTTTAATAATCCTTTATTTGAAAATAAAACGTGAAAGAACTTGAATGAAGTGTGTTGAAAGGAAAGAATGAGTACAGCAGACCTGCTACCACACTACCACACTACCACACTCGAGGTAAGGATTTTCGTTTTTCATCTATTATTTTTCTTTCATTATAACTCGATATTTGCATGTACGTATGTCTGACTTTTTCCAGCTCTCAAGTTTGACTAACATTTACAAATAATATTCGCAATCATTTTTAAATAGCAAAAAAGGAGAAAAGGAGTAAAAACTCTTTGCGACAAAAATCAAATTAGTGTCAAAACGTTGTGTTTAAGTTTTTTCCTGTGCAACAGTGCGCAAAAACCAAACAATTTCCGTAAGCCTTCATAGTAAAAATTATACAAACACAACAAGAACATCATATTTCGCGTTGTATTTGGATGCAAAACACAGAACTACAAATTCCAGCGTATATTCAAAGGCACACATCAGACACACTTAATACTCCCAAGAAAGCAAAACCTTTGAATAACTGACTGGCTGACTGGCGTGTTGGCGAGTTGGCGAGTTGACGGCTTGGCAAGCTGGCTGACATGCGAATAAACTAAAATAAAACGAAATAGAACAGATTGATACAGAATAGAATTAAATTTAAATGAGAGTTAAACGTTTTTTTATTTTGTATGTCATTAAACAAAAATGTTTTCCCCAGAACACGCTCAGAAACGTAAAATTAACTGACGACATTCGTTTGCTAAATTGCGAAGTTGAGAAGAAAAAACACAAAACCAGCAACAACCACGAAAAGAAAACAAACAAAGTAATTTTGTCGAGGGACAGTAGACACCAGAATTGAGTGACTGAATTGCATCGCAAAAGGTTCGTCTGTTTGTCATGCGACGCTCTTCAGTAGACCGTAGAAATATGAAAATCTGTAAGATATTCTGTCACCCGAGAAGAAAGTTAAAGTAAAGTTTCGGCGACACTCACCTATAATACCACTAGTATTTTCAATTCAGTCGCAGAAAACTGTACTTTTGTTTGCTTTAGATTGCACTTTTTAGTGAATTATTACTATTAATGGTACTTTACTGCAGAATACAATGCATATTGTAATGCTCGACTCCTTCACAAATCCTTCAAAACTAACCACAAAACTCGCCAAATAGCCTACTAGCCAACTATTCACTGTTTTTTCTTGGAACGGATATTTCACAAGTTCACTCGCAGTTCCTTTGAATGCGCCTCAGAATAATCAATGCAAGAACGCTGCTTCCCTCCCAAGAATTTTTATAAACAAAATAATAACATGAAATGGATTTTTTACAGATGACTGATTTGAAATAGACAAAGTTTCCATTCGTCAAAGCCGTTACCGAACATTCTTATATATCTCGTTGTAAAATATAAAAAAAATAGCTCCTTTCATTTAACATCAATGGAAGGTAAATCCACCCCGATTGCTTTCTTGATTAAAGCATGAAACTCATAACTCAAACTTCTGTCTTGAGTTTTTTTACTGCTTCCAAACATGCGCTTTCCTACACAACCCTCCATTTATTTATTTCTCCAATTCTTTCTTGTTCATTCATTGCTCATTTCTGAATGAAAGTAATTTTGATTTATTGGGCAAATTAAAAGAATTGAAGGTATTGAACGCCTTTTCTAAATGCTTGTGTGCCCCTATTGAAATTGATTTGGCGACCACCACGTATTTTGCGAATTTAAGTGAAAAGAACTTCACGTAAAAGAAAATATTTTTTTTTATCGGCCGGATCCTAGGATTCTCGGCGCAACACCCCTTTATATGTGTGCGTACACGAATATTATAAACTCTGCAATTCGCAAAGCTTGCTTGCCGTTCGGTAACGCAGGAAACAGAAACAAATCTATTCGAATCCTCCTTACACACAAAGCTCACTGTTGTAGTTTCTTTATTGCGATCGAAATGAAAAACAAAAACTGGTGATACTTAGCCACCAAATTTTGTCTTTCTACTCAATTTACAGTGCACTTCGGAACTGCAGTGTAAATTAAGAGCAAACAATTCTTAAAGTTACTTCTCTACTTTTTGAAAATATTTTAAGAAGGCAACTTATTAAAAATATGCGTATCTACATTTTTATTTGAAAATTTGTCTCTTCATTTTGTAAATATTTTTATTATTTTTTTTATACACTCGTAAAACAAAATACAGTATACAGTGAATTCAATTCATTGCTCTTCAACTTCATGATACTAAATGCTTTTATTGCTGACACATTCCTATTTGCAAAAGGTGTTTCCTTTTTTGTGTTCTCAATCATAAGCAATAACATTTTTAGAGCATTTTAATGGTTTTCTACATCCAAAAGTCCTGAACAATGTGTATCTTTTTTAATTTAGAGGTAAAATTCTGTGTAAATTGTTAACAAAGGAGAGCAAAAAAAAAACAACCTTAACTAAAAAATTGCACAACGGAAGTTTTTATTTATTGTTCTCATTTTGTAAATACTATTCTTGTTGAAAGCCTAAAAAAGTTGTTGTGGCAAGTTGTTGACGAGCTTGCGAGTTTTTTGCAGGACGAAAATAAAACATGCGAAATGCCTAAATGCCAATCGAATTTAAAGTTCGATAATAAAGTTTTAAAATATCGACAAGGAAGTAGACTAGAGGTTTCGGCCACATATTGCAGGCATAAACGTGAAATAAACGCTTTTGGAAGGATAACTGTGGTATTGGCGTTCTTTCTCGAATTCCTCTTTTATCTTTTAAATTTCAAGTTCATCTTTTGTTATTATCTATCGATGTTTCCGAAATGGTTTTCCGAGAATAATCAACACAGTTTTTTATATTAAATAAAATTAAAATTCAATTTGAATTTGAAATTGTGTACTGATTTATGTATTTTCTGTTACGGTATCGTTTAAGCTTTTAAGGCTTAAAATAATAAATTTTTAAGGTTTATTTTTGTGTTTGTTTGCTGTTCGTAATTTGCTATCATCTGGCATTTCTTAAACCTTTCAATTCTTACAATTAAAAGAATTCAGATGGAAAGGATACCTTTAATAGTCAGCCAACTCTATACGATAACAAGGAAAATGAATTTTTAAGACATTTGCTCCAAACGAACTCTTTAACAATATGAGTGTACCAGTCCCAATGAATAAAACCAGAGGTTGCAACTAATTTAATAATGTATTATTTATTAATTCTTTTAATTTATGATACTTTTATTTAGTGTTGCAACGAACTCATGTATTACCTTATCTATACTCAAATGCTTATAACGTAAATTTCTATGCAACCTATTCACAAATACCGAAATTAAAATTATCCATAAATGTGGGTCTACGTCCGAATACAAGGGACTTCCTACTACTTTTATTTGTGTGCGTGTGTGTATATTGTATACAAAGAAGTCAGTGGTATTGAACGTTGCCACATGTGTGCAACGATTAAATCAAGACACATTAAATAAGGATTTTGTAAATCCCACTTACTATTAACTATCTATCGTTTAGTTTAGTTCTTAATTGTTTTATTCCTCGGCAAAAAACGCAGATTTAATACTTTAAACTTCAGTTGCAGCATAAACCTTAAATTCTCAATAACAATTAAAATGATTTGGTTGTGCAAAGAAAATATTTCAATTTATTTGATGAGTTATATAAAAATAAATGTAAAATTTAGTAAAATGTTTAATGTAAAATTTGTTTCATATCCTTCAATCCTTTATTCCGGGAGATTTCCTTAGATGTGAATTCTGTATAACTTCCTTAAGATTAAATATTAAATTTCTTTAGCTTCGAATGAAATTTGCTCCTTTTCCCAAAAGGTGTGATGTTTATAAAATGAAACTAACGATGCATATACTCTGCATCATGAGCAGAATGAAAATGTAAGAGGAAATGTTACTGTAAAAGATGATAAGAAACAAATCATCTTGATAACAACACCTTGATAAAAGCCTTTCATCTTCTAGCGAGTAGAAATTCTTGTGTGTATGAGTATACAGATATGTACGGACGTATAATGTGATATTTAGCTCAAGTATCTGAGATGTGTACTTGTATGTGTGATCACACAAGACACAACACTTTTTTAAGATGAATTCAAAATAGTTCATGAGGAGCTACCAGAAAGTGCTAACATCATCTGAAGCAGAAGATGTGCAAATGCACGTCGGTGTAAAGAAACAGTTGAAGACAAATACTTCTTACATCAACAGGAAACAAGGTCAGCACGAATATGTATGTACGAGTATGTGGGTGCAGTGGAGAAAGGATTGGAATAAGAAACTTAAGGTGATGTCGATCTCACACGTAAATTAATAAAAGTTTGGACAATGTCAGGCAAAGTAAATTATATATATTTACTGATATTCACATACATATCTTATATTATACATAAAGTAGCTGAAGCACATATGAATACAATTGTTTGTATGTACAGGGTGGGCCAAAAGTCACAATGGGGTTTAAAAATTTAATAACTTTTTTGTTTATTTTTTTTTTATTTTTTTTTTAAGATTATGAAATATACAAAATGGAAATTTTTTTACGCTAAGTATGGAAAATAATGTCACTTAAATGACCGCCGTTATTAGCTTCGCAATGATGGGCTCTTTTGAGAGCATTTTCCATAACATCTTTCAACATTTGTGGCTGTAGCCCTCGAATTTCTGCAACAATGTTGGCCTTGAGTTCAAGGATTGTCTCGGGCTTGTTGACATATACTCGCTCCTTCAAATAACCCCAAAGAAAATGGTCGCATGCTGACAAATCTGACGAACGCGCTGGCCAATTAATTTCTGAATTTCTTGAAATTATTAATGGCGACGATATGCTCTTTGCGTTAAAATAATTGATCGCTGATTTAAGTAATAAAATTCTATTATTCTTGTTCTTTGTTCAGTTGTAAATCCCTCCATTATTTATTCTCCAGATGTTATTTATATAATCTTAAAAAAAAAAATAAACAAAAAAGTTATTAAATTTTTAAACCCCATTGTGACTTTTGGCCCACCCTGTATTTGGAGATGCTGTGTCTTCGATTCATCTCCATGGCAAGTGATGGAGTAACTGAGAATACTTCTCATAAATGCATGGATTCAATTACAGATGTTAAAAATGCAGACTTAATTATTTAATTCTATTTTTGGAATAAAAACACTTTTTGTAGCTTTTCGTTTTTAAGTTTACTTCGAACTGCTGGACATACGCCTGTATGCGTTTATAGCTCTTCATCAGCAGTAGTAGCTTTCGGAAATAATAGCAAGTCCGTTTTGAGAAATTGCACAATAATGTCTCATACAATTTAAATACATGCATGCGAGAACTTCTATGTCGAGTTCAGGGCGCGGAACAGAACTCTCGATCGAGAACCTTCTAACAAAATATTCTTCTATCAAACGTGAAGAATTGTAGTTTGAGACGTGATATATTATAGTTTGAGATATTACATAATAAAGAGTTTTTGGAATTTACAACCAAGTACACCTTATTATGCCTTTATTATTATGCTCTCAAATCATTGATGACAAATTCGTGGCAAACAAATACTTTCCTAACGAAAGGAAAAAAGCCCAATATTTTTAGGAATTAATAAAATTCATACTAAATTTGCAGTGGGGATTTCACTTTCCGAAACGAAAATTAATTATTTTACGAACACTGTTTGTAAGTTAAATGGATTATGGGTGTGTGCGTTCATGCAGTGATGCGAATAACTACACAACAAGTTCTCGTAAACACTTTCCAATTTAGTGTGAATTTTCTTGACTTGAAAAGACTTGAAAACTTTTAAAAACTTAAAAATGTTTAACTTTCTTAACCATGACTTTATTGATTTTGAGGCGATGACATTTATTTGTATGTGCTAAATATTTTAACAACGAATGTATGAATGTATGTAATATACGTAATTTCTTAATGTTACATTTTTATATTCTATTCGCTGTACATACATACATACACAAATACATTCATATGGACATGCAATAATGGACGCATAAAGGAAGCTGCAGCACATATTTTGTGTTTGTGCGAAAATTTTTAGTTCCTTTTTTCCTTTAAGCTTCTGTTCGATTATTATTCACAATTGTGGATTCTGCACGCATTCTCTGCATTGGCCGCAACTACAGAAGCGATGAAAATCGAGAATACAATAAGAACTCGACATGAATTTTAAATTTGCAATTGGCCAAGGCTAACGACACTAATACACTGCTAAAAGAGAAATACATAGAAATATACATAAATGAACTAAAATACAGCAATATAAAAAACAAACACGAATAGAAAATAAACTGTTAGAGTCAAACGTATGCTCATACACATCTATACATACACACATACATATATTTCCATCTATATTCACAAAAATAAGGGGTGCTCAGACCAGGATAGATTAAATTTGTATGCCAGTGAAGTTATAACTTGATAATTTGTCAGAGTTAAGCGAATTCTAAAGAGATGGACTGACTCCAGCAGTACATGAGGCCTGCAAGACTATTACAAAAACATGCGTCATCATTCTGCTGTTCTATTATTTTATCAAATTTCACAGCACTACTCGCAACACTCCGCAACAACTAATGCAAGAGCACTACCAACAATCTGTAGGACAACATTTTTAAGTCAGCATTGTTGCAAACAACAAAAGAAAAAGAATAAGAAGAATTACCACGTGAAGCAATGCAAAAGGCCGAGAAGAAAGGAATGCATCTTCCAAAGCTGCAATTTGTACAAAATTTTTGGCAGAGCAAATTACCCAAACGACTCAATTTTCCAGTAATAATGGATACCAATTATTAAAAAAATAACTTAATTTAACAATAATTCCTTTTTGTTTCTTCCAAATGAAGATTGCCAACATTCAGCGTTTAAAGTGGCATAGAATCAATATAGAAATAAAACAGTTTTCTGTTTAAAACTTAATAATTGTAATAATAAGGGATACAGGACGATTTTCCTTCTTTAGTTCTTCTGGCTTCATCCCTTTTCCCCCTTTTAGTTTGAAGAAGCAGCTGAATAACTACCGCGTAACACGTACGATTAGCAAAAAGTCATTACGGAGTTCTTTCGAAAACTATTTCTTTTTATTCTGACTGAATATCAGAATCAGAATTTATTCTTTATTAAATTAAATGAATGTGGAGTTGACCAACGAAACAGTTGTTAATCTTGAGGAATATAAAAAACTGTGAAATTTAACATTTTTAGAAAATAAAAAAAAGTCGTTAACAGTACGGTGTTGGAATAGAAACTTTTCAAATAAAGAACACTCGTAACAAATTTATGTATATCCGTAGCATGCGTGACTTGAAATATTTACTTTTCTTTGGGGAGCTGCGAGCTGTAGCACAGACACCAAGTAAAATTATAAGATCCAGTGTATTTTTCTTTTTTTATTTCAATTAATTGCGAATAATGAAAAACCGAGTCTGAGTTGAATTAGGAGCAAAGGAGCGCTGATCCTTGCCACAAAGAAATAAAATAAACAATAGAACAGAATTCATGCCCTGAGAAACTATTGTGAAAAATTTAAGATTAAAACGCCCGTCTCCTGCTAAACTGTACTGAATGGTTTTGGTACTGTTCGTTTTATGGTTACCTTGAACCATATTTACTAAAAGATTATAGCATGGAAAAATGGTTTTAGCCAACCAATTATAGATTTTTGATATGCCACAAAGATCCTGAAACTCAATATAGCCATTAGCAATAAGACGGAAAATATGTTCACTGGAATATGCGGATGCGTACAAACTCAGCTCTTCATTTAAATAAACTTATTACGCATTGGTTACTTTGGAGGTTCTCATCAATGCTATAACTGTTCTACAGATAGACAGACAGACCGACGAAACAGTGCTATTTCCAATAGTGACTCAACGGCGGACAAATCGAATATTGTTGCTGTTTAGATGCAACATTTCAATACATTAATTTCTAGCGCTGAGACACCTAATTGAAACTTTATTAAAGCCAATGTAAATTTCCAACAATATTTGTAAGAATTCAATTCTTTATTTTTTTACCTTCTTTACTGTCGCCTTCGCATTAATATCTCATGTATCAGCATGATACCTGATTATTCTTATCTGAAGTTACGAGAATAACTTCTCGATATCGCAGTCCATTTTTAAACATGAATGTGATTGTTGTATCACACATTTAATCAGAATTAGGATGACGTATAAAAATGCATTATGCAAACCACAAGCTGTGTAATCGCAATTCATCCTACTACGCAACGACTTGTTGCTGTAATTATATTCGAGATTCTACAAAGTTTGACATTATATGCAAGTTGGCAGCACTTGCGCAATGTTTTTAAAATATTTATAATATATTTTTTAATATATTTGTATTTATTTTTTTATTTCTTTTCAATTGCATGACTGTGCTGCCTTAAAAACAAGTTTGTAAACTAAATTATTCCTTCTGCAAATTTCTTTCTAACTGTAGAACTGTGATGTTTGAGTTAACTAACGCGGCACTTACTTAAAAACTGCAAGGACTCCAAGTTTTCAATATTCTTAGTTATAAAGTTGTAGTTTCCATGCCACCAAGAAGGTGTTGCATAGCTGGTTCGCTGTTGCTGCAGAACGCTCTACCACTACCTTCTCATCATTAGCGATAATGACAATATTTTCATTTAAATGATGCTACATTATTGAACTTGTGCTGCTACTCATGTATGCATGCCGTCAAAGGCATAACTATTTCAAGCAGAAGCATCTTCTTAATCTTAACAGTCATCAAGAAAATGATCAATAACATCTACTACCATCTACTGCTATTTGTAAAAAGTTTTCCGTTTTAGTTTTATTTTGTTTATTTACTTTTTAGTGATAGCAATCCTTTTTGTTGCCATTTCCTTCTGTTTGCCTTATCTCGCATCATTCTCCATTCCCACATTGTTGATAAAATGATATGGAATGAATATTTGAGTGTTTTCTAGGGGCAGTACTTTTATTCAATACCCAGTTTTAATTCCAAACAGGACTTCAGAGCATTTTGTCGGGTTCACTTCTCAAAGGATTAGTTCATTCTACCGCTGAGTTTATTTTTTTTAACGGTGTATAAATAGTATGACAAAGGCAGAAGCTGCTATTATATTATATCGGATTCAGACCTCCGTTCTGTAAAGTATAATTTTGCGTAGTTTTTGGATTACGAATATTCTTATAAAAAGTAAATCAACTAAATTAAAAGCGTAAGCATTTACACGCATTCCACTTGTTCTATTGTAATAAGGATACAAGTTAATAATGAAGGATATGTTAATAATTAACATTCGATAAATATTTAGTTGAATACATTTTGATTTGTACACTCAACCGTACTCGCCTAGCAATTGACGGTTGGAAACACGACTGCACCAATCACGATTACAGTGAAGTGTGGAAAACTAATATTTGTTGCACAAACGCGCAGATTTAGCACTTCTTTATGGGTCGGTTTTTTAGTTCCAGTCTATATAGCTTGAGATATCTTCAGTTTTCTTTAGGATATCGCTTGTGGAAGAAGTAAGTTGACATTTAAACAATTAAATACGTTGATAAAAGAAGTTTGATATGTAGATGACTTTATTTTAGTACAATCCTAATCCCAAATTCACGATAATTTTGTTGTATTGTGACTGCCGGAGGTGCGGCTCGAATTTAGCAACTAGTTCATTTGATAACATACTCACTTTGCGTTCCAATTTTTGCTCATTCAAATGAGAGAAACGATTATGAGTTTCTTATTAAATTTTGTTATTCCAATGTTGTTCGACGTTGCTGATTCTTAAATTCTTGCCATCAAATGATTACTTCAAAGTAAATGTTTTCCTAACAATTTTAAGAAATTCTAAATATTTTTAATATAATAAATACGTGCACTCTGCCGGGTATATTTTTTTTTTTTTTGCTGCATGAGCGGAAATGAAGAAAACCATGAGAACCGCTTGAAGAGCACCCATACACTGAAGAACGTATTTTGCAGTGATGAAAAACGTGTATAATTTAAATAATGAAGTTGTGTAAAGTGCGGAATAGTACTTTGAGATGCCACTGAGCAGTGCTTCTCGTCGTTCTTCATACTGTTGCTTATGCTGATGCTGATGCCGATGCAGATACTACTCCTCGAATTAATGGCGGTGAATGATGAAGAGAATAGGTGCTGGCGTGAAAGTACATTTAATTACCGCAGGCTGCTGTTGTATATCCAGCATTAGATGCTGTCTGTATGCCCCTTCATGTAAATCCATAAAACGACTATAAAAAGAACACTTGAGCGCTTAAGGAAAAGCAACAACACATATTTGATACTTTGACTAAATGACGGTCTGTCATCCTTTCTACAAATTAAAAAAAACGATATTTAGAAAAGTGAAATATAAATGTTGAGCAGTTGGTACAGTTGTATTGCTTGCGGTAACTAAAGCGTCAGTGAGCAATTATCCGGCAGTCGTTTAGCAAAGCAGTATTTGTATAGAGCAAAACATTAAGGCGTACTATTTCATCTACGAACACAAATTTATTAATTTACAGATATGTATGCATGCACATAGAAACATACATACCCACTGACTTTCTAAACTTAAGTGCAGTATTTTCTCAGTTATTAGTGTGTTAACATCTGAGCGGGAAAAAATATTTTTGCATAAAAATTTATATGCATGAGTGTGGGCACATACTCGTATACGAGCAGAGAGATAGACAAAGTTTTTGTGGTAACACTTCTTTCAAAGAAGTGTAGTACGAAGAGCTCCTACATTGTTTTCAGCATAACTGAGTTGAAGGCAACAGCTGGTGGCTTCGGAGAATATTTTAAGAATCTACAGTCCGTCTGCCCCTTTAATTGCTTTTCGCCTGCACCGAAAGCAGAAGACGGCAAAAAGAAAAATTAAACAGCAACTAATATAATACATCTCCTCTTTGTGTGCCGTTGAGTTTTCTTCATTTCTTTCATTTCAGTTAGCGATTCATTCAAGGGAAAACTAAAAGAAAATCGATGTAAACTTTAGCATAAAAGGTGAAATTGCTTCTGACACTTGAACCCAGAAGTTAGTTTAAACGTACAGCAACAGTGTAGCAGAGTGAGTGGGGTTAATGTTAATGCACGAGTACGTACATACAACGGGAGTTTAAGCTTAAGTTTATCAGTGTATGTGCTTAGTAAAAGGCAAGTGAATAGAAAATTTTATAGTAATCATTTGCATTACCCCGTCTCTATCTTATAAATATGATTTTGATGGCGGTGCAGAAACTTTTTACGTGTTCCCGCGAATGTATGATGCACTTATGTCGTTGCATTAGTTCTTAAACGATCATTAGTGCTTACAGCAACCATAATTTGCGAGGATGATTGTTACTTTAAAAGGCCGTGGATTACAGCCACAGGATGCAACCTCAGCCAACGAAATTTTTAATGGAACTTGTGCAATTTTAAATGTCTTAAAAATATAAAATTTTCTTTTAAAAAATTACTTTATATATATATGAGTACACACTTTTGCTCAAATATACTTGTAAACCCAACGCGATCTAAAGTGTTGCATATTTGATAAAGTTAAACAATTCTTGCATTTTTATAACAATATCCACTTTTTTACTTAATTATTAAATAAATTTATTCAATTTGCATAAAAGTTTTTCAGCCTATTACGAATATCATATGCGTGCTTACACGTGAAGGAAGGATAAAAAAGGTAGGGGATCGCTCACACCCAATGTCACAACGAAGGCATTTATTTTTTCTTCAAACAAACTTTTATTCAAATTTGCTACTTTCGCAAATGCACAGTCGTCCATTTAGCAAGCACATGATCTCTAATTTAAGATTTATTTGCGGATGTTCGATTTACGCAGCCTGACGACGGAAACGTATAAAATAACAAAAATATTTTATTTCAACCCTCATCGTATTGCTACTATTCATCCTCTTATATATGTTTCGGTCGACATCATCTGCATAAGATGCTAAATTAAATCCGTCGATTGTGAAAAGAATCAATTAGATTTTACTAGCGATTTTCTCAAATTGAATTAATGAGAATGTCCGCAAATGAGATTTGCTTTTAATTTAAAGTTTTATTTTCTTTTCTGTCCTGGTCTGCTTACAGTTTTTCCCGCACATACAATTTTACCAGATACTTTGCAAAGCAATTGCATGTTCTGCTTCGTCCCAGTCATAAAATCAGAAGAAAAGGTTTTTCTTAATGTAAATTGCTTTCAAATGATTTTAAAAATGTGTTTTGTTAAATTGAAACCCATGAAATAAAATATTTAACGATTTAACACAATTAAAAATGAATTATAACTTTTGAAGAACGTTCATTTTGCATTTAAATTACAATTTTTCATAAACAACGTGCAATAATAACAAAAAAACTGTATTGTGAGGATTTCTTGTCAATAACTAGAGGTTGAGCAAAGTATTTTAAAAGTGAATTACTATTGAGAACTTTTAAAAACCAGTCTTCATTTTCCTGTATTTTTTTTATTTTCTGTTGTGCATCCGCATAACAAATTGAAACCTTAATAATTTCTATAATCTTCCTTCACACTCGTTGCCATGGAATAATGTGAAAACTCTTCAACACTTATCAATACTTATAAAGCGTTGGTCCAAGATATCTTTAGATATCCTATTTTAACTCCATCATAAGAGTATCTGTTAGTGGTCTGGTTTCACAATAATATAAAGATACAAAATCTTCTGCGTATTGGAAAACATTACGCAGAAGATGTCACTTAAATCAATCAATTTATGTAATTTAGTCTTCACAGCCCTAGCGACGGTCTGCTGACCAGGATCCTGCTCCCAGGATTATATTTGAAATAATATTTTATTGCCAGTCACGGCCCTTTCATGTGTTTATTTTCCAGTACATAAAGACAATCTTCTCCGATCTGCCGACGTTGATAATTGTGAGGATTCGGATCACCAGATGATTGCCTTACATAAATACATGTACATACGTATATTCTTTAAATAATCAAGCAATTCCCACCAAGATGTGGCTTAACGACGGCAACTAGATGCGAAGTCATGGTTGACCTAAATTCTTGTCAGATTGGCAAATTTGTAGTTGGTCGGTTTCCTCCATCATTTTTCTTTTATTTGTATTTGTTTCTATTATCTTTTATATCATTCTACATACCATATATATATATGTATATAGAAACACACATGCACACAACCATGTGTTCCCATGTACATTGCTGAGTTTCTTGTTCTCTAGTCTGATTTATTTATCGCATCATGTTTTGTTTTGTTTTGTTTTTTTTTTTTTTTGTTTTTTGTTAAATTAAATTTTTAGCAAAATTTTATTTTGCTTAAGTCCCAAAAATTCAAAAGGGAGGACTCTTGGCTGGCTGATAGCACTCGTAAACTGTGAATAGTGGCTATAATGTCCTTTCGTGTTTCTGTTGCCGTTTGTCAAAAGAATAGAAACGAAAAAGAGAAAACCGTGGAAGAGAGCAAATTGCCGTTGTTGCCGTTGTTGTTGTTGTTGCTGTTCTTGTTTGCGTCGTTTTTATATCTACCAAATTGAATCATTCATTCTGTGCTGTTTGGTTGTACTTTTTTCGCATTTCAAAGCCAAAATTACTATTTACAGATACACTAGACTGTCCGTACAAGTGGAATTCTTGCTAGCAAAGCTATTTGACTTGACAGGAGTCATGTCGCCTTTAGCTTAAAATCATGATTTACGATCAAAGACAAGTGGTAATTTTAAATGTTTTTCGGTTGTTCTCCTTTTTGTTCTATTTTTCCTGCAGATTTCTCCAAATTAAGTTTTTGTTTACTTCAAAATATTCACTCGCTTATCTTCTCGACTTTTATCCTTTTTGTGCTCATTTTAATTCTATAAACCACAAAAAATATTACGATATTTTTTAATACATGCATTGCTGGCAATCAGATTTAATTAAGTTTTATACCAGACATGAGTGAAAAAAGTTATATCCAGCCATAACATATATTTTCTATATTCAATGCACACACCCTGTACTCATTTTCCATAAAAAGTCATTTTAACGCTGACGGGAAATATTTTTATCTAACTTAAATATGAAAAGTCGATTTTATCAATTCTGTTTTAAGTGGAGAGAAAAAAATTCGCACAAATAAGATTTTGCTGAGAACGTTGAGAGCTGCTACAAGTGCCTCAAACTGGATTCCTTCTTTGAGATACCGTAGGACAAAAAATCAGCTAGTAAAAGTAATATAAACGCAAGTTCAGCTTAAAAAAATTTGGAATTCCATTAAAGGTTATTTGCGAGAAGAAGGGAATCATCGAATTACGCATCTTTTTTACCTTTTGGTTAAGTTTTTGCCGTTTTATTGTATTTTCACGTTTAGAATTCAACTAAAGGAGGAATTATAGGAGAAAGGAAGGAGTTGGACGGCTCAAAATCACTAAGGTAGCTACCTTACAAAAATTGCAATTTTTTGTGTTTTTTAATTACTGGCAAATATATAAGAAATATCCTCATATTTTAAGACAAAAAATCAGCTAGTAAAAGTAATATAAACGCAAGTTCAGCTTAAAAAAATTTGGAATTCCATTAAAGGTTGATTGCGAGAAGAAGGGAATCATCGAATTGCGCATCTTTTTTACCTTTTGGTTAAGTTTTTGCCGTTTTATTGTATTTTCACGTTTAGAATTCAACTAAAGGAGGAATTATAGGAGAAAGGAAGGAGTTGGACGGCTCAAAATCACTAAGGTAGCTACCTTACAAAAATTGCAATTTTTTGTGTTTTTTAATTACTGGCAAATATATAAGAAATATCCTCATATTTTAAGACAAAAAATCAGCTAGTAAAAGTAATATAAACGCAAGTTCAGCTTAAAAAAATTTGGAATTCCATTAAAGGTTGATTGCGAGAAGAAGGGAATCATCGAATTGCGCATCTTTTTTACCTTTCGGTTAAGTTTTTGCCGTTTTATTGTATTTTCACGTTTAGAATTCAACTAAAGGAGGAATTATAGGAGAAAGGAAGGAGTTGGACGGCTCAAAATCACTAAGGTAGCTACCTTACAAAAATTGCAATTTTTTGTGTTTTTTAATTACTGGCAAATATATAAGAAATATCCTCATATTTTAAGACAAAAAATCAGCTAGTAAAAGTAATATAAACGCAAGTTCAGCTTAAAAAAATTTGGAATTCCATTAAAGGTTGATTGCGAGAAGAAGGGAATCATCGAATTGCGCATCTTTTTTACCTTTTGGTTAAGTTTTTGCCGTTTTATTGTATTTTCACGTTTAGAATTCAACTAAAGGAGGAATTATAGGAGAAAGGAAGGAGTTGGACGGCTCAAAATCACTAAGGTAGCTACCTTACAAAAATTGCAATTTTTTGTGTTTTTTAATTACTGGCAAATATATAAGAAATATCCTCATATTTTAAGGCAAAAAATCAGCTAGTAAAAGTAATATAAACGCAAGTTCAGCTTAAAAAAATTTGGAATTCCATTAAAGGTTGATTGCGAGAAGAAGGGAATCATCGAATTGCGCATCTTTTTTACCTTTTGGTTAAGTTTTTGCCGTTTTATTGTATTTTCACGTTTAGAATTCAACTAAAGGAGGAATTATAGGAGAAAGGAAGGAGTTGGACGGCTCAAAATCACTAAGGTAGCTACCTTACAAAAATTGCAATTTTTTGTGTTTTTTAATTACTGGCAAATATATAAGAAATATCCTCATATTTTAAGACAAAAAATCAGCTAGTAAAAGTAATATAAACGCAAGTTCAGCTTAAAAAAATTTGGAATTCCATTAAAGGTTGATTGCGAGAAGAAGGGAATCATCGAATTGCGCATCTTTTTTACCATTTCGTTAAGTTTTTGCCGTTTTATTGTATTTTCACGTTTAGAATTCAACTAAAGGAGGAATTATAGGAGAAAGGAAGGAGTTGGACGGCTCAAAATCACTAAGGTAGCTACCTTACAAAAATTGCAATTTTTTGTGTTTTTTAATTACTGGCAAATATATAAGAAATATCCTCATATTTTAAGACAAAAAATCAGCTAGTAAAAGTAATATAAACGCAAGTTCAGCTTAAAAAAATTTGGAATTCCATTAAAGGTTGATTGCGAGAAGAAGGGAATCATCGAATTGCGCATCTTTTTTACCTTTTGGTTAAGTTTTTGCCGTTTTATTGTATTTTCACGTTTAGAATTCAACTAAAGGAGGAATTATAGGAGAAAGGAAGGAGTTGGACGGCTCAAAATCACTAAGGTAGCTACCTTACAAAAATTGCAATTTTTTGTGTTTTTAATTACTGGCAAATATATAAGAAATATCCTCATATTTTAAGACAAAAAATCAGCTAGTAAAAGTAATATAAACGCAAGTTCAGCTTAAAAAAATTTGGAATTCCATTAAAGGTTGATTGCGAGAAGAAGGGAATCATCGAATTGCGCATCTTTTTTACCTTTTGGTTAAGTTTTTGCCGTTTTATTGTATTTTCACGTTTAGAATTCGACTAAAGGAGGAATTATAGGAGAAAGGAAGGAGTTGGACGGCTCAAAATCACTAAGGTAGCTACCTTACAAAAATTGCAATTTTTTGTGTTTTTTAATTACTGGCAAATATATAAGAAATATCCTCATATTTTAAGACAAAAAATCAGCTAGTAAAAGTAATATAAACGCAAGTTCAGCTTAAAAAAATTTGGAATTCCATTAAAGGTTGATTGCGAGAAGAAGGGAATCATCGAATTGCGCATCTTTTTTACCTTTTGGTTAAGTTTTTGCCGTTTTATTGTATTTTCACGTTTAGAATTCAACTAAAGGAGGAATTATAGGAGAAAGGAAGGAGTTGGACGGCTCAAAATCACTAAGGTAGCTACCTTACAAAAATTGCAATTTTTTGTGTTTTTTAATTACTGGCAAATATATAAGAAATATCCTCATATTTTAAGACAAAAAATCAGCTAGTAAAAGTAATATAAACGCAAGTTCAGCTTAAAAAAATTTGGAATTCCATTAAAGGTTGATTGCGAGAAGAAGGGAATCATCGAATTGCGCATCTTTTTTACCTTTTGGTTAAGTTTTTGCCGTTTTATTGTATTTTCACGTTTAGAATTCAACTAAAGGAGGAATTATAGGAGAAAGGAAGGAGTTGGACGGCTCAAAATCACTAATGTAGCTACCTTACAAAAATTGCAATTTTTTGTGTTTTTTAATTACTGGCAAATATATAAGAAATATCCTCATATTTTAAGACAAAAAATCAGCTAGTAAAAGTAATATAAACGCAAGTTCAGCTTAAAAAAATTTGGAATTCCATTAAAGGTTGATTGCGAGAAGAAGGGAATCATCGAATTGCGCATCTTTTTTACCTTTTGGTTAAGTTTTTGCCGTTTTATTGTATTTTCACGTTTAGAATTCAACTAAAGGAGGAATTATAGGAGAAAGGAAGGAGTTGGACGGCTCAAAATCACTAAGGTAGCTACTTTACAAAAATTGCAATTTTTTGTGTTTTTTAATTACTGGCAAATATATAAGAAATATCCTCATATTTTAAGACAAAAAATCAGCTAGTAAAAGTAATATAAACGCAAGTTCAGCTTAAAAAAATTTGGAATTCCATTAAAGGTTGATTGCGAGAAGAAGGGAATCATCGAATTGCGCATCTTTTTTACCTTTTGGTTAAGTTTTTGCCGTTTTATTGTATTTTCACGTTTAGAATTCAACTAAAGGAGGAATTATAGGAGAAAGGAAGGAGTTGGACGGCTCAAAATCACTAAGGTAGCTACCTTACAAAAATTGCAATTTTTTGTGTTTTTTAATTACTGGCAAATATATAAGAAATATCCTCATATTTTAAGACAAAAAATCAGCTAGTAAAAGTAATATAAACGCAAGTTCAGCTTAAAAAAATTTGGAATTCCATTAAAGGTTGATTGCGAGAAGAAGGGAATCATCGAATTGCGCATCTTTTTTACCTTTTGGTTAAGTTTTTGCCGTTTTATTGTATTTTCACGTTTAGAATTCAACTAAAGGAGGAATTATAGGAGAAAGGAAGGAGTTGGACGGCTCAAAATCACTAAGGTAGCTACCTTACAAAAATTGCAATTTTTTGTGTTTTTTAATTACTGGCAAATATATAAGAAATATCCTCATATTTTAAGACAAAAAATCAGCTAGTAAAAGTAATATAAACGCAAGTTCAGCTTAAAAAAATTTGGAATTCCATTAAAGGTTGATTGCGAGAAGAAGGGAATCATCGAATTGCGCATCTTTTTTACCTTTTGGTTAAGTTTTTGCCGTTTTATTGTATTTTCACGTTTAGAATTCAACTAAAGGAGGAATTATAGGAGAAAGGAAGGAGTTGGACGGCTCAAAATCACTAAGGTAGCTACCTTACAAAAATTGCAATTTTTTGTGTTTTTTAATTACTGGCAAATATATAAGAAATATCCTCATATTTTAAGACAAAAAATCAGCTAGTAAAAGTAATATAAACGCAAGTTCAGCTTAAAAAAATTTGGAATTCCATTAAAGGTTGATTGCGAGAAGAAGGGAATCATCGAATTGCGCATCTTTTTTACCTTTTGGTTAAGTTTTTGCCGTTTTATTGTATTTTCACGTTTAGAATTCAACTAAAGGAGGAATTATAGGAGAAAGGAAGGAGTTGGACGGCTCAAAATCACTAAGGTAGCTACCTTACAAAAATTGCAATTTTTTGTGTTTTTTAATTACTGGCAAATATATAAGAAATATCCTCATATTTTAAGACAAAAAATCAGCTAGTAAAAGTAATATAAACGCAAGTTCAGCTTAAAAAAATTTGGAATTCCATTAAAGGTTGATTGCGAGAAGAAGGGAATCATCGAATTGCGCATCTTTTTTACCTTTTGGTTAAGTTTTTGCCGTTTTATTGTATTTTCACGTTTAGAATTCAACTAAAGGAGGAATTATAGGAGAAAGGAAGGAGTTGGACGGCTCAAAATCACTAAGGTAGCTACCTTACAAAAATTGCAATTTTTTGTGTTTTTTAATTACTGGCAAATATATAAGAAATATCCTCATATTTTAAGACAAAAAATCAGCTAGTAAAAGTAATATAAACGCAAGTTCAGCTTAAAAAAATTTGGAATTCCATTAAAGGTTGATTGCGAGAAGAAGGGAATCATCGAATTGCGCATCTTTTTTACCTTTTAGTTAAGTTTTTGCCGTTTTATTGTATTTTTACGTTTAGAATTCAACTAAAGGAGGAATTATAGGAGAAAGGAAGGAGTTGGACGGCTCAAAATCACTAAGGTAGCTACCTTACAAAAATTGCAATTTTTTGTGTTTTTTAATTACTGGCAAATATATAAGAAATATCCTCATATTTTAAGACAAAAAATCAGCTAGTAAAAGTAATATAAACGCAAGTTCAGCTTAAAAAAATTTGGAATTCCATTAAAGGTTGATTGCGAGAAGAAGGGAATCATCGAATTGCGCATCTTTTTTACCTTTTAGTTAAGTTTTTGCCGTTTTATTGTATTTTTACGTTTAGAATTCAACTAAAGGAGGAATTATAGGAGAAAGGAAGGAGTTGGACGGCTCAAAATCACTAAGGTAGCTACCTTACAAAAATTGCAATTTTTTGTGTTTTTTAATTACTGGCAAATATATAAGAAATATCCTCATATTTTAAGACAAAAAATCAGCTAGTAAAAGTAATATAAACGCAAGTTCAGCTTAAAAAAATTTGGAATTCCATTAAAGGTTGATTGCGAGAAGAAGGGAATCATCGAATTGCGCATCTTTTTTACCTTTTAGTTAAGTTTTTGCCGTTTTATTGTATTTTTACGTTTAGAATTCAACTAAAGGAGGAATTATAGGAGAAAGGAAGGAGTTGGACGGCTCAAAATCACTAAGGTAGCTATCTTACAAAAATTGCAATTTTTTGTGTTTTTTAATTACTGGCAAATATATAAGAAATATCCTCATATTTTAAGACAAAAAATCAGCTAGTAAAAGTAATATAAACGCAAGTTCAGCTTAAAAAAATTTGGAATTCCATTAAAGGTTGATTGCGAGAAGAAGGGAATCATCGAATTGCGCATCTTTTTTACCTTTTAGTTAAGTTTTTGCCGTTTTATTGTATTTTTACGTTTAGAATTCAACTAAAGGAGGAATTATAGGAGAAAGGAAGGAGTTGGACGGCTCAAAATCACTAAGGTAGCTACCTTACAAAAATTGCAATTTTTTGTGTTTTTTAATTACTGGCAAATATATAAGAAATATCCTCATATTTTAAGACAAAAAATCAGCTAGTAAAAGTAATATAAACGCAAGTTCAGCTTAAAAAAATTTGGAATTCCATTAAAGGTTGATTGCGAGAAGAAGGGAATCATCGAATTGCGCATCTTTTTTACCTTTTAGTTAAGTTTTTGCCGTTTTATTGTATTTTTACGTTTAGAATTCAACTAAAGGAGGAATTATAGGAGAAAGGAAGGAGTTGGACGGCTCAAAATCACTAAGGTAGCTACCTTACAAAAATTGCAATTTTTTGTGTTTTTTAATTACTGGCAAATATATAAGAAATATCCTCATATTTTAAGACAAAAAATCAGCTAGTAAAAGTAATATAAACGCAAGTTCAGCTTAAAAAAATTTGGAATTCCATTAAAGGTTGATTGCGAGAAGAAGGGAATCATCGAATTGCGCATCTTTTTTACCTTTTAGTTAAGTTTTTGCCGTTTTATTGTATTTTTACGTTTAGAATTCAACTAAAGGAGGAATTATAGGAGAAAGGAAGGAGTTGGACGGCTCAAAATCACTAAGGTAGCTACCTTACAAAAATTGCAATTTTTTGTGTTTTTTAATTACTGGCAAATATATAAGAAATATCCTCATATTTTAAGACAAAAAATCAGCTAGTAAAAGTAATATAAACGCAAGTTCAGCTTAAAAAAATTTGGAATTCCATTAAAGGTTGATTGCGAGAAGAAGGGAATCATCGAATTGCGCATCTTTTTTACCTTTTAGTTAAGTTTTTGCCGTTTTATTGTATTTTTACGTTTAGAATTCAACTAAAGGAGGAATTATAGGAGAAAGGAAGGAGTTGGACGGCTCAAAATCACTAAGGTAGCTACCTTACAAAAATTGCAATTTTTTGTGTTTTTTAATTACTGGCAAATATATAAGAAATATCCTCATATTTTAAGACAAAAAATCAGCTAGTAAAAGTAATATAAACGCAAGTTCAGCTTAAAAAAATTTGGAATTCCATTAAAGGTTGATTGCGAGAAGAAGGGAATCATCGAATTGCGCATCTTTTTTACCTTTTAGTTAAGTTTTTGCCGTTTTATTGTATTTTTACGTTTAGAATTCAACTAAAGGAGGAATTATAGGAGAAAGGAAGGAGTTGGACGGCTCAAAATCACTAAGGTAGCTACCTTACAAAAATTGCAATTTTTTGTGTTTTTTAATTACTGGCAAATATATAAGAAATATCCTCATATTTTAAGACAAAAAATCAGCTAGTAAAAGTAATATAAACGCAAGTTCAGCTTAAAAAAATTTGGAATTCCATTAAAGGTTGATTGCGAGAAGAAGGGAATCATCGAATTGCGCATCTTTTTTACCTTTTAGTTAAGTTTTTGCCGTTTTATTGTATTTTTACGTTTAGAATTCAACTAAAGGAGGAATTATAGGAGAAAGGAAGGAGTTGGACGGCTCAAAATCACTAAGGTAGCTACCTTACAAAAATTGCAATTTTTTGTGTTTTTTAATTACTGGCAAATATATAAGAAATATCCTCATATTTTAAGACAAAAAATCAGCTAGTAAAAGTAATATAAACGCAAGTTCAGCTTAAAAAAATTTGGAATTCCATTAAAGGTTGATTGCGAGAAGAAGGGAATCATCGAATTGCGCATCTTTTTTACCTTTTAGTTAAGTTTTTGCCGTTTTATTGTATTTTTACGTTTAGAATTCAACTAAAGGAGGAATTATAGGAGAAAGGAAGGAGTTGGACGGCTCAAAATCACTAAGGTAGCTATCTTACAAAAATTGCAATTTTTTGTGTTTTTTAATTACTGGCAAATATATAAGAAATATCCTCATATTTTAAGACAAAAAATCAGCTAGTAAAAGTAATATAAACGCAAGTTCAGCTTAAAAAAATTTGGAATTCCATTAAAGGTTGATTGCGAGAAGAAGGGAATCATCGAATTGCGCATCTTTTTTACCTTTTAGTTAAGTTTTTGCCGTTTTATTGTATTTTTACGTTTAGAATTCAACTAAAGGAGGAATTATAGGAGAAAGGAAGGAGTTGGACGGCTCAAAATCACTAAGGTAGCTACCTTACAAAAATTGCAATTTTTTGTGTTTTTTAATTACTGGCAAATATATAAGAAATATCCTCATATTTTAAGACAAAAAATCAGCTAGTAAAAGTAATATAAACGCAAGTTCAGCTTAAAAAAATTTGGAATTCCATTAAAGGTTGATTGCGAGAAGAAGGGAATCATCGAATTGCGCATCTTTTTTACCTTTTAGTTAAGTTTTTGCCGTTTTATTGTATTTTTACGTTTAGAATTCAACTAAAGGAGGAATTATAGGAGAAAGGAAGGAGTTGGACGGCTCAAAATCACTAAGGTAGCTACCTTACAAAAATTGCAATTTTTTGTGTTTTTTAATTACTGGCAAATATATAAGAAATATCCTCATATTTTAAGACAAAAAATCAGCTAGTAAAAGTAATATAAACGCAAGTTCAGCTTAAAAAAATTTGGAATTCCATTAAAGGTTGATTGCGAGAAGAAGGGAATCATCGAATTGCGCATCTTTTTTACCTTTTAGTTAAGTTTTTGCCGTTTTATTGTATTTTTACGTTTAGAATTCAACTAAAGGAGGAATTATAGGAGAAAGGAAGGAGTTGGACGGCTCAAAATCACTAAGGTAGCTACCTTACAAAAATTGCAATTTTTTGTGTTTTTTAATTACTGGCAAATATATAAGAAATATCCTCATATTTTAAGACAAAAAATCAGCTAGTAAAAGTAATATAAACGCAAGTTCAGCTTAAAAAAATTTGGAATTCCATTAAAGGTTGATTGCGAGAAGAAGGGAATCATCGAATTGCGCATCTTTTTTACCTTTTAGTTAAGTTTTTGCCGTTTTATTGTATTTTTACGTTTAGAATTCAACTAAAGGAGGAATTATAGGAGAAAGGAAGGAGTTGGACGGCTCAAAATCACTAAGGTAGCTACCTTACAAAAATTGCAATTTTTTGTGTTTTTTAATTACTGGCAAATATATAAGAAATATCCTCATATTTTAAGACAAAAAATCAGCTAGTAAAAGTAATATAAACGCAAGTTCAGCTTAAAAAAATTTGGAATTCCATTAAAGGTTGATTGCGAGAAGAAGGGAATCATCGAATTGCGCATCTTTTTTACCTTTTAGTTAAGTTTTTGCCGTTTTATTGTATTTTTACGTTTAGAATTCAACTAAAGGAGGAATTATAGGAGAAAGGAAGGAGTTGGACGGCTCAAAATCACTAAGGTAGCTACCTTACAAAAATTGCAATTTTTTGTGTTTTTTAATTACTGGCAAATATATAAGAAATATCCTCATATTTTAAGACAAAAAATCAGCTAGTAAAAGTAATATAAACGCAAGTTCAGCTTAAAAAAATTTGGAATTCCATTAAAGGTTGATTGCGAGAAGAAGGGAATCATCGAATTGCGCATCTTTTTTACCTTTTAGTTAAGTTTTTGCCGTTTTATTGTATTTTTACGTTTAGAATTCAACTAAAGGAGGAATTATAGGAGAAAGGAAGGAGTTGGACGGCTCAAAATCACTAAGGTAGCTACCTTACAAAAATTGCAATTTTTTGTGTTTTTTAATTACTGGCAAATATATAAGAAATATCCTCATATTTTAAGACAAAAAATCAGCTAGTAAAAGTAATATAAACGCAAGTTCAGCTTAAAAAAATTTGGAATTCCATTAAAGGTTGATTGCGAGAAGAAGGGAATCATCGAATTGCGCATCTTTTTTACCTTTTGGTTAAGTTTTTGCCGTTTTATTGTATTCTCACGTTTAGAATTCAACTAAAGGAGGAATTATAGGAGAAAGGAAGGAGTTGGACGGCTCAAAATCACTAAGGTAGCTACCTTACAAAAATTGCAATTTTTTGTGTTTTTTAATTACTGGCAAATATATAAGAAATATCCTCATATTTTAAGACAAAAAATCAGCTAGTAAAAGTAATATAAGCGCAAGTTCAGCTTAAAAAAATTTGGAATTCCATTAAAGGTTGATTGCGAGAAGAAGGGAATCATCGAATTGCGCATCTTTTTTACCTTTTGGTTAAGTTTTTGCCGTTTTATTGTTTTTTCACGTTTAGAAGTCAACTAAAGGAGGAATTATAGGAGAAAGGAAGGAGTTGGACGGCTCAAAATCACTAAGGTAGCTACCTTACAAAAATTGCAATTTTTTGTGTTTTTTAATTACTGGCAAATATATAAGAAATATCCTCATATTTTAAGACAAAAAATCAGCTAGTAAAAGTAATATAAACGCAAGTTCAGCTTAAAAAAATTTGGAATTCCATTAAAGGTTGATTGCGAGAAGAAGGGAATCATCGAATTGCGCATCTTTTTTACCTTTTGGTTAAGTTTTTGCCGTTTTATTGTATTTTCACGTTTAGAATTCAACTAAAGGAGGAATTATAGGAGAAAGGAAGGAGTTGGACGGCTCAAAATCACTAAGGTAGCTACCTTACAAAAATTGCAATTTTTTGTGTTTTTTAATTACTGGCAAATATATAAGAAATATCCTCATATTTTAAGACAAAAAATCAGCTAGTAAAAGTAATATAAACGCAAGTTCAGCTTAAAAAAATTTGGAATTCCATTAAAGGTTGATTGCGAGAAGAAGGGAATCATCGAATTGCGCATCTTTTTTACCTTTTGGTTAAGTTTTTGCCGTTTTATTGTATTTTCACGTTTAGAATTCAACTAAAGGAGGAATTATAGGAGAAAGGAAGGAGTTGGACGGCTCAAAATCACTAAGGTAGCTACCTTACAAAAATTGCAATTTTTTGTGTTTTTTAATTACTGGCAAATATATAAGAAATATCCTCATATTTTAAGACAAAAAATCAGCTAGTAAAAGTAATATAAACGCAAGTTCAGCTTAAAAAAATTTGGAATTCCATTAAAGGTTGATTGCGAGAAGAAGGGAATCATCGAATTGCGCATCTTTTTTACCTTTTGGTTAAGTTTTTGCCGTTTTATTGTATTTTCACGTTTAGAATTCAACTAAAGGAGGAATTATAGGAGAAAGGAAGGAGTTGGACGGCTCAAAATCACTAAGGTAGCTACCTTACAAAAATTGCAATTTTTTGTGTTTTTTAATTACTGGCAAATATATAAGAAATATCCTCATATTTTAAGACAAAAAATCAGCTAGTAAAAGTAATATAAACGCAAGTTCAGCTTAAAAAAATTTGGAATTCCATTAAAGGTTGATTGCGAGAAGAAGGGAATCATCGAATTGCGCATCTTTTTTACCTTTTACTTAAGTTTTTGCCGTTTTATTGTATTTTCACGTTTAGAATTCAACTAAAGGAGGAATTATAGGAGAAAGGAAGGAGTTGGACGGCTCAAAATCACTAAGGTAGCTACCTTACAAAAATTGCAATTTTTTGTGTTTTTTAATTACTGGCAAATATATAAGAAATATCCTCATATTTTAAGACAAAAAATCAGCTAGTAAAAGTAATATAAACGCAAGTTCAGCTTAAAAAAATTTGGAATTCCATTAAAGGTTGATTGCGAGAAGAAGGGAATCATCGAATTGCGCATCTTTTTTACCTTTTGGTTAAGTTTTTGCCGTTTTATTGTATTTTCACGTTTAGAATTCAACTAAAGGAGGAATTATAGGAGAAAGGAAGGAGTTGGACGGCTCAAAATCACTAAGGTAGCTACCTTACAAAAATTGCAATTTTTTGTGTTTTTTAATTACTGGCAAATATATAAGAAATATCCTCATATTTTAAGACAAAAAATCAGCTAGTAAAAGTAATATAAACGCAAGTTCAGCTTAAAAAAATTTGGAATTCCATTAAAGGTTGATTGCGAGAAGAATTGCGCATCTTTTTTACCTTTTGGTTAAGTTTTTGCCGTTTTATTGTATTTTCACGTTTAGAATTCAACTAAAGGAGGAATTATAGGAGAAAGGAAGGAGTTGGACGGCTCAAAATCACTAAGGTAGCTACCTTACAAAAATTGCAATTTTTTGTGTTTTTTAATTACTGGCAAATATATAAGAAATATCCTCATATTTTAAGACAAAAAATCAGCTAGTAAAAGTAATATAAACGCAAGTTCAGCTTAAAAAAATTTGGAATTCCATTAAAGGTTGATTGCGAGAAGAAGGGAATCATCGAATTGCGCATCTTTTTTACCTTTTGGTTAAGTTTTTGCCGTTTTATTGTATTTTCACGTTTAGAATTCAACTAAAGGAGGAATTATAGGAGAAAGGAAGGAGTTGGACGGCTCAAAATCACTAAGGTAGCTACCTTACAAAAATTGCAATTTTTTGTGTTTTTTAATTACTGGCAAATATATAAGAAATATCCTCATATTTTAAGACAAAAAATCAGCTAGTAAAAGTAATATAAACGCAAGTTCAGCTTAAAAAAATTTGGAATTCCATTAAAGGTTGATTGCGAGAAGAAGGGAATCATCGAATTGCGCATCTTTTTTACCTTTTGGTTAAGTTTTTGCCGTTTTATTGTATTTTCACGTTTAGAATTCAACTAAAGGAGGAATTATAGGAGAAAGGAAGGAGTTGGACGGCTCAAAATCACTAAGGTAGCTACCTTACAAAAATTGCAATTTTTTGTGTTTTTTAATTACTGGCAAATATATAAGAAATATCCTCATATTTTAAGACAAAAAATCAGCTAGTAAAAGTAATATAAACGCAAGTTCAGCTTAAAAAAATTTGGAATTCCATTAAAGGTTGATTGCGAGAAGAAGGGAATCATCGAATTGCGCATCTTTTTTACCTTTTGTTTAAGTTTTTGCCGTTTTATTGTATTTTCACGTTTAGAATTCAACTAAAGGAGGAATTATAGGAGAAAGGAAGGAGTTGGATGGCTCAAAATCACTAAGGTAGCTACCTTATAAAAATTGCAATTTTTTGTGTTTTTTAATTACTGGCAAATATATAAGAAATATCCTCATATTTTAAGACAAAAAATCAGCTAGTAAAAGTAATATAAACGCAAGTTCAGCTTAAAAAAATTTGGAATTCCATTAAAGGTTGATTGCGAGAAGAAGGGAATCATCGAATTGCGCATCTTTTTTACCTTTTGGTTAAGTTTTTGCCGTTTTATTGTATTTTCACGTTTAGAATTCAACTAAAGGAGGAATTATAGGAGAAAGGAAGGAGTTGGACGGCTCAAAATCACTAAGGTAGCTACCTTACAAAAATTGCAATTTTTTGTGTTTTTTAATTACTGGCAAATATATAAGAAATATCCTCATATTTTAAGACAAAAAATCAGCTAGTAAAAGTAATATAAACGCAAGTTCAGCTTAAAAAAATTTGGAATTCCATTAAAGGTTGATTGCGAGAAGAAGGGAATCATCGAATTGCGCATCTTTTTTACCTTTTGGTTAAGTTTTTGCCGTTTTATTGTATTTTCACGTTTAGAATTCAACTAAAGGAGGAATTATAGGAGAAAGGAAGGAGTTGGACGGCTCAAAATCACTAAGGTAGCTACCTTACAAAAATTGCAATTTTTTTTGTGTTTTTTAATTACTGGCAAATATATAAGAAATATCCTCATATTTTAAGACAAAAAATCAGCTAGTAAAAGTAATATAAACGCAAGTTCAGCTTAAAAAAATTTGGAATTCCATTAAAGGTTGATTGCGAGAAGAAGGGAATCATCGAATTGCGCATCTTTTTTACCTTTTGGTTAAGTTTTTGCCGTTTTATTGTATTTTCACGTTTAGAATTCAACTAAAGGAGAAATTATAGGAGAAAGGAAGGAGTTGGACGGCTCAAAATCACTAAGGTAGCTACCTTACAAAAATTGCAATTTTTTGTGTTTTTTAATTACTGGCAAATATATAAGAAATATCCTCATATTTTAAGACAAAAAATCAGCTAGTAAAAGTAATATAAACGCAAGTTCAGCTTAAAAAAATTTGGAATTCCATTAAAGGTTGATTGCGAGAAGAAGGGAATCATCGAATTGCGCATCTTTTTTACCTTTTGGTTAAGTTTTTGCCGTTTTATTGTATTTTCACGTTTAGAATTCAACTAAAGGAGGAATTATAGGAGAAAGGAAGGAGTTGGACGGCTCAAAATCACTAAGGTAGCTACCTTACAAAAATTGCAATTTTTTGTGTTTTTTAATTACTGGCAAATATATAAGAAATATCCTCATATTTTAAGACAAAAAATCAGCTAGTAAAAGTAATATAAACGCAAGTTCAGCTTAAAAAAATTTGGAATTCCATTAAAGGTTGATTGCGAGAAGAAGGGAATCATCGAATTGCGCATCTTTTTTACCTTTTGTTTAAGTTTTTGCCGTTTTATTGTATTTTCACGTTTAGAATTCAACTAAAGGAGGAATTATAGGAGAAAGGAAGGAGTTGGACGGCTCAAAATCACTAAGGTAGCTACCTTACAAAAATTGCAATTTTTTGTGTTTTTTAATTACTGGCAAATATATAAGAAATATCCTCATATTTTAAGACAAAAAATCAGCTAGTAAAAGTAATATAAACGCAAGTTCAGCTTAAAAAAATTTGGAATTCCATTAAAGGTTGATTGCGAGAAGAAGGGAATCATCGAATTGCGCATCTTTTTTACCTTTTGGTTAAGTTTTTGCCGTTTTATTGTATTTTCACGTTTAGAATTCAACTAAAGGAGGAATTATAGGAGAAAGGAAGGAGTTGGACGGCTCAAAATCACTAAGGTAGCTACCTTACAAAAATTGCAATTTTTTGTGTTTTTTAATTACTGGCAAATATATAAGAAATATCCTCATATTTTAAGACAAAAAATCAGCTAGTAAAAGTAATATAAACGCAAGTTCAGCTTAAAAAAATTTGGAATTCCATTAAAGGTTGATTGCGAGAAGAAGGGAATCATCGAATTGCGCATCTTTTTTACCTTTTGGTTAAGTTTTTGCCGTTTTATTGTATTTTCACGTTTAGAATTCAACTAAAGGAGGAATTATAGGAGAAAGGAAGGAGTTGGACGGCTCAAAATCACTAAGGTAGCTACCTTACAAAAATTGCAATTTTTTGTGTTTTTTAATTACTGGCAAATATATAAGAAATATCCTCATATTTTAAGACAAAAAATCAGCTAGTAAAAGTAATATAAGCGCAAGTTCAGCTTAAAAAAATTTGGAATTCCATTAAAGGTTGATTGCGAGAAGAAGGGAATCATCGAATTGCGCATCTTTTTTACCTTTTGGTTAAGTTTTTGCCGTTTTATTGTATTTTCACGTTTAGAATTCAACTAAAGGAGGAATTATAGGAGAAAGGAAGGAGTTGGACGGCTCAAAATCACTAAGGTAGCTACCTTACAAAAATTGCAATTTTTTGTGTTTTTTAATTACTGGCAAATATATAAGAAATATCCTCATATTTTAAGACAAAAAATCAGCTAGTAAAAGTAATATAAACGCAAGTTCAGCTTAAAAAAATTTGGAATTCCATTAAAGGTTGATTGCGAGAAGAAGGGAATCATCGAATTGCGCATCTTTTTTACCTTTTGGTTAAGTTTTTGCCGTTTTATTGTATTTTCACGTTTAGAATTCAACTAAAGGAGGAATTATAGGAGAAAGGAAGGAGTTGGACGGCTCAAAATCACTAAGGTAGCTACCTTACAAAAATTGCAATTTTTTGTGTTTTTTAATTACTGGCAAATATATAAGAAATATCCTCATATTTTAAGACAAAAAATCAGCTAGTAAAAGTAATATAAACGCAAGTTCAGCTTAAAAAAATTTGGAATTCCATTAAAGGTTGATTGCGAGAAGAATTGCGCATCTTTTTTACCTTTTGGTTAAGTTTTTGCCGTTTTATTGTATTTTCACGTTTAGAATTCAACTAAAGGAGGAATTATAGGAGAAAGGAAGGAGTTGGACGGCTCAAAATCACTAAGGTAGCTACCTTACAAAAATTGCAATTTTTTGTGTTTTTTAATTACTGGCAAATATATAAGAAATATCCTCATATTTTAAGACAAAAAATCAGCTAGTAAAACTAATATAAACGCAAGTTCAGCTTAAAAAAATTTGGAATTCCATTAAAGGTTGATTGCGAGAAGAAGGGAATCATCGAATTGCGCATCTTTTTTACCTTTTGGTTAAGTTTTTGCCGTTTTATTGTATTTTCACGTTTAGAATTCAACTAAAGGAGGAATTATAGGAAAAAGGAAGGAGTTGGACGGCTCAAAATCACTAAGGTAGCTACCTTACAAAAATTGCAATTTTTTGTGTTTTTTAATTACTGGCAAATATATAAGAAATATCCTCATATTTTAAGACAAAAAATCAGCTAGTAAAAGTAATATAAACGCAAGTTCAGCTTAAAAAAATTTGGAATTCCATTAAAGGTTGATTGCGAGAAGAATTGCGCATCTTTTTTACCTTTTGGTTAAGTTTTTGCCGTTTTATTGTATTTTCACGTTTAGAATTCAACTAAAGGAGGAATTATAGGAGAAAGGAAGGAGTTGGACGGCTCAAAATCACTAAGGTAGCTACCTTACAAAAATTGCAATTTTTTGTGTTTTTTAATTACTGGCAAATATATAAGAAATATCCTCATATTTTAAGACAAAAAATCAGCTAGTAAAAGTAATATAAACGCAAGTTCAGCTTAAAAAAATTTGGAATTCCATTAAAGGTTGATTGCGAGAAGAATTGCGCATCTTTTTTACCTTTTGGTTAAGTTTTTGCCGTTTTATTGTATTTTCACGTTTAGAATTCAACTAAAGGAGGAATTATAGGAGAAAGGAAGGAGTTGGACGGCTCAAAATCACTAAGGTAGCTACCTTACAAAAATTGCAATTTTTTGTGTTTTTTAATTACTGGCAAATATATAAGAAATATCCTCATATTTTAAGACAAAAAATCAGCTAGTAAAACTAATATAAACGCAAGTTCAGCTTAAAAAAATTTGGAATTCCATTAAAGGTTGATTGCGAGAAGAAGGGAATCATCGAATTGCGCATCTTTTTTACCTTTTGGTTAAGTTTTTGCCGTTTTATTGTATTTTCACGTTTAGAATTCAACTAAAGGAGGAATTATAGGAGAAAGGAAGGAGTTGGACGGCTCAAAATCACTAAGGTAGCTACCTTACAAAAATTGCAATTTTTTGTGTTTTTTAATTACTGGCAAATATATAAGAAATATCCTCATATTTTAAGACAAAAAATCAGCTAGTAAAACTAATATAAACGCAAGTTCAGCTTAAAAAAATTTGGAATTCCATTAAAGGTTGATTGCGAGAAGAAGGGAATCATCGAATTGCGCATCTTTTTTACCTTTTGGTTAAGTTTTTGCCGTTTTATTGTATTTTCACGTTTAGAATTCAACTAAAGGAGGAATTATAGGAGAAAGGAAGGAGTTGGACGGCTCAAAATCACTAAGGTAGCTACCTTACAAAAATTGCAATTTTTTGTGTTTTTTAATTACTGGCAAATATATAAGAAATATCCTCATATTTTAAGACAAAAAATCAGCTAGTAAAAGTAATATAAACGCAAGTTCAGCTTAAAAAAATTTGGAATTCCATTAAAGGTTGATTGCGAGAAGAATTGCGCATCTTTTTTACCTTTTGGTTAAGTTTTTGCCGTTTTATTGTATTTTCACGTTTAGAATTCAACTAAAGGAGGAATTATAGGAGAAAGGAAGGAGTTGGACGGCTCAAAATCACTAAGGTAGCTACCTTACAAAAATTGCAATTTTTTGTGTTTTTTAATTACTGGCAAATATATAAGAAATATCCTCATATTTTAAGACAAAAAATCAGCTAGTAAAAGTAATATAAACGCAAGTTCAGCTTAAAAAAATTTGGAATTCCATTAAAGGTTGATTGCGAGAAGAATTGCGCATCTTTTTTACCTTTTGGTTAAGTTTTTGCCGTTTTATTGTATTTTCACGTTTAGAATTCAACTAAAGGAGGAATTATAGGAGAAAGGAAGGAGTTGGACGGCTCAAAATCACTAAGGTAGCTACCTTACAAAAATTGCAATTTTTTGTGTTTTTTAATTACTGGCAAATATATAAGAAATATCCTCATATTTTAAGACAAAAAATCAGCTAGTAAAACTAATATAAACGCAAGTTCAGCTTAAAAAAATTTGGAATTCCATTAAAGGTTGATTGCGAGAAGAAGGGAATCATCGAATTGCGCATCTTTTTTACCTTTTGGTTAAGTTTTTGCCGTTTTATTGTATTTTCACGTTTAGAATTCAACTAAAGGAGGAATTATAGGAGAAAGGAAGGAGTTGGACGGCTCAAAATCACTAAGGTAGCTACCTTACAAAAATTGCAATTTTTTGTGTTTTTTAATTACTGGCAAATATATAAGAAATATCCTCATATTTTAAGACAAAAAATCAGCTAGTAAAACTAATATAAACGCAAGTTCAGCTTAAAAAAATTTGGAATTCCATTAAAGGTTGATTGCGAGAAGAAGGGAATCATCGAATTGCGCATCTTTTTTACCTTTTGGTTAAGTTTTTGCCGTTTTATTGTATTTTCACGTTTAGAATTCAACTAAAGGAGGAATTATAGGAGAAAGGAAGGAGTTGGACGGCTCAAAATCACTAAGGTAGCTACCTTACAAAAATTGCAATTTTTTGTGTTTTTTAATTACTGGCAAATATATAAGAAATATCCTCATATTTTAAGACAAAAAATCAGCTAGTAAAAGTAATATAAACGCAAGTTCAGCTTAAAAAAATTTGGAATTCCATTAAAGGTTGATTGCGAGAAGAATTGCGCATCTTTTTTACCTTTTGGTTAAGTTTTTGCCGTTTTATTGTATTTTCACATTTAGAATTCAACTAAAGGAGGAATTATAGGAGAAAGGAAGGAGTTGGACGGCTCAAAATCACTAAGGTAGCTACCTTACAAAAATTGCAATTTTTTGTGTTTTTTAATTACTGGCAAATATATAAGAAATATCCTCATATTTTAAGACAAAAAATCAGCTAGTAAAAGTAATATAAACGCAAGTTCAGCTTAAAAAAATTTGGAATTCCATTAAAGGTTGATTGCGAGAAGAAGGGAATCATCGAATTGCGCATCTTTTTTACCTTTTGTTTAAGTTTTTGCCGTTTTATTGTATTTTCACGTTTAGAATTCAACTAAAGGAGGAATTATAGGAGAAAGGAAGGAGTTGGACGGCTCAAAATCACTAAGGTAGCTACCTTACAAAAATTGCAATTTTTTGTGTTTTTTAATTACTGGCAAATATATAAGAAATATCCTCATATTTTAAGACAAAAAATCAGCTAGTAAAACTAATATAAACGCAAGTTCAGCTTAAAAAAATTTGGAATTCCATTAAAGGTTGATTGCGAGAAGAAGGGAATCATCGAATTGCGCATCTTTTTTACCTTTTGGTTAAGTTTTTGCCGTTTTATTGTATTTTCACGTTTAGAATTCAACTAAAGGAGGAATTATAGGAGAAAGGAAGGAGTTGGACGGCTCAAAATCACTAAGGTAGCTACCTTACAAAAATTGCAATTTTTTGTGTTTTTTAATTACTGGCAAATATATAAGAAATATCCTCATATTTTAAGACAAAAAATCAGCTAGTAAAAGTAATATAAACGCAAGTTCAGCTTAAAAAAATTTGGAATTCCATTAAAGGTTGATTGCGAGAAGAAGGGAATCATCGAATTGCGCATCTTTTTTACCTTTTGTTTAAGTTTTTGCCGTTTTATTGTATTTTCACGTTTAGAATTCAACTAAAGGAGGAATTATAGGAGAAAGGAAGGAGTTGGACGGCTCAAAATCACTAAGGTAGCTACCTTACAAAAATTGCAATTTTTTGTGTTTTTTAATTACTGGCAAATATATAAGAAATATCCTCATATTTTAAGACAAAAAATCAGCTAGTAAAACTAATATAAACGCAAGTTCAGCTTAAAAAAATTTGGAATTCCATTAAAGGTTGATTGCGAGAAGAAGGGAATCATCGAATTGCGCATCTTTTTTACCTTTTGGTTAAGTTTTTGCCGTTTTATTGTATTTTCACGTTTAGAATTCAACTAAAGGAGGAATTATAGGAGAAAGGAAGGAGTTGGACGGCTCAAAATCACTAAGGTAGCTACCTTACAAAAATTGCAATTTTTTGTGTTTTTTAATTACTGGCAAATATATAAGAAATATCCTCATATTTTAAGACAAAAAATCAGCTAGTAAAAGTAATATAAACGCAAGTTCAGCTTAAAAAAATTTGGAATTCCATTAAAGGTTGATTGCGAGAAGAAGGGAATCATCGAATTGCGCATCTTTTTTACCTTTTAGTTAAGTTTTTGCCGTTTTATTGTATTTTTACGTTTAGAATTCAACTAAAGGAGGAATTATAGGAGAAAGGAAGGAGTTGGACGGCTCAAAATCACTAAGGTAGCTACCTTACAAAAATTGCAATTTTTTGTGTTTTTTAATTACTGGCAAATATATAAGAAATATCCTCATATTTTAAGACAAAAAATCAGCTAGTAAAAGTAATATAAACGCAAGTTCAGCTTAAAAAAATTTGGAATTCCATTAAAGGTTGATTGCGAGAAGAAGGGAATCATCGAATTGCGCATCTTTTTTACCTTTTAGTTAAGTTTTTGCCGTTTTATTGTATTTTTACGTTTAGAATTCAACTAAAGGAGGAATTATAGGAGAAAGGAAGGAGTTGGACGGCTCAAAATCACTAAGGTAGCTACCTTACAAAAATTGCAATTTTTTGTGTTTTTTAATTACTGGCAAATATATAAGAAATATCCTCATATTTTAAGACAAAAAATCAGCTAGTAAAAGTAATATAAACGCAAGTTCAGCTTAAAAAAATTTGGAATTCCATTAAAGGTTGATTGCGAGAAGAATTGCGCATCTTTTTTACCTTTTGGTTAAGTTTTTGCCGTTTTATTGTATTTTCACGTTTAGAATTCAACTAAAGGAGGAATTATAGGAGAAAGGAAGGAGTTGGACGGCTCAAAATCACTAAGGTAGCTACCTTACAAAAATTGCAATTTTTTGTGTTTTTTAATTACTGGCAAATATATAAGAAATATCCTCATATTTTAAGACAAAAAATCAGCTAGTAAAAGTAATATAAACGCAAGTTCAGCTTAAAAAAATTTGGAATTCCATTAAAGGTTGATTGCGAGAAGAAGGGAATCATCGAATTGCGCATCTTTTTTACCTTTTGGTTAAGTTTTTGCCGTTTTATTGTATTTTCACGTTTAGAATTCAACTAAAGGAGGAATTATAGGAGAAAGGAAGGAGTTGGACGGCTCAAAATCACTAAGGTAGCTACCTTACAAAAATTGCAATTTTTTGTGTTTTTTAATTACTGGCAAATATATAAGAAATATCCTCATATTTTAAGACAAAAAATCAGCTAGTAAAAGTAATATAAACGCAAGTTCAGCTTAAAAAAATTTGGAATTCCATTAAAGGTTGATTGCGAGAAGAAGGGAATCATCGAATTGCGCATCTTTTTTACCTTTTAGTTAAGTTTTTGCCGTTTTATTGTATTTTCACGTTTAGAATTCAACTAAAGGAGGAATTATAGGAGAAAGGAAGGAGTTGGACGGCTCAAAATCACTAAGGTAGCTACCTTACAAAAATTGCAATTTTTTGTGTTTTTTAATTACTGGCAAATATATAAGAAATATCCTCATATTTTAAGACAAAAAATCAGCTAGTAAAAGTAATATAAACGCAAGTTCAGCTTAAAAAAATTTGGAATTCCATTAAAGGTTGATTGCGAGAAGAAGGGAATCATCGAATTGCGCATCTTTTTTACCTTTTGGTTAAGTTTTTGCCGTTTTATTGTTTTTTCACGTTTAGAATTCAACTAAAGGAGGAATTATAGGAGAAAGGAAGGAGTTGGACGGCTCAAAATCACTAAGGTAGCTACCTTACAAAAATTGCAATTTTTTGTGTTTTTTAATTACTGGCAAATATATAAGAAATATCCTCATATTTTAAGACAAAAAATCAGCTAGTAAAAGTAATATAAACGCAAGTTCAGCTTAAAAAAATTTGGAATTCCATTAAAGGTTGATTGCGAGAAGAAGGGAATCATCGAATTGCGCATCTTTTTTACCTTTTAGTTAAGTTTTTGCCGTTTTATTGTATTTTCACGTTTAGAATTCAACTAAAGGAGGAATTATAGGAGAAAGGAAGGAGTTGGACGGCTCAAAATTACTAAGGTAGCTACCTTACAAAAATTGCAATTTTTTGTGTTTTTTAATTACTGGCAAATATATAAGAAATATCCTCATATTTTAAGACAAAAAATCAGCTAGTAAAAGTAATATAAACGCAAGTTCAGCTTAAAAAAATTTGGAATTCCATTAAAGGTTGATTGCGAGAAGAAGGGAATCATCGAATTGCGCATCTTTTTTACCTTTTAGTTAAGTTTTTGCCGTTTTATTGTATTTTCACGTTTAGAATTCAACTAAAGGAGGAATTATAGGAGAAAGGAAGGAGTTGGACGGCTCAAAATCACTAAGGTAGCTACCTTACAAAAATTGCAATTTTTTGTGTTTTTTAATTACTGGCAAATATATAAGAAATATCCTCATATTTTAAGACAAAAAATCAGCTAGTAAAAGTAATATAAACGCAAGTTCAGCTTAAAAAAATTTGGAATTCCATTAAAGGTTGATTGCGAGAAGAAGGGAATCATCGAATTGCGCATCTTTTTTACCTTTTGGTTAAGTTTTTGCCGTTTTATTGTTTTTTCACGTTTAGAATTCAACTAAAGGAGGAATTATAGGAGAAAGGAAGGAGTTGGACGGCTCAAAATCACTAAGGTAGCTACCTTACAAAAATTGCAATTTTTTGTGTTTTTTAATTACTGGCAAATATATAAGAAATATCCTCATATTTTAAGACAAAAAATCAGCTAGTAAAAGTAATATAAACGCAAGTTCAGCTTAAAAAAATTTGGAATTCCATTAAAGGTTGATTGCGAGAAGAAGGGAATCATCGAATTGCGCATCTTTTTTACCTTTTGGTTAAGTTTTTGCCGTTTTATTGTTTTTTCACGTTTAGAATTCAACTAAAGGAGGAATTATAGGAGAAAGGAAGGAGTTGGACGGCTCAAAATCACTAAGGTAGCTACCTTACAAAAATTGCAATTTTTTGTGTTTTTTAATTACTGGAAAATATATAAGAAATATCCTCATATTTTAAGACAAAAAATCAGCTAGTAAAAGTAATATAAACGCAAGTTCAGCTTAAAAAAATTTGGAATTCCATTAAAGGTTGATTGCGAGAAGAAGGGAATCATCGAATTGCGCATCTTTTTTACCTTTTGGTTAAGTTTTTGCCGTTTTATTGTTTTTTCACGTTTAGAATTCAACTAAAGGAGGAATTATAGGAGAAAGGAAGGAGTTGGACGGCTCAAAATCACTAAGGTAGCTACCTTACAAAAATTGCAATTTTTTGTGTTTTTTAATTACTGGCAAATATATAAGAAATATCCTCATATTTTAAGACAAAAAATCAGCTAGTAAAAGTAATATAAACGCAAGTTCAGCTTAAAAAAATTTGGAATTCCATTAAAGGTTGATTGCGAGAAGAAGGGAATCATCGAATTGCGCATCTTTTTTACCTTTTGGTTAAGTTTTTGCCGTTTTATTGTATTTTCACGTTTAGAATTCAACTAAAGGAGGAATTATAGGAGAAAGGAAGGAGTTGGACGGCTCAAAATCACTAAGGTAGCTACCTTACAAAAATTGCAATTTTTTGTGTTTTTTAATTACTGGCAAATATATAAGAAATATCCTCATATTTTAAGACAAAAAATCAGCTAGTAAAAGTAATATAAACGCAAGTTCAGCTTAAAAAAATTTGGAATTCCATTAAAGGTTGATTGCGAGAAGAAGGGAATCATCGAATTGCGCATCTTTTTTACCTTTTGGTTAAGTTTTTGCCGTTTTATTGTATTTTCACGTTTAGAATTCAACTAAAGGAGGAATTATAGGAGAAAGGAAGGAGTTGGACGGCTCAAAATCACTAAGGTAGCTACCTTACAAAAATTGCAATTTTTTGTGTTTTTTAATTACTGGCAAATATATAAGAAATATCCTCATATTTTAAGACAAAAAATCAGCTAGTAAAAGTAATATAAACGCAAGTTCAGCTTAAAAAAATTTGGAATTCCATTAAAGGTTGATTGCGAGAAGAAGGGAATCATCGAATTGCGCATCTTTTTTACCTCTTGGTTAAGTTTTTGCCGTTTTATTGTATTTTCACGTTTAGAATTCAACTAAAGGAGGAATTATAGGAGAAAGGAAGGAGTTGGACGGCTCAAAATCACTAAGGTAGCTACCTTACAAAAATTGCAATTTTTTGTGTTTTTTAATTACTGGCAAATATATAAGAAATATCCTCATATTTTAAGACAAAAAATCAGCTAGTAAAAGTAATATAAACGCAAGTTCAGCTTAAAAAAATTTGGAATTCCATTAAAGGTTGATTGCGAGAAGAAGGGAATCATCGAATTGCGCATCTTTTTTACCTTTTGGTTAAGTTTTTGCCGTTTTATTGTATTTTCACGTTTAGAATTCAACTAAAGGAGGAATTATAGGAGAAAGGAAGGAGTTGGACGGCTCAAAATCACTAAGGTAGCTACCTTACAAAAATTGCAATTTTTTGTGTTTTTTAATTACTGGCAAATATATAAGAAATATCCTCATATTTTAAGACAAAAAATCAGCTAGTAAAAGTAATATAAACGCAAGTTCAGCTTAAAAAAATTTGGAATTCCATTAAAGGTTGATTGCGAGAAGAAGGGAATCATCGAATTGCGCATCTTTTTTACCTTTTGGTTAAGTTTTTGCCGTTTTATTGTATTTTCACGTTTAGAATTCAACTAAAGGAGGAATTATAGGAGAAAGGAAGGAGTTGGACGGCTCAAAATCACTAAGGTAGCTACCTTACAAAAATTGCAATTTTTTGTGTTTTTTAATTACTGGCAAATATATAAGAAATATCCTCATATTTTAAGACAAAAAATCAGCTAGTAAAAGTAATATAAACGCAAGTTCAGCTTAAAAAAATTTGGAATTCCATTAAAGGTTGATTGCGAGAAGAAGGGAATCATCGAATTGCGCATCTTTTTTACCTTTTGGTTAAGTTTTTGCCGTTTTATTGTATTTTCACGTTTAGAATTCAACTAAAGGAGGAATTATAGGAGAAAGGAAGGAGTTGGACGGCTCAAAATCACTAAGGTAGCTACCTTACAAAAATTGCAATTTTTTGTGTTTTTTAATTACTGGCAAATATATAAGAAATATCCTCATATTTTAAGACAAAAAATCAGCTAGTAAAAGTAATATAAACGCAAGTTCAGCTTAAAAAAATTTGGAATTCCATTAAAGGTTGATTGCGAGAAGAAGGGAATCATCGAATTGCGCATCTTTTTTACCTTTTGGTTAAGTTTTTGCCGTTTTATTGTATTTTCACGTTTAGAATTCAACTAAAGGAGGAATTATAGGAGAAAGGAAGGAGTTGGACGGCTCAAAATCACTAAGGTAGCTACCTTACAAAAATTGCAATTTTTTGTGTTTTTTAATTACTGGCAAATATATAAGAAATATCCTCATATTTTAAGACAAAAAATCAGCTAGTAAAAGTAATATAAACGCAAGTTCAGCTTAAAAAAATTTGGAATTCCATTAAAGGTTGATTGCGAGAAGAAGGGAATCATCGAATTGCGCATCTTTTTTACCTTTTGGTTAAGTTTTTGCCGTTTTATTGTATTTTCACGTTTAGAATTCAACTAAAGGAGGAATTATAGGAGAAAGGAAGGAGTTGGACGGCTCAAAATCACTAAGGTAGCTACCTTACAAAAATTGCAATTTTTTGTGTTTTTTAATTACTGGCAAATATATAAGAAATATCCTCATATTTTAAGACAAAAAATCAGCTAGTAAAAGTAATATAAACGCAAGTTCAGCTTAAAAAAATTTGGAATTCCATTAAAGGTTGATTGCGAGAAGAAGGGAATCATCGAATTGCGCATCTTTTTTACCTTTTGGTTAAGTTTTTGCCGTTTTATTGTATTTTCACGTTTAGAATTCAACTAAAGGAGGAATTATAGGAGAAAGGAAGGAGTTGGACGGCTCAAAATCACTAAGGTAGCTACCTTACAAAAATTGCAATTTTTTGTGTTTTTTAATTACTGGCAAATATATAAGAAATATCCTCATATTTTAAGACAAAAAATCAGCTAGTAAAAGTAATATAAACGCAAGTTCAGCTTAAAAAAATTTAGAATTCCATTAAAGGTTGATTGCGAGAAGAAGGGAATCATCGAATTGCGCATCTTTTTTACCTTTTGGTTAAGTTTTTGCCGTTTTATTGTATTTTCACGTTTAGAATTCAACTAAAGGAGGAATTATAGGAGAAAGGAAGGAGTTGGACGGCTCAAAATCACTAAGGTAGCTACCTTACAAAAATTGCAATTTTTTGTGTTTTTTAATTACTGGCAAATATATAAGAAATATCCTCATATTTTAAGACAAAAAATCAGCTAGTAAAAGTAATATAAACGCAAGTTCAGCTTAAAAAAATTTGGAATTCCATTAAAGGTTGATTGCGAGAAGAAGGGAATCATCGAATTGCGCATCTTTTTTACCTTTTGGTTAAGTTTTTGCCGTTTTATTGTATTTTCACGTTTAGAATTCAACTAAAGGAGGAATTATAGGAGAAAGGAAGGAGTTGGACGGCTCAAAATCACTAAGGTAGCTACCTTACAAAAATTGCAATTTTTTGTGTTTTTTAATTACTGGCAAATATATAAGAAATATCCTCATATTTTAAGACAAAAAATCAGCTAGTAAAAGTAATATAAACGCAAGTTCAGCTTAAAAAAATTTGGAATTCCATTAAAGGTTGATTGCGAGAAGAAGGGAATCATCGAATTGCGCATCTTTTTTACCTTTTGGTTAAGTTTTTGCCGTTTTATTGTTTTTTCACGTTTAGAATTCAACTAAAGGAGGAATTATAGGAGAAAGGAAGGAGTTGGACGGCTCAAAATCACTAAGGTAGCTACCTTACAAAAATTGCAATTTTTTGTGTTTTTTAATTACTGGCAAATATATAAGAAATATCCTCATATTTTAAGACAAAAAATCAGCTAGTAAAAGTAATATAAACGCAAGTTCAGCTTAAAAAAATTTGGAATTCCATTAAAGGTTGATTGCGAGAAGAAGGGAATCATCGAATTGCGCATCTTTTTTACCTTTTGGTTAAGTTTTTGCCGTTTTATTGTATTTTCACGTTTAGAATTCAACTAAAGGAGGAATTATAGGAGAAAGGAAGGAGTTGGACGGCTCAAAATCACTAAGGTAGCTACCTTACAAAAATTGCAATTTTTTGTGTTTTTTAATTACTGGCAAATATATAAGAAATATCCTCATATTTTAAGACAAAAAATCAGCTAGTAAAAGTAATATAAACGCAAGTTCAGCTTAAAAAAATTTGGAATTCCATTAAAGGTTGATTGCGAGAAGAAGGGAATCATCGAATTGCGCATCTTTTTTACCTTTTGGTTAAGTTTTTGCCGTTTTATTGTATTTTCACGTTTAGAATTCAACTAAAGGAGGAATTATAGGAGAAAGGAAGGAGTTGGACGGCTCAAAATCACTAAGGTAGCTACCTTACAAAAATTGCAATTTTTTGTGTTTTTTAATTACTGGCAAATATATAAGAAATATCCTCATATTTTAAGACAAAAAATCAGCTAGTAAAAGTAATATAAACGCAAGTTCAGCTTAAAAAAATTTGGAATTCCATTAAAGGTTGATTGCGAGAAGAAGGGAATCATCGAATTGCGCATCTTTTTTACCTTTTGGTTAAGTTTTTGCCGTTTTATTGTATTTTCACGTTTAGAATTCAACTAAAGGAGGAATTATAGGAGAAAGGAAGGAGTTGGACGGCTCAAAATCACTAAGGTAGCTACCTTACAAAAATTGCAATTTTTTGTGTTTTTTAATTACTGGCAAATATATAAGAAATATCCTCATATTTTAAGACAAAAAATCAGCTAGTAAAAGTAATATAAACGCAAGTTCAGCTTAAAAAAATTTGGAATTCCATTAAAGGTTGATTGCGAGAAGAAGGGAATCATCGAATTGCGCATCTTTTTTACCTTTTGGTTAAGTTTTTGCCGTTTTATTGTATTTTCACGTTTAGAATTCAACTAAAGGAGGAATTATAGGAGAAAGGAAGGAGTTGGACGGCTCAAAATCACTAAGGTAGCTACCTTACAAAAATTGCAATTTTTTGTGTTTTTTAATTACTGGCAAATATATAAGAAATATCCTCATATTTTAAGACAAAAAATCAGCTAGTAAAAGTAATATAAACGCAAGTTCAGCTTAAAAAAATTTGGAATTCCATTAAAGGTTGATTGCGAGAAGAAGGGAATCATCGAATTGCGCATCTTTTTTACCTTTTGGTTAAGTTTTTGCCGTTTTATTGTATTTTCACGTTTAGAATTCAACTAAAGGAGGAATTATAGGAGAAAGGAAGGAGTTGGACGGCTCAAAATCACTAAGGTAGCTACCTTACAAAAATTGCAATTTTTTGTGTTTTTTAATTACTGGCAAATATATAAGAAATATCCTCATATTTTAAGACAAAAAATCAGCTAGTAAAAGTAATATAAACGCAAGTTCAGCTTAAAAAAATTTGGAATTCCATTAAAGGTTGATTGCGAGAAGAAGGGAATCATCGAATTGCGCATCTTTTTTACCTTTTGGTTAAGTTTTTGCCGTTTTATTGTATTTTCACGTTTAGAATTCAACTAAAGGAGGAATTATAGGAGAAAGGAAGGAGTTGGACGGCTCAAAATCACTAAGGTAGCTACCTTACAAAAATTGCAATTTTTTGTGTTTTTTAATTACTGGCAAATATATAAGAAATATCCTCATATTTTAAGACAAAAAATCAGCTAGTAAAAGTAATATAAACGCAAGTTCAGCTTAAAAAAATTTGGAATTCCATTAAAGGTTGATTGCGAGAAGAAGGGAATCATCGAATTGCGCATCTTTTTTACCTTTTGGTTAAGTTTTTGCCGTTTTATTGTATTTTCACGTTTAGAATTCAACTAAAGGAGGAATTATAGGAGAAAGGAAGGAGTTGGACGGCTCAAAATCACTAAGGTAGCTACCTTACAAAAATTGCAATTTTTTGTGTTTTTTAATTACTGGCAAATATATAAGAAATATCCTCATATTTTAAGACAAAAAATCAGCTAGTAAAAGTAATATAAACGCAAGTTCAGCTTAAAAAAATTTGGAATTCCATTAAAGGTTGATTGCGAGAAGAAGGGAATCATCGAATTGCGCATCTTTTTTACCTTTTGGTTAAGTTTTTGCCGTTTTATTGTATTTTCACGTTTAGAATTCAACTAAAGGAGGAATTATAGGAGAAAGGAAGGAGTTGGACGGCTCAAAATCACTAAGGTAGCTACCTTACAAAAATTGCAATTTTTTGTGTTTTTTAATTACTGGCAAATATATAAGAAATATCCTCATATTTTAAGACAAAAAATCAGCTAGTAAAAGTAATATAAACGCAAGTTCAGCTTAAAAAAATTTGGAATTCCATTAAAGGTTGATTGCGAGAAGAAGGGAATCATCGAATTGCGCATCTTTTTTACCTTTTGGTTAAGTTTTTGCCGTTTTATTGTATTTTCACGTTTAGAATTCAACTAAAGGAGGAATTATAGGAGAAAGGAAGGAGTTGGACGGCTCAAAATCACTAAGGTAGCTACCTTACAAAAATTGCAATTTTTTGTGTTTTTTAATTACTGGCAAATATATAAGAAATATCCTCATATTTTAAGACAAAAAATCAGCTAGTAAAAGTAATATAAACGCAAGTTCAGCTTAAAAAAATTTGGAATTCCATTAAAGGTTGATTGCGAGAAGAAGGGAATCATCGAATTGCGCATCTTTTTTACCTTTTGGTTAAGTTTTTGCCGTTTTATTGTATTTTCACGTTTAGAATTCAACTAAAGGAGGAATTATAGGAGAAAGGAAGGAGTTGGACGGCTCAAAATCACTAAGGTAGCTACCTTACAAAAATTGCAATTTTTTGTGTTTTTTAATTACTGGCAAATATATAAGAAATATCCTCATATTTTAAGACAAAAAATCAGCTAGTAAAAGTAATATAAACGCAAGTTCAGCTTAAAAAAATTTGGAATTCCATTAAAGGTTGATTGCGAGAAGAAGGGAATCATCGAATTGCGCATCTTTTTTACCTTTTGGTTAAGTTTTTGCCGTTTTATTGTATTTTCACGTTTAGAATTCAACTAAAGGAGGAATTATAGGAGAAAGGAAGGAGTTGGACGGCTCAAAATCACTAAGGTAGCTACCTTACAAAAATTGCAATTTTTTGTGTTTTTTAATTACTGGCAAATATATAAGAAATATCCTCATATTTTAAGACAAAAAATCAGCTAGTAAAAGTAATATAAACGCAAGTTCAGCTTAAAAAAATTTGGAATTCCATTAAAGGTTGATTGCGAGAAGAAGGGAATCATCGAATTGCGCATCTTTTTTACCTTTTGGTTAAGTTTTTGCCGTTTTATTGTATTTTCACGTTTAGAATTCAACTAAAGGAGGAATTATAGGAGAAAGGAAGGAGTTGGACGGCTCAAAATCACTAAGGTAGCTACCTTACAAAAATTGCAATTTTTTGTGTTTTTTAATTACTGGCAAATATATAAGAAATATCCTCATATTTTAAGACAAAAAATCAGCTAGTAAAAGTAATATAAACGCAAGTTCAGCTTAAAAAAATTTGGAATTCCATTAAAGGTTGATTGCGAGAAGAAGGGAATCATCGAATTGCGCATCTTTTTTACCTTTTGGTTAAGTTTTTGCCGTTTTATTGTATTTTCACGTTTAGAATTCAACTAAAGGAGGAATTATAGGAGAAAGGAAGGAGTTGGACGGCTCAAAATCACTAAGGTAGCTACCTTACAAAAATTGCAATTTTTTGTGTTTTTTAATTACTGGCAAATATATAAGAAATATCCTCATATTTTAAGACAAAAAATCAGCTAGTAAAAGTAATATAAACGCAAGTTCAGCTTAAAAAAATTTGGAATTCCATTAAAGGTTGATTGCGAGAAGAAGGGAATCATCGAATTGCGCATCTTTTTTACCTTTTGGTTAAGTTTTTGCCGTTTTATTGTATTTTCACGTTTAGAATTCAACTAAAGGAGGAATTATAGGAGAAAGGAAGGAGTTGGACGGCTCAAAATCACTAAGGTAGCTACCTTACAAAAATTGCAATTTTTTGTGTTTTTTAATTACTGGCAAATATATAAGAAATATCCTCATATTTTAAGACAAAAAATCAGCTAGTAAAAGTAATATAAACGCAAGTTCAGCTTAAAAAAATTTGGAATTCCATTAAAGGTTGATTGCGAGAAGAAGGGAATCATCGAATTGCGCATCTTTTTTACCTTTTGGTTAAGTTTTTGCCGTTTTATTGTATTTTCACGTTTAGAATTCAACTAAAGGAGGAATTATAGGAGAAAGGAAGGAGTTGGACGGCTCAAAATCACTAAGGTAGCTACCTTACAAAAATTGCAATTTTTTGTGTTTTTTAATTACTGGCAAATATATAAGAAATATCCTCATATTTTAAGACAAAAAATCAGCTAGTAAAAGTAATATAAACGCAAGTTCAGCTTAAAAAAATTTGGAATTCCATTAAAGGTTGATTGCGAGAAGAAGGGAATCATCGAATTGCGCATCTTTTTTACCTTTTGGTTAAGTTTTTGCCGTTTTATTGTATTTTCACGTTTAGAATTCAACTAAAGGAGGAATTATAGGAGAAAGGAAGGAGTTGGACGGCTCAAAATCACTAAGGTAGCTACCTTACAAAAATTGCAATTTTTTGTGTTTTTTAATTACTGGCAAATATATAAGAAATATCCTCATATTTTAAGACAAAAAATCAGCTAGTAAAAGTAATATAAACGCAAGTTCAGCTTAAAAAAATTTGGAATTCCATTAAAGGTTGCTTGCGAGAAGAAGGGAATCATCGAATTGCGCATCTTTTTTACCTTTTGGTTAAGTTACATATCCTCATGGGAGAAATGTCAAATAAGCGACTTTTTTTAACCGACAAAGTTGATTGCTTTTAGTTGATTCATACCGACTGTAGAGGCCACCCTACCGCTTTAGTGATAATGTCCTCATGCCGCTCTTCACTGCAGATGTAATTGAGTGTCGAAAAAAGGAATTCATCGACGAATATATTTTTAAAAGGGAATTTTGTAAATCTAGACGTAATGAGATCCCGAGATAGCTAAACAAGGAGCAGATATCAACTATTAATTGGATTGCCAAATAAAGCAATATTATGAACCTCTGAAGGCAACTTTCTGTAAAAGAAAAGCTGTATGGTTGCAAACAGTTCCAAATTAAATTAATATATCATTGATGAATATATTATGATGATTATATATGGAAAATGTTGGAATTTTAAGAATAGAATGGTTCTCAAGTGAGAACCGGAAATGTATTTAAAGACTTGACAGTTTCGGGTTTTAAATGCAATGATTTTGGCGTCTTCCTCGTCCACACTTGAGTTTAAGTAAAGTGTGCCAAAAATCAAAAATAATTATAAAAAGCGAAACACAAGTCTAGCCGTCCGCCCTAGTCTTAAAGACCTTTAAAAAAAGTTTAATTTTCCCGCATTTTCTTTTTAAAGTACAACCTCATTTAATAACACAGGTTTAATAAAAAGGCTTAAAATGCATCTCCCAGTTTTCATTCTTTATTATTTACTGTACAATTAAACTTTGAATGAATATCTAATCGTTTATTATTTATTATCACTCAACTAACGGGGTGTATTAGCCAATTTTAATCTGCAGTTAGCAATTGCTTTGGCTTCTCCAAATAGAGTGCTTTTTTTCTAATTGGTAGTGCATGTTGTGATCCTTAATTCGTCCTTATCAGTTTAACTCCGCAGTTTAATAGTATGCATCCTACTAATGTGGCGGTCGCAGGTTCGACCGGCTTGTTCCTGCGGACAAGCCAAGCTTGTAGGTTGAGTTGGTTCAGAAAAAAGGCGTATATAAAGCATACATACAGACAGAAACAAATATTATGAACATGGCTAATCTATTGCTCACTCGAATTAAACCCAGCAGGGTTTTAAGCTGTTATAAATGATCAATGAGGACTAACCGGGTATTGACTCTTGTTTCGTCCTCTTATTTTTTATTTTTTTGGAATTTCTTGTTTGTCCATTCTGCCAGCTTTTGGCAATACAGAAGTAAGAAATTTTCTATATAAGTACTAAAGAAAAAATTATCGATATGATATCTTAGAAATGTGTTATTACATTTGAGTACGTAGTATTTGTTCCATCCATAGTACAATAGTTTTCTCGCGTATATTTACAAGATGATAATAGACAAAACTAATAGTCAGCGGAATTAGTAATTACAATTAAAATTATTGCGACGTAATAAATTGATTTTGCCAAAACGTAATGGATTCAATGCAAAATACCAGAAACCAGAACACAGCCTTTTGATGTATAATTACTGCACGATTAAACGACATTATTTAAAACGTTTTCTTAAATTTAATAAGAATACAAAAGTACAATATTACACTCGTACATCTCCCAGCTGCTTTCTATGGAATTGTTCAAAGGATGTTCAACAAATCTCTTGTAGTCAGTTTTAGCGGCCTTAAATATGTACATATTTGGCAATTTATTATTTTTAATTGCCAAATTGCTGATATAATTTGCACAATTAAATGTAATTTGCTCCTTTGAATGCATCAGTAGCTTCAGCAGATTATTTGAAACGATACAATTGCGTGAGAAAATCTTGAGTTGAAAGCCTAAAATAAAGAACACACGAATTGTGAGATGTAATTATCGACCGAGCATAAACCAGATGGGAAGTTATGCAGAGCTCTAAAAACATTCATTCCCTCAAGTGTATGCTGTGAAATTTGTTACAGTAAAGAGGACTTTATGATGGCTTTTTGTTCCACGGAAATAAACGATGCTAAATTATTTGTTACGTTTCATTACGCATGCAAAAACGCTCGCTCAAACGTCATTCAGTACTCGTATGTGTGTATGTCTATGCTCGGAAGGACGTGTGTACAAATGTAGTAGCTGAGAGTGTACATATTATATACTATAAGAAGCCAGAGTGGGGTACAAATTGTTCACCTGTGTGTAAAATTACTGACTAGAAAAGGAGAATCCCACATAAATAAGCACGGTGGAAAAGAGTGTCTTTGTAGCCGAGATGTGTGTTTACTTCAACGTTAAAATGTTTTAATGTTTCTTGCTTCATGATGTTGATTTTTTGCTGGTGTTTGTGTTTTTCTCGTTGCTGTTGAAATTGTTTTTGTATCCAATGAATTGCTCCTTTTATGTGTTCGTTCGCCTTAATGTATGTTACCGCTATTAGCAAATTTTCGGCGTAATTACAACTTACCAGGTGATTAAAAACGTAATGACTATTTTGTGTTCGTTATATGCGATTCTCTTTTATCTCCTACTCATACTTTATTCCAGTTGTTTTTTATCTGACTCAACGGAAGTGAGTATCGAGTGATTACTGGTTGCCTGCAGTTACTCAAACTCCTAGAGCGTTCTGGTAAAATCCATCCAAATAAATGAGAGGATATCTGATTCCTGTTAAGAAATCAAATGGATGCAAATGAGAGCGTAGAGCATACATTTGGAGCGGTTACGTAATACTCGTATTTATCAGTTAATACCTATTACCTGAAAACTATTTTGAGAACTGTTCATGTGAATAATGAACTGGGGCATAGCGATCATGTGATTCATGCAGCAAGTGTAGACATTTCCGCTAGAATTGGCATGGAGAGACTAACAATAAAAATTTGAATATATTTGATGAAACAAATTAGCATGTAATTCGTTTTGGCTAAAAGCCACCCACAACTCATATAATTTATGATATTAATTAAAATGTATGTGTGAATGTGTAAAATTGAATTTAACGTCAATTTAAATTAAATTAAAACTTAATAAATTTTCTTTTTCTCCTCTATTCTCCGTTGGCTTAATACAATTTTCTCAACAGATTCTTCATTTTATTTTACGTCTCTTTGCGATGTTGTGTGCACTTTAAAACACTATTTAAGGCTACACAATGTAGAATAGTGAGAACAGATGCTCATAAATTAAATAAACAAAAGCAATAAATACAACATTTTTCAAATCAAATTACAATTAACATACAACTGGCATTTATTAATAGTAAAAATATTAACTATAGGCAAGTTTGACGATTCCCAAACTTTAGTTGCGCTGCCGACCTCCCATTACGCTTATCAATTTATGCCAACTTTTGCTGGAGTCGAGCTGCATGACGAAGGTCGCGTGAAATTGAGAAATAGTATTATTTGAAAAAAATATATAAGAAAATATTTTTATAAAAAGAGGGAAATGTAATCCAGAACAAGTAATTATAGAACTTGTTGAAAAGCCGCCATCATACCTTCTACTATATAAATGACAGTGTGCTTACTGTCTTTTGGGAACGATTTCATCAAATTTTTTTTTTAAATATGTAAATTCTGTTTTTGAATGCATCGCTTTGAATACGTATTTAAAACTAATTTATTGCAGAAAAGTTGTCGAAAAGCAAATCTCAATACTTTATTTTAAATTATGTACATATGTGAGTATACGGGCTTTGCCTGACGTATTGGCTAATTGCAAGTGGCAATAAATATAAAATTAAGATATAAGATTACGTGGTACTGCATGTTGTCCAAAGCAATATTGGAAGCGTTCATCTATTTTTGTACTAAGAAAACATCCCTGCACAAAAAGTCTTAAAGTAAAAATGTTATATGTGAATTTAAAAATAAATACCGAAAATAAATGTTAGTAATAGTGCTGAAGCATTAAGTGTTTTCCATTTTACTATCAGTGAGCGATTTATTTACTGAATTATTTTAAATAAAAAAAAATATCACTAATTTTTACATATATTTTAAATAAGTTCGGATCAATTAAAGCCTATCTCGGCCATCCCAAAACTGAACAACCGTTTATTTATTTACCGTGTGTGCTGATTCTCTGTTGTATATGTTTTTAGCAAAATGTCACTTTGTCTGATAATGGAATTTAGCAAAACCAGTACGAGATTCCCCATGTGTGTATGTAAGTGCATATTAAGGAAAATATATTTATGAATAAGGAGAATTGACAACGTTGCATGCAAATGTAAATACTGTCAGTTCCGCCTTAAAAGCCACAAAAACATTAACTACATCGATAAATCAAAATGGAAAAGGCGCAATCCATACACACACGCCAAACACTTTCCTTCATCTTATCCTTTCCAAACACTCAGTACTGGTACACAAATTCACTTCTCGATTTTGTTTCATTTTCTTTTCCTAACACAAACCATACGTAAGTCCTGCAAATAAATAAGCAAGGAAGTATGTGTGCATTCTAGGTGTGAATGTGTGATTGTTTACGTGCATAAAGTATACACCTTATGGTATGGAGATCGTGTGCACATTCCTACAAGTGTATGCGCGCCTGTGTATTCCTTCAGTTTTAGATTGCTGTAGCTTCTTGCCGATGTACTTGGTTATGCTGCTGCAATAAAACTATCTAAAATATTACTGCTGCCAGCCAATGAATCGTTGGCTTCGACTGGATTCGCTTCAACGTACTCGTGTAATAAACAGTTGTGCACTGTATCTCAACCAAATTCCATGTGGTGCAATAACACACTTCAATGGAACGCGCTCGAGTACTGCCAACTGCCAGCTGGGGAAACAGCAAAATAATTTGCAATGCTGTTGTATTGTGTACGATGTTGTTGTGTTCTGTTTACCAATCTGCATTTAGATCGTTTATTATTGATATTTTTAATGTTTTATGACAACGTGATAATGCGAAAGAACTTCATAATCCCAATTTATGTAAAAGAGCACAAATAAACATGTAGCCTATTTCAAGTACTCACAATGTGTATAAAAAAATACGAGTATATTCCATTAATGAAATATTTTTATTCGCCTGATGCAATATAATGTTCTGGCATAAAAATATTCATTCATGCATTCCTCTTCTGTTGCTTTGCCTCTGCACCACACACTAAATCAAAACTTATTTCGCTATGCATGTTCAGTATATTCACACTCGTATATATATCCTTGCATATATATATGTCCTTAAAAGTTATAAATACTATTTTGAAGTAAAATTAAGTAAAAGCCAAATTTTTCAATTTATCAACTTTCGCAATAATTTGTAACTGCTCATAATTAAAATGGCACATTGAGCTTTTAGTAACAATACATGAACTAAAAATATTAGTCATTTTTACTAAAAATTTTAAAATTAAAGAAAATTATAAAACACCATAAACTAATATTAAATATTTTAATAAACAAAAATTTATTAAAGCAATGAATTTAAATAAGTAAAATATTCCAAAAATTTTTTAATATTAAAAATATAAATAAATATTAAAAATTAATAGAGATAAAGGATAATACACAATTCATACCATTATATACTATATATACAGTATAAATATGCTACATACAGTTAGGAGCTCGCATTCGGGATGGTATAGAAATGCTTTATTTTCCTTCTACGCAATTTCAAGAATATCTGAAAATTTAGTTTAATAAAGATCATTAAGAAATTATTTAATTTTATAATTGTATATTCTACATTAAGAGTGGTTATACTTTTGTTTTATGTTAGAGCGCCAATGGAGTTTTAAGAGGACGCAAGCCGCACGTATTTTACATCTGTGGAGGATCGCATATTGAGCCTCTCAGATATGAATCATGGAATTTTACAGACTTATCTCAAAGAGTCCACTATTTTAGTAAACAATGAAAACCTGACAAAAAACCCGAGGAAGAGACGTATGTAAATTATTAAAGGACTTATAGGGCAAAATTTTTGTAAAAATTTACAGTAAGGATTTCGTAAATAAACAGCACAAATAGTACTCGCATAACACCCGACCGTTCCCGACATAAACATAATGACTTCAATAAAGTTTTTTATGGTTACAATAAACCCAAGTAAAATAAGAGGAGAGGTAAATTATAAATATAGAAAGTAAGATGTGCGGATACACATAAATTTCTTAGAAACAAAACAAAATACTATCATTGCCTACAATAAGAGATTTCTTGCCATTTTTGTTCTCCTTTATTGGGATTCTGCAATATTCATTATTTTATTTGCCCATAAACTCAACCATACTTAATAAAAGACCTTACGAGTAAGGCCTTTCAGCATTTAGAGTAAATTCTTTATTGCTTTCAGCATATTGCTAAATTGTTCAACCAAACATTCACAAACATTCTGAGACACACATTTTGACATCCTTCTGTATTTGTAAATTGTACTACTGCCTTATAAATAAACGTAAATATGTTTATACTTGTTTTCATATTATTTTTGTGTATTAGTGCGATGCCAAGCCCGTTGCCACGGTCGTGGCCCCATAACATTTGCTTGACTTGGCTCATCAGCTATAAACCACTTTTTATTGATACTTTGAGGAGTAATGAGAACAGAATTAAGGAAGTACAAAAGCAAGAAGGGCCATAGGAAAACAGTTTTATACAAATGAATCCCTAAATATTCAAATTCCAAATCAACTTAATAAGTGTGTAATTGTGTAAATGTCAGTGGCGGTGTAATAGCTTCAGCGTTCCCTTTATTTTACGATTTCATTACATTTTCGTATGGGTGCTTAGCTTCCGGCTTCAGCTTCTTCACGAAAAAGGCAAAGTGTTCCGAGCTGAAATTAACATTTCTCACTATTTATATACATATATACAATGTACGGCTCAAAACAGTTGCTAGAAATTAGGAAAGGCCACGTGTTATCAAATCTATTTGCGAACGTGTATGGAAACTTCAAATTGCTCATTAAGCCATTGATGACTTTAGTTTGTGAAATATTATCTTTATTTTACTTTTAATATTGTTCGTTTTTGTTTACCTTCAATGCAATCATAAACACATTTTAGGAAAGAAAATATATGATTTTTTTTCATGAGAATATTCAATAAAATAAAATTTTCAAACTTATATGAGCGAAGAACGTTTTACAAAAAACTATTAATTTATATAAAAATACTTTATTTTATTGGATTCCTCTAAATTGCTGAATTTTACAGTTTCTTCGTAGAGGATTTTGATTGTCAGGGTGTGGCTTATTAGAATAGTATGTGGCGTCGAAGAGAACTTTGAGTGCAAGTGCTCTTTAAAGCACCTAGTAAAAGTTGACAGACGTTTAATGTGACGTTTATCTATGAGGGCTCTATGCAAATATTATTTTTCTTAAAACACGTGCAACACTGCACTGATATTGCTTTTTCGTTTTTCCTTTAGATACATATTTTATGAACTTTTCACTATTAGTACTTTGCAATATGTGTTATTAAGAATTTTATCAGGCATATTTAAATACGCATAATGTTGAATAAGCATTCATTAATTAAGCGTTAATGGAAATATTTTTAAATTTCATTGAGTTTTCGGTTTGCTTTGCTAATTTAATATTAAAGTTTTTCAAAATTCAAATCCTAATGCAATTGTCACTAATAACATCTCAGGATGCATAACTTTCAAGCGTGAATGCATTCGTGAATTATTACAATTTCGCAACTTCAGTGTTTGTTCGACCATTCGTTTAAAATAATTTCTTGTTGGTCGAGTTATTTAGAAAAAAAGTTATAGCAATGAAATCTAAATGAACAAAGTTCATCTGTAAAAAAGGGGGGAAAACGCTTTCAAAATATAAAATTAAAAGAAAGGACAATAGAATGGAAGGGTGTTCAAGAACTTTTCGTTTTTGGCACACAAAAAATTCAACGGAAAGGACGAAAAACTAAAAAGTGTACTTTCTGCATAAAGATTTTTATCGAAGTTTTATTCGCGCTTTTACCACTCATCATCATGTACTAAATGAACGTATCAAAATGTGGCACGGCCTTCTTGACGCTGAAAACTCATACATACGAGTATTTTTTTCAAATTTTTTTAATTAAACTGAAATATTTCTTCCTGATCTTATAGCACAAGATGATAATAGGTTTTGTGTAAGTGCTTTTAAGTAGTACTCTTTTATTATTGTTTGAAATAATAAAATCATGTCCTCTAAAGCCATTTTCTAAACTTTCATTTATGTCATCTCTTCCCCATTAGCAATTTCCATCACCTTCTTCCAAAAGTGACCTAAATTTATCTAATATTTTGTTTGAAATCAGTATGCTGCAAACGAATATTTGAGCGACAGATATTTGTTTTTCAAATCGGCCCAATTTATCTGAATATTTCGTGCTTCATTATGAACTGTTTGTAAGTGGATCTGATTAAACGAATTTGAAAAAACCGAATACAAAAAAACGGAGAAAAAAAAGGCAAAAACAATTTTGGTCTATCGAAAATAAGCGAGGTCTTTTTCAAACTCCTTATATGGGCAGTTTCTAGCAAATATCATCCCTACATTTCAGACTCTTCGTGAAACAAATGCAGTTTGAGGTCATTCCACTCTAAGTTCATATATCCTACTCATATAGTAAAACATGAAAATACAGTGAAGACGATATGCACGAGTATATAATTTTAGTTCCAAAACATCCATTTTAAATCCTTCGATATTCATTTTCTATTCTTAAAACCTTCCTCAAGCGACTTAAAAAAAATAAAATGCAGTATATCACAAAAGTAATTCGTACACTGATAATATGTAGGCCTTAAGTGCAAGAGTAGTGTTGCTTTCTTATCAAAGTAATTATAAAGTGCATTGAATTCACTTATAAGGAACGTTAAAAATATTTTCCAAAAATTTTTATATAAATATAAATGTTGTCCACTGTTGTCTGTACGCAGTCTTATTGTTTCTGCTTTTACACATGTCCTGGCATTGGTTTGAATATTTATTTTCTGGGTGTTTCCGGATTCTATAATAGAGGCTGAATTATATATTCGAAGAGGAAATATTAAAACAAATAACAAAAAATGACCATACTAAGCAAATAATAAGACTAAAATTTACAATAAATAAGAATAGCATAAATTTTCCGCAACTGAGCTTCATTGAGTAGAAAGAATATACAAAATGTGGCCAACGATTGTAGAAAAATGCCACAAGTTGCAAGTGTTTGAATTGATACCGGAACCACTAGCCGCCAACATTATTAAATAAAGTGGCCAACCTCTACTTAGAAGTATGAGTTTTACTCCGACTGATGCAATACAATGTTGAGATTAAAAGAGAGTATTTCAATGTCCGAAATTTAATTATGAGTGAAGAATTTATTTAAATAGATAAATTCACAAGCTATTAGTTAGCAGAGAAAGATTAGGAAAGATAGGGAATAAAAAAGAAAATAATACCGGAAATGCGAAAAGCAAAAAAAGAGTCTCATTAATACGCAAGACCTTCAGAAAAAGTAGACAAAAGGAAAAATGTATAAATACAAGAACTGGAATTTAAAATTTGTAGGCAATGATTGGAAGAGGCTGCTTAACTATCATTTTACTCAACAACGTTTACTATTTAACAACTTGTAAAAGATTGCCTCCAAGTGATGTAGGGCGTGCTGCACAATTCCATTTTGCATTTTTTTTAGTTTTTTCTATTCCATACGGATTGTTGCGGATTCGGACCATTCAAAAGCTCCTTAGGAAAGCTCCTGATATTATTATTATAACTCAATTATGAAAAAGAAAAAAGCTGTAGATATTCCAGTTACCGTTTGTTATAGCAGTGAGCACGACATGCCACTTTCATTGCTAACATCGAGTGGCCAAAAGCAGCCGGAAAGGAAATTTGATAGAACCAATAAAATGTTGCATTCCACCAAAGTAATAACATCTCGTTTGAGAACATACTCGTACATCATCTATATGAGTTGCCGCACTACATTGTACCATTCAGATCTGGTTTATAGCACAACCGAGTCATGCACATGTTTGCTTAGGAATGCGTAACCATTGCATCTGTACCAACTATATATTGAATAAAGTGAAAAGTGAAAGTTCGCATAAACGTATAACATTTTTGAACCCTCCTCGTATAAGCACTCTGAAAATAATAAGTTGAAATACAATTGTGCACACATTTGCATTCATATTAGAAAGCGCAGCTGGCAGTAAGTTTGTGTCTCGAGGGCTAGCAAGTTTTCATTGGAACACTTGACAGAGACTTCTTATCACATCGTTTCAGATCAATCCTGCATTTTCTTTTTGTACATATTTTTTATTGATTTATTTTCCGTTTTGATATGATTGCCGTATCTTCTGGCTTAGTCTCCCTCTGAGAAATACAATACGTATTGATTGACTCTAAAACAGAAATGCCCTCAGAAATTTGCGGTTTTTATGTGAATGTGCAAGACGTTTATTCAAACGAAAATCATTTAAAAGGAAGTTTACACTAATGACTCAAAGGTTTCCGTATTGTTTTATATTTTCGTTATCCTTCATTTTCCTTTCTTAGTTGGCAATTTTTTATGCATTGCTTTAATGCTCTACTCGTATAATAAAGATTTGCTTTTGTTCAATAGTAACCTAAAATTGGAAACCATACAAATCTGAATTTGCTTTATTTTATAAAAAGAGACGTGAAGGTTGTGTGTACAATTTTCAACTTCAATGAAGAATGATTGCAGTCAAATTCTATAAAATTGCTTTATTGACTTAAATTCATAAACAAGAAGGCGAGCACTGAAACATTTTTCTTTTATCTCGAACCATATTGTGGATGTGTGCGAAAAATACTGCCAACATTTTTAACAATTTCCCCTCTTCAAGTCTCATATTTTTTTTGTTCCATTTAAAATTGCTGGTGCAGGAAGAAGATCGTCGTCTGATTGTGTTCCTTGATTGTTTTAAATTTATCATCAATTATAATGAGAGATAAGCAGCAAAATATGGCAGGAAATAGTTATTCAAAAGGAATCCTTGATGCTTTGTACTTCAATCTTTTTGATACAAATTTTACTTCCACATTCAAAATATTTCCATGATATTAACAAAGTACTTTAAAATTATTTTAAAACACATTATCTCACCCACAGCTACAGTAACTGGTGAATTTTAACACATGTACTGACACAACTTCATGTTTGTATCCTTTGGAAAGGTCTTTGATGAAAATTCTCTGACTTCTTGTGCAATTCCTCAAAACATTTTAGTTATTCTTCTTATTCTTCGGTATTGTAATGAACATTTAATTAAATTTTCTTACAAGAATAAATACTTCAAAAGGCATTTAGAAACGTTTATTAAAACATCTGAAGGAACGATCACAACAGAATGTTGCAACAATAATTAAATAAATGGATTTATATTCAAATATGTTTTCAAAACATTTTCCAGTCATTTCTAAAATTCTTATAAAATTTTCTTACTAATTAAAAAGTTCTGGAACTTTTGAATGCAATTTTTTATAATATTTATCGTACGGTTTGCAAAAGCTTATGAACATTTTCAGAAATTAAAGAGTTTTGATGCGATCAGAGTTGTTTTTACGTCGGGCAGCTGAAATAAGAAAAAACATAGAAAATATTTTGAAAAAATTTAATGTTTGCATGTTAGAAAATTATTTTTTATTTTTCAACTTAATAATTTTGAATGTAATGACCAAAAGTGGTCATATGTTGCTTTATTTCTTGAAACACCATTTTCTAATACTTTTAAAAATGGCATTCAAACATCTCCCTCATATGTTTTTGTATTACATTTAAATGATAGTGTGGCACCAGTAACATGATTTTGATGCGATTTCTTAAAGTTGGAAGGTATTACTATCACACTTTCGGCCGAATGAATCGTATGTGTGTGTAGGATTGTGAAACGAGACCTTAAAAAAATCCTTTGAGTCAGAAAAGTGGGAAAAGTAGATTTTAATAATTATTTTTGTATCTAGTATCGCATGAAACAAGCAAAATACAATAATATGGCTGCTTATATGAGATATGAAAACAAAAAATCTTTAGTTTATCAAGCAGATGAATTAGAAATTTGGCAACTGAACATTTCTTTTATATATTTAATAAAATACAAATAAATATTTTTTTATCACACTCTGCAACATTTCTATGGTAGAAAATGCCATTAGTTATGTATAGTATATATGTATAATGATATACAAACTAGAAGTTTCAATAGAAAGTTCTGCCTAACATCTTTACTGAAATAAAAAGGTAGAGAAAATTCTTAAGCTCTTCTCAAAGCGATATCTGCAAATAACGTGGCGAAGAATATTCTTGCGGTATCCCAAAAATTAACTACCCTAAATTTCGTATGGCCATGCTTTATCAGCTGAGCGCAGCCTATTTCTTCCTGTAAATTTTCTTTTAAAACTTTAGTTATAAACATACTCGTATAATTTCTTTGTTCTTGACCCTACACATATAAATAAAAATATCAATTTGCTTAACGTTATTTACATAAAACGTAAAAATAATTTATTGAAATTTTTTTTTATAGATAAACCCTCTGTGCAAACCCTATTGGTGTTACAATGATTGGAAAAAGAAAACACTACTATCACTGCTTTAATTGGTTTGTGGCCGTTTGGATTGTCTTGTCCGATATAATTTTTAGCGGTAAGTATTCCTTCTACAACTTTAAGGCCACAAGATAATATTCACCCTAGTCCATACATACACAAACTTGCCCCTGCTGCCGAGATGTGTTAAGCATTAAGAAGAACTGGCTGTTGCAAGGAGTTTTATTGTGGTAGAAGGGTTACCTTCTCCGTATACAAGCTGAGATTAAAATGGAAAGCGTTATTAAAGTCATTTAAAATGGAATTTTTTCAAATACATTATTACCCAAATTGTCTTTTTTTTAAACTAAAAAAAATGAGTTAAATGAGCTTTTTTTGTTAAAAATGGTAACAAGATATTTACCAATATTTCTCAATATTTTCACAACACTAGTTTTTTTTTTAAAAAAGAATATCGTTCGGAAAATTACTGAAATGTCAGTGCATGCAAATTAAAGTTCACTGCAAAAGAAACAATTTTTAATTTTCAATGCATAAATAAACATAAATAATTCAATAAAACAACATCAGCCTGCGTGCACATCCTATGAGCAATTGATTTTATATACTTGTATACATAAATGCTCAACCCATTGCCCACTCTTTTCTCTTTGTTCGTATTACTTGCTGTTGTTAAATTTAATGAAAGTTATTATATGGTTGCTTAATTGGAAACTCAATATTGGTCGCCGCCAGGACAACTTTTTATTCCACTCTTCGTGGAGTACATACAACCATAAGGGCATGCACATGGTTATTAATACTTGATTCCGCAACATCTTGCAATCCGAATTTCTTCAAATTGTTCCAATAATGCAAGGAGAAATAAAAGTAATTATTTATTATCAACAATTATCGTTATTTTACGAAGTTTCAATTTTGCGATGATATTAAAACTCTTCAATACAGGTGAATAAACAACGAACAAACACACACAGATATAAAGGCGTGTTCACATGCTCAAATATTGTATAAAAATATGCTCTCACATACGTTATGAAATGGTAAGCAGCCATACCGAGTCACTCGTATGTTAAATAAACATACCGAGAACATGTTTACAAGAATTGAAATGACCGCCAAAACATGATCGTAAAACTATATGAGCGATAAAATGTAAAGTGTTGTTAAACACAGTTATTAGTTCAATACTGAACAGTCTTACAAACGCTTATTTTTGACTAGCAAGGAATCATGAAGGCAGTTTCTTAAACTCCCTAAACTATATTTTGTGCATACGCAAAATTCAGCGCTCAGTTCGAAACTATAACAAAAGATATTCATTCATATTTTTCACAGCAAATGATAAAAAATCAATCCCGCGAACCAGATATTGTGAATGTGGGAGTAGCATTTTCATTTGCGCAATAATACGATACGTGTAAGTACAGGAAACGCTTGTTCGTCTACGTAGCGCGAGCACTTCCTTAGTATTCACCCTCACAAGGTGGTAAAAATTTTAAACTTGCTAACACAATTCCGTTGAAACTCCATGGTAATCACCTTTATGGGATACTTCATATGACTAATCTTTTATAATTTTCCATTCTTCTTTACTTTAATTGCGCAGCGGATTGTCTTAAGGACTTGAAAATTTTCGTGCCAGATGCCGTTATCATGGGCAATGCTGCAACTTTGTCATGCCAGTACGATCTGGAACAGGTAAGTGGAAGAAATAATAGTATACACGAAGACGGAATGTAAATAAGAGAAGCAATTTATTATTATTATTTTTTTAATATACTTCTTTAAGTATTTTTCTTGCACCTTAAAAGCAAAAGACGAAAAAACGTAGAAATCAAATCGTTTAAATAAAAGTTGGCCAACAGCCCAGACCAAAGACAGTAACTTAACTTACTTGCCATCCGTCGTCCCACAATCAATGTGCCACAATTTGCAAGACATCGCGCAAAGGAACGGGGCATGAATACATGAATACACTTGCTGGAATATCCTGTTGGCTCTGCGCCTTTGCCAGAAGATATCGTTCTTACACATCTCAGTGTGAAAAACTCCTAATTAAATTAATTGCAAGCGAAATTGTTTCTAAAACTGATGTTCTTCATCTTCATCTATATTTGCCTTTACTTTACTTTTTTTTTTTCACTGTTCTTCATCCTTTATAAAATACTAAAATAAAATTTTACATGTGTATACGTTTATGTATATGTTTGTTTGTCTATATATTTTAGGCGGCCTTGTACTCAGTGCGTTGGTATTTCGGCACAGAGGAATTCTACCGTTATGTGCCAAAGGAGTCCCCACCAACACTGGTGTTTCCCGTGTCTGGAATTAATGTTGATGTAAGTTGCAAAAGTGTACCATCCCCCTATTCATTTGCTCCTTTCCTACAAATGTGTTGGCTTTAACAAATTCAGTTTATACTTAAAGTACGCTGAAAAATTCTTCCATGCATCATTTAAATTCCTACAAAACTGTAGTTTTAGAGCAAAAACAAAAACAAAAACAAAAAAAAACTAAAAGTGATAACAAATGCTCATGAAGAATGTCTTCCAAATCGCGAAATTACATTATAAATCTTTCTTAATCAAGGAATCTGTCACATTAAAAACGAAAGAATATTTATTGAATATATAATATTTATAATTTTGAATATAAACATAATGAAATGTCTCTAGTAATCAATTTTCGATTAGAATTTTTAAGTTACACCTTTTTACAGAAAAACTTTCGACTTTATTAATTTTTATATGTTACTTACGTTACTTACGACACGCGTCAAATAACTCATAACTTTGATACATGGACTTCATGTGCTCAGTGCGAAAAGGAATAATGACGGAATCACACTCGCAAGTTTAGCTATTCTCTTGTAGCTAGTTGCAGTTCAATGTTTTCTCATTTAATTAATTATATTTGCATACGATTTACATGGCAAGTAAACAAATAAAATTTGTTAAAGCCACCAACACATTTAACCAACTTAATATTCTGTCAAATTATTATTAAAACGAAGGAGTTCTACTACAAGAATTTTTTTGTCGTCAACTCGTATTTAACAAAAAGGAATGCCGGCCACTAGTTCTGCTACACAACCGTAGTGCTTTAAGTAAATGAGTGGTATCCCGTCATTTGGTTCTCTTTCTGGTTTTTTCATCGCACTGAGTTTGTGTGTGTGTGTGTGTGTGCGCGCTTCCTTTTCGTATTGTGGAAATAGAGAGAAGTTAATTTTTTATTGCGGAAAGTATTTTTTGTTTTGTTCCAAGTTTAATTTTTTAGCATTGCATGTAAAATTTATGCTTAATTCTCAGTTGGGAAACCTAAAACTTCTCTAATGAATTACTTCCCTTTTTCGTTGAGTTGTCCTTTTAAGTGTTCATGTGAATATTAACACACATGCTCGATTGTACACTTATTCATTATTATGTGCATGTGAGTTGCAACTTAAATGTGAATGCGAGTGTTTGTGTAATCGTGTGTCTGTCCGTTAGTCTCTATGCAGCATTATTTTTCAGAATAATTTCGAAGCTGGAAAGTGTACGAGCATCACATTTTTACAAAAACAGTTGTATCTTTTAATGATAATTTTTAATATTTTAATGGCTGTTATACACAATCATGTGACATGTACATAAATACTTATAACCTACACACGCATTTGCATATATATGCACATGCAAACGTGTAAAGGCTTATACAGATGAAAAAATAATATGAAAACTATTTAAAACGTGAAATGTTGGTACGTGTGTTGGTATGCATATATGTAAGGTATTTACATTATTTACGTATTTAAGTATGTATGTGGCAGTTCAAATAAATATTTTTTAGTTTTCAACTCAGACTAAAAGATGATTTCAGCCTTGTTTTAGTAGCTGCAAAATGCACATTTTCCCACATCATATTTCAATGTTTTCATTCACAGTAACTGTTGCCACACCCGATTTTCCAAAGCTTTTAAAAAACACAAGAAGTCAACTGCAAAAATTTAATAATAAATGCATTTTGTATTTGGCGCTGGAAACAACTACCTTTCTTTCTGCGGTAGCAAAAGTTTTTATATAATCTACTGGTCCCAATGTAGCACGAAAATATGAAGGCAACATGATGTTGCATTGAGGGGTTTAGCATAAACTGCAGTTATCCGTGCTAAGAGAATTCGCAGCATAGATATTTCTGTTTTCATGTTTGTGAAACCAACGCAAGAAATTTAATTTTCATGTATTTTTTTTTTTTTTGTTCGGATTTTATTAGAAAATGAGAAATGCCGCATGAACTTGAAAATGTATGCAGTTAGAAAGAAGCTACGGAAGTAAAAAACTACTTCAGAATAAGATTTTAATTACTTTTTAGTCAGCGATAAATTTGTGTTGAAGGATTGAAGGAATAAAAATATACGAAAAACTTAAACCAAAGCTTGAAATATACGGATGCATAAACGTAATGACAATTAATTTGGCTTATCGTGAACCAGCGTACGAGTATATTAAAACTAATGAAAAGCTGTTGTCAATACACTGAAACATTCAAAATATAAACGAAATTAAATCGTATATATGAACGCGTCATGAAACCTCACACACTGGTTTTTGGGAATGACGAGTTCAAAACGGCTGCTACAAAAGAAACACATTAGGCAGAAGCTCTCTCTGCTAACGACCTCTGTGTCTTTCTCCTCACGGTTTACACCTTTTAGTTGAGTAACTGAAATATGTACTCGTATGTATGTACGTGTATGTGACAATATAAGAATTTTGTTTCCCAATATTTTTCAAGTGCGGACTACTTGCATCCCTTCTACTTGAAACGGATAAAATGTCACTTGAAAGCGGAATATATCAGTTGCAAATGACATGACTTTTGCACAAAATGTAAATACTTCCACTCAACTTTTGTATGTGTACGAGCATTCATTGCAGACGCACTAACTGATACATTTTCCATGTATTTGGCGTTCGTCCGTCTGTCGCATTCCGCTCTATGTGTATGCGTGAATAATCGTCTTTATACAGCTAGATGGAATCATCGAGTTTCCAATTTAAATGTACTTTTAAATATGCAGTCATTTTATTTTATCCAGCAATTTCATTCCACTCGATTTCAATACTTAAATTCTAAAAAGAAAGTGCTTAACTTCAGCTTCCTTTCAATTAAAATGCTTCAATTAAATTTAAATGCTCAGTTGGTATTCGCAATATTTATCCAAAGTGAACTTTTCGCCGACTTGGCAGAACTTAAATATTTTTTAATTAATTTGACTAAGAAGCTACTCGCTTACAATAATTTCTCGCTGCTGGTTGAAATTCTTCTATTCCATCTTCAACAGCATCCAAAATAAAAGCAATTTAGTAAAATATGTATATAGAAAATCAAATATCAAACAATCAAAATTTATAACCCATTAAGGCCAACAAAGCCCTTCATTTACAGATATTGTTATGACATTGGCTTCCCTCAATTGTTACCTTAACTGATATCGAAGCCGAGGATCCCCTAGGTTAGTGATCAGCTCCCTGACCTCCTAAAAGCTAATTTTTTATACGTAAATAACATTCTTATGGGCTCCATAAGCTGCTCTTCTCCAATTTTTGTTTTTTTTTCCAACTTTTCTTTTCATATTATTGGAGTTGTATGAGCGTAAAAACCAAGTGTAACATTCTAGCACACTTAAGAGGTCTTAATGCACAAATTATAATTACTTTCCTAGTAATTGAAGTCCTTTTTTACAAAGTGTATGCACATTACACTTTACAAACTTCCTCCCCAAAACTGTTCCACTCTCTTCTATATCTAATGAAGTACCGAATTTATTATGTGCATACACCCACGGCCGTGACTGCAACGAAAAACGACACACGAGACTCAAAAAAAAAATAAAATCATTTTGTATTAAATCAAAAGTGTTCACCACATTTATGTTTTTGCAGAATTTTACACTTTTATTTCCTCTTTATACCATCTGAATAGAGCAATCCTTTTTTTAATTTTTTATTTAAAATATTACGTACAGCTCATGTTGCCTGCAATGCTATCGAAACCACTTGTGCGGCTCATTCGCAATTATCAGCCAATGGGTTCATTGGGTGGCCTCTGATTGACGAAACACGCAGCAATAGTGACCAAATTTCAATTTGCTTTAATTAAGTTATCGAAAATTGATAAAGGGTTTGTTCGTGGTCAGCACACACAGCTACAAACACATATTAATAATGTTATTTTTATGTAAATGCAGATGTAAAAGCATGCACACAATCACGAATCTGACTTATTTCATATTTTTAACAAACACTAGCTTTGGGCGAAGCGAGTTTTTCATTTAATGAATGCAAATGCAAGTGCGGATAAGAAATAAACTATTTTGCAGATTCAGAAAATATTGTTTTACATCACATGCAACTGCAGAGTGATACGTATTTTTGAAATTATACTCGCATACACGAATTTGCTTCACTAAACGTTATCAAAACAATATGCTGTCAATTTTGTATAGTTTGATGCAAAATACTGCTAATTTATATATCGCGGATGATCGGAATTAATAAAAATTTTCATAAATCGTATTGTACGCTTTCTGCAATTTTAGCAAGCAAAACAAATCGACGTCGCACTGCTTCCACGGTTTGCACAGTGTCATATGCAGAAGTAAAATTGGGCAGTTGGTAGCACTAGTTTGTTGTAATAATCAGTGCGATATTGGATTTGGACCAGAAGTCAAGTTTCTCAGAAGAATATTAGTTGTCCCATACCTAGAATGGTGATCAAAAAGAATTGCTTCTTATATGTGCCAACGGAAGGATATGGAAAGTTTACCCAGTGGAGGGGAGAAGAGATAATAAGAATGTACTTCCCAAAGGAATCACTGTAGGAATCACTCGCCAAACAAAACAAGATACAGCAAGATACGAGTACATTCGACGGTTTGTTATAAATTATATCAATTTAACGCGTTCGAAATATCTTTACGCAAAGTTATCGAACCACTGTGGAAACATTAAACCCAGTATCTCTTAAACTCCGATATATCATTAGGTTTATTAATTATTAGTAATAAACAATTATATATAAATAACAAGTTTTATTTGTCTTGAAAACTAACCACAGATTGAATGTTAAAGGTCAGCAGGATGATTCCAGTTTCTATTTCAATCACATATTTTTTGTACAATTTCCAAACCCAATAGCGAGTTGCTTCAAAAATGCAGGTCCCGGCCAACTCTAGCAATTTAGATTATTCAAATTACATTTCTTCTTTCGAGAAAAAACACATCCTTAATTACGTGTATATAATTCTGATTAGGAATTGATAGATGAATTTTTTTTTAAATTCTCCACAGATTAAGTAATTGCTCGTAACAGTAAAAATAATTGGATCTCCGGCTGCTGATGGTTTCATTTCAATGAAATTGCCTATTAAAGATAAGAATTATTTAAATGTTTAAATCGTTATTATTTTTATTTTAGCTTACAAATTCGGATGCAACGTCTGTCACTCTTAAGGGAGTCACACGGGAATTGACGGGAAATTATCAGTGCGAAGTGTCAGAGGATGCACCACTTTTTCACACCGATATCAGATCTGCTCATATGCAGGTAATTGAACTACCAAAAGATGAACCCACCATGCAGGTTGACAAAAAAGTCATTACAACAAGCGATACCTTTAAAGCCGTTTGTACAATTGGACCGTCATATCCGCCGGCAAATATAACGTGGTTTATAAATGGCAGAAAGGTGAGATAAATTTCTATTTTGGTTGTATTATTTCGGAATCTGAAATTTATAAGCCGTCACATTGATGAATAAATGAAATGAATATTATAATTAAGAAAATAGCAATTCTGCTATACGTATAAAATCTCAACTAATTTACACAAGAAATTAAATTAAGTTAAATTTTACTGAGTTTGTAAGAAAAGCTAATAAACAAACAATTCTGCTGAATATAATTTTTAACGTATTTTAGGTTTTTAAGTCACCATTCCAACGCATAACGCAGGATACCTACGAAGGATCTGCAACATATTCGTCCTTGGAAATTTTCCCCCACAGTCAGGTGCTGCAGAGCTTTTTTCAAGCGATTCCGAAATATCAAAGCAGCATACTGCTGTCCTGTGAAGTGTCTATATTGCATGTTTTTCACAAAAACGTCCAACAGCGCCTAATGCTGAGTATAGGACCGCCCACAACTATTTCACCAAATCTGTTGGGCCTGGAAGGCTCAAATCGTTTAAACGGTGATCCTGATAACTCTGCGTTAACGGGAGCAGCAGCGAGCCGAACTGCATCACAGTTGATAATAACGACACTTCTCCTGCCAGTGGCTTTGGCATTTTTTTGTGTATGTTCCAACAGTAGTTGGTGTCACAGTGCGTTGCACAAACGTCAACTGTGACCCAGTGGGCAACTGTGTTAATAAACATTTAACAATAAAAAAAACAACAAAAAAAATTACTTTGTTTTTTTGTTGTGTTAAATAACAAAAATATAATTTAAATTTATAACAAGAGAAAACCATACGAGTAGATGTAGGTAAAATACACACGCCACCAAACTGGCTGCAACATACTCTTTCATACACACACAAACACACCCAAACTCACACACAAAATAATTAACAAAATTAATTAAACAACCAATGCCAATAAATAGATTAAATTGTGAGAAAAACTTGAATAAAACCAATAAAAGGGAGATTTATATTTAGCGAGATAATTTTTATTTATATGGTTTGACGAACAAAACGAAAATGAATTAGTGATAAAATAATATTATTAATATTTCTTTAAAATATAAAATTTTTTAATTAATTTTTATACATAAATTGCAAAAGAAAAATGTTGTGTTGATTCAGGAAATGATTAAAATTAATTGTAAAATAAATCGAATTGGTTGCGAAAGATGGCGACCCTACAAATAAAGTTATTAAAATGTAGATTTTTAGTGTTTGTGTATGTAGCTGCCCATAATTAATGGCTTTTTACTGTGATTACGTAGCCAAAAGAAGATGTGATGACGGACGAGCTAATTGTCTGATATCTCACAAAGTCGTTTCACCATATTTGTCACCGTTAATTAATTAAATTGTTTGTTTTCTTCAAAATCAAAGGGTTGACTTTGTCTCTTGGATATTATGAACTCACATATTCCTGTATGTATGTCTTCCTGTATGTGAGTATGTGTGTAGCTCTTTTATTTTATAAGTTTAAGGCCAATACAGGAATTATTATTTATAAGTATGTAAGCATACCACTATTCAATTCAGCTTCAGATCAAATTGCATGAGCTTAAGGACATTTCATTCACAGGAATTTTTAATTAGCGCGTCCCAAGTAGCATATAAACACCTTTACCTGAAGCTCAATAATATATATGCACATACGTACATACATACACAGTTGCACACACATATTTTCACAAATATTTTGAAAAACTTCAAAATTGAGTCCATTTTCCACACGGATATAACGGATATCCTGGAAACTGCACAGAAAATCACAAAACACAAACGGAAGCATCCCAACACACGCGAAGTGGTTATTTCTTTGCGACAAGCGTGTAGAAAAATCCAAATTGTATGTAAAATAATAATAATAATAATAATAAGCAAGTAAACTGATTGCTTACAATTCTGCATTTGCGTATTCATACAATATTGAACCATTTTTTATCAAAATTGTAACAAAACAAAATAATTATCAGAAGAATTTTAAAATCCGGAACTGGTATCGGTAAAACGCAATCCAGTTTTTTTTTCTTAATAACTTTTTTTCTCCATGTAATTTGGCTGCAGTACGCCAAAAAGCATATGCTTAAAAATTTTCAACCGTGTTCACCATGCGACACATCCTTACACACATCTGCATATACATGTGCTGCACTGAAGTATTTAATAAAACAAATTAATCACATCGATTGCAATATTCCACATCATTCTTTATACATTTTCCATATACGAGTATATAAATAAAAACCAATAAATACAGTCCTCCACACAGGAAAATAAAAAATAACATTTATACATGCAAACTCAGTCAAAAATTGTAAAAAAAGTAGAAATTGAAGAGTGAAACCCATAGAAATTATAAACAATTATAGCTAATTAAATTTGAATAAACATTTTAATTAAATAAATTATATTATTAATAATTAGCAAGTCTAGATTAGGATGTAAGCTTTTTGTACATACTCGTACAATCGTACCCACACGAATACATGTGGAAGTAAACGCGATGCATATTGTTATGTGCATGTGGAAAGAACGAACTCCCCACATTACGCATACACATACATTTAATCGTGACATTAGTGTAGTTGCATGTATATAAGCAGTAAGTATATAAACCATATGAAGCTACGAGGCCATACGCCTACAAATGCCACACTATTACATTGAATATTAATTTTATTGACAGTGACATCGTAAGCAGCTGTTATTGTATAATGACACCACGGTTAAATATTCCATATTAAGGAGAATAAAATTATTTATTTAACATGTATTTACGAGTACTCACAAACGTCTGGAAATTTAACGCATTTATAACACATGTGACAGCATTTTTCGATAAATAAAAAAAAATAAATCTGTAAGAGATTGATCTCATTGAACTGCGGTTGGTAGTCTGTAGCGGACTATGTGTTTTATACAGTCAAACATGATGCACATTGCTCATTTACAACAATAATGGGCAGCCTTTAAACAGAAGTACTCGTATTGGCTGTTTTATAAAAAGAATACTGAAGAAATTAATTTAAATTCGAACACAACCAAATTAACGCATATGAGTGTGCACTCGCGCCTACGAGTACATCAAGAATAATTAATAAAATCTGTCGCTGTAAAGTCCATGAACCTCAATTCGCCTACTAGTAATTGTAATAAATTCTGTTTAAGACATAAATCTATTAACAACATATTTCGATATGCATACATATATTCTTGATCGTGGTATAACGCCGAATACCGACTTCTGCTACCATTCCACACGCGACAATTAAAATAAGACAACATTGAAAAGTGACGCACTTCTTGAGATTCATATCACTTTGCGGATTGATGATGAAGGACTAAGAATGGTCTTATCGAAAATTAGAGAAATACATTTTGTGCAAAGATATTATTGTTGATATTGTGATTTTCGCCTTAAGGAGCTATCAAATCCTTTGGAAAATAAACATACTCAAGTCAATTACTTATTAGATTCAGAATAAAAAAATAACACGTGATTAAAGTCATAAACTATGATCTCTCTTAAACGTCGAAAAAGATAAATTTGAATTCGGTGGTTACTATCACACATAATATTTTTGAGCCAAAAATATTTGCAAGTTCAGTACACTATTTGATGTAAAAGCAAAAGCTTTCCAAAAAAAAAATTGTTTCGAATTTCTACATTTGCCTTAAAGGTTAAAAACATAATTGGAATTGCTCAGGAAAGTTTTATTTATTATTATCCTCGTAAAAGGAGGATTTTAAACTACTTTTGTACGCAACTAATATTGAAAAGCCCCTAAGCATTACACCTGAAGTTTATAAACTTTATTCCAAAGTTATTGGATTTGTTTGTTATGTGGTTAAGGGAAACTGGATGCCTCCTTGCCCTTGGTACTAAAATCTGTGTATATTTCGTAACCTATTTGAAGTATTGCTATCATTGTCCTTTTGGAATTCTCAATTGATTGTGAAGAATGTGGCCATATCGTGACGGTTTAGGATTAATTTTTACATTGCTCAGTTGAAGGGCTATCGGCAAATTTAGTTTTTGCACCAACGGCTTGCCGGCATCTACTCCACCTTAACTGCATCTTTATTCTAAAGATTACATGGCCCACAATTATTAAATTAGATTCATAATAGTGATTAGTAAAGAAGAGAATTAACAAAAACCAGAATGGTTTAAAATCAAATGCAGCCAATTTATATAGGTTTTTAGTCATACGTATATGAGCTTTAATTAATGTGTCTCCAAAAATTGCATATGTATGTACGCACACACATATACACATGCATATTCCTGTTCAATAAATTTTTATATGAGAGGAACCTAAATTAATAAAATAAAATGACAATGAATGCATTTAAAAAATTATTTTTTATAAGGTTTTTTTTTATTTCTCTACATTTAAAATTGATAAAAACTAAATTATTAATTAATTATACGTAATTCTATAACTAATACTGCGACAACACTATGTCGAGTAAATAAAATGTATTTAGCAAATAAATAGTTGTAATAATTAAGGAAAAAACAACATGTAAATTCAAATCAAACGATATGAAAAAACAGCTTAAAGAAAATACTACAGGTACATTAAATCAAATCAAATCAAATCAAATGAAATCAAACCAAACCAAAGCAAATAAAACATTTAAAATTCACACAACAGCAACAACACAACACATCCTTATTCTTACTCCCCATAAAAATTACAAAAAGGAACTGGAACCCTTTAAAACGAAATCAAACTATTCTAGAAATGTTATTCGTATAAGTACTCGTAGTAGAAGTATCTCGTAAGCAAATCAATTATTAATAAATATTTAGTAAAGAATGTGAACAGAAAAAAAATTATATTTTCCCCAAATTACTTATAAGCCATTTATTTTAAGTTAAGAGTCTTGATTTAAACAATGTTTGTTACTGGAAGCGGTTATCAGCAGAAAATAGAACAAGACTTCTGCTTATGGTGGCCGTGCGCAAAATGAATAAAAAATTACATGTTTGAAAATAAATAAAAACTGAGGAAATAAAGACGTGATTATGTAAAAACTATGGAAGAGTTTTTCATTTGGTCCTTTTCTAAAAGTTCAAACATATTTTCCTAGGAAAAAAACAAAAAAAAATCGAAAAATTAGGAATGAATGCTTTGAAGCAGAATTGCCGAAAGTAGAGAAGACTCTGCGAAAGCACAAAACCCAAGACAATTATCACCTGTAACATGGTTTTTGACACACCTGGTACTTCCTGCTAGATTGTACGTTTATCTTTAACAGAAATAGAAAAAGAAACTTAAATCTGGGAAATCGTACAAGGGCAATCGATTTACAATTTCTTACGTACTTTCGAATGTTTTGCAAATATAAAATAGCTTAAGGTGAGCTCTCTAGTAGCATCATTTTCTTCTCAGCAATTTTTAATGAGTGAATACATGCGGTAACTATTTACGCAACCTAATGAAGAACTGCTTAAGCACTTTGTGCAGAGAACAGCGCCAATTCTTAAGAAAAACATTTCGTTTTAAATGTATTTTTATTTCATAAGTGTACTGATTTCCTTTTTAATTACAAAAAAAAAAAAAATATGTTTCAAATAGATATGCATCGCTGAGGTGAATTAAATTGCATTGTATTTAAACTACATTTGTGTGGTCGTCTTTGTGATAGATTTTGATGTCGTGGAATTTGATGTTGTCAGCATTGAAGTAGTAATTGTGATGGATGGGGCGATTGAAAGGGAAACCGAAGGGAAGCGTGTCAACGTAGCGACTTCCTGAGCCAATGCCGCATGAAACAACGGGGTCGAAGGTGGAGTATTGTGCAACTTCGGGAGCATGATAAGGATAAACGAAGAAGAAGAACTGGAATGGCATGCCACCCTTCTTTCCCTTAGGTAACATAATGCGTTGAGGTAAGCCGCAGTGGGCTTCATTTTGATTAAGAGGAAACTTGTAATCACTGTTGGATGCATCCATTACTTTTTGGTAAAGTTCCAAGTAGGTAGTGCGGTCGCTAACATACCAGGTAAAATCATCAGAACTGCGTTTTAAGTGGTTATTACCAGCAACTAAGTCAACAAGGTAGTGGTCCAACTCTACAAAGTTCATATAATTATCTTCCAAATGAATCATATGACCATTTTCATCATACTTTGGTCCCACAAATATCTTAACAATTGCTTTCTGATTCTTGTCTGATGTAACGTCTAATGTATATTCGAAAGGTTTGTGGTTTAAACGCAGTTGACGGGCCTTAATAACAAAGCTTTGACCATGCACTTGAGAGTTACGACCAAACTTGAAAAGAGCATCGGCAGCGTTTTCGACTACGGGAACTTCAACGTTGACGGCATTACTGATATCAGCATCAAAATATTCGAAATAAGTAGTAAGTCCCTCTGGCATGTGCACACTGTCAATCTTAACTCCTGGGAATGCCAAATCTTCAGGTTTGTACTCAGGATAAGTTTCCATCAAGCGCCAATAGTAGGAAATAATCTCCTTGTAGATAGAAAAGAACAAAGGATCGCGGAATGATGTTTCATATTGCATTAGTGTGGCTGGCAAGGTTTCTCCGTATTTACCATAAGTGCGGCCTTCATTAACCAATTCACGATAAATGTGGTCTAAGCTGCCGTATTTTTTGAAATTGACCGAGTTGCTGTTTCCTTGAAGCATGTTGCCTAACTTATTGACAGCTTCTAAAGATTCGTCACCAGTAGTATCGACGTAATGTGCAATTCGTGCACCAAAGTATTCCACATCTTTGGCGAATTCGTAGTTATCGGCGTAGTAGAAGTTATAGAAACTATCACGATCAGGGAAGCTGACACCCTTATAGTAGTGTAAGTTGCTTAAGTAACCGTTTTCGAAGGGCTGATAAACATTAAAGGGAGGAATTTCCCCTAAGCCATTTGATAAACGTTCCAAATAATAACGTGCCAGCAATTGCCAGTGCAAGTATAAGTAAAATTCACCGCGACGATCCTTGTTTAACTCATGGCCAACTGCTCCGCTGCTCCAATGGGGGTAGTCTATGTTATAGTAATAGTAGAATGCGTTGAAACCAACATCTTCTAAGAAGTATGCCATGCTTTGGTGATAATTGACATCACCATAAACATTGCTATAGTTTGACTTGATCACTACATTGTAGAGGTTGTCCAACTTCTTAACATTGTGGAATCCGTGCATTCTATATTTCTTAGCCAACTCAATGGTTTCTCCATCAAAAAAGTGCCACGGCATAATTTCATAGATGGCTGGCAAAACGATTCCTTTCAAATCATCCCGATTAATACTGGCCACTGTCAAAGCATACACGAATAATTGTTTGTTGACATGCATTCGAGCCCAGTAAACTGCATGGGTAAATGAATTCCAATCCTTGGCAGAGTAAAAAACTCGTGTCAACCCCCGAACGTATTCAACATGTCGATCGTAGACGGGTGTAAAGATCTCATCATCATACATTGGCTTGTGCTGCCACAATTCCAAGAATTCCTTAACTCTGTCAACTTCATCATAATCATCCCAATGTTCCCACGGCTTATAGTTAATATAGGTTTCATCATATTTCTTTACAAACACATCATCTTGATAGACGTGTTGCAGTATATCTAACATAAACTTCTGCTTCACCAAAAAATCCTTATCCGCCACCTTCGATTCGATATGCCTGCAGGAGGCCAAACTAAAAATTGCCAAAGCAATTACTGCAACTGCTGTCAACGACTTCATATTGCGAAATCATACACAATACGCAGATTCATCTCATATTTATACTGCTCTTCAATTAGAAGTTTATCAGAAAAGAGTGACCCTAAACACAGATGTTTATAAAGCTGACAGCGAGTACTCACAAATCACCTTGATATTCGCTTTGTGTTCATCTTATCATCCGAGAATATGCATGCACCGTTTCACATCTACTATCAACAGGAAACATACACAACCACGATCAATTCACTAGTTGCACAAGCATTCATCGGTATTTTGTCAAGTTTAAATTCTGCATGAATACATAACGGCTGGGCATCATAAAAATACATCAGCCAACAAAAACAAAAGCAATTAAAATGCATACAAAATAATAAATGTTTAAAAAATAGCAAAACAATAAATATATTATAATTATCTTAAATACAATTAAAAGAAATGCAATCGCTGATCCATGAAAACAGGCACATGCACGTAATAACAATAAAAGCTCTTCACACATGCATACCGAAACATTAATCTCCCCAGTATTATTCCACATTAAGAGATCCCTAGAAAAGCTCATCAATTACACCACACCCTTTTCCAACTCAGTATCGAATTATTATGAAATGTAAATGTGTGTAATTCCTGGCAGGGACTTATATTATTTTTAGGACTTAAATCATTTTTAAGGAAAACAAATGCAAACCCTAAAGGCTAACGTGTATTTCGCATGGGAATTTTTAAAAAGTGCTTTACTAAAATGGCAGTGGTTATTGGCCCACTTGCCGATTCTTCCCAAACCCTTCGTTCGATGTGTAGAAAACTACAGAAGTTTTTGGAACTTCTGTTCTTTTATTTAGTAGAACAGAGTATCTTAACTCTAGTCAAAAAATGGGAAACTATTAAAATTATTAAATGCAGCAGAGGAATATTTGATGCTGGCCACTGAAGGTCAGTCAAACTTGGCTATGGAATTTAGTTGATTGGAAACATTTCTCTTCATATTTAACAACAGATATAAATATTTGTCGCCTTTGCCAGTTTCTGATTTATTCTTGGGAGTAAGCGGTTGTCTTTGTCCTTTCTGAATAAGCATGGGCTGGTGACAAATGCACGCCACTAAGCGTTATCCATCCTCTTTCTCTCTCATCATGCATCCGTATTTGTTGCCTAACTTTAATGAAAACTGAAATATTTATTTGTAATCACTGAATGTAACGTCGTTCTGAAACGTTTGCCACTGGAACTACTGCGAGTATTGTTTTTCTAATGCATATTTATGTTAATTTTTCTCTGTTTTGTCAAGTGGCCAAAAAATATGTATGTATATGCAAAAGTAATGGGGATAAAATATTGCTACAGCGTAGATGTTGCAAGTACACATACACAGGTTGTGATCGCGTGATCGGTTATTAAAGTAGTTTTCAATTCCTTTATTTGCGATGGATAAACACTTGTGTCTAGCCGCATTTTAACAATCCTCAACTTGTTGTTTGGGGATTTTCTTAGTTGGTGTTGCACCCGACCCGAAACGTTGTATAACGCGTGACAAATAGCCACATATGTTACATAACCGATTGTAAGCGATTTGAAATACTTTTTGACTCGCTTCGTTCGAAAAACAAATATTGCTCCGCTCATGAGAAAAGGTGGCTTCACTAAAAAGTATCACGCATCTGAAATTTTTATTGCTGCCTCATACGTATTTCAGAGGAGGATCATGTGTGAATCATTAATCCTCCGGACCAACAAGAAATTAACAGAATTTAATTGCTTTCACTATTAAGAGTTGCCATTTCGTTTCACAGCGAATTCTTTAAAGTGAGTAGTGGTTACACTGTGCTTCGACTAGATACGAGTATAAAACAACAAGTAAACACAGAATATATTATTTCGGTCACGCTCACTTCTCTAATCCAAAAAAATTTAGCAAACTCAACGATATTTATGTGGACATATAGAACAGGATAACAGGAGGATATTTTAACGGCAAGATTGTTTTTGTTATTACTCCTTCATCGCTGCTTTTAAATGCTTTTTCCCTAAATAAAAGGAATTAAAGTCAACATAAAAAGATATACAACTTGTTATTATTGTGTGTTTTTTTTAGTTGTTGATTTCAATTGATGTTTCAAAATTTTGTTTGTGTAATACACAATGGCAAAAAATATTATGGCGTCATTTGCTTTGGCGACACATTTTCCATTTATTTCAGCAAGGATAACAAATGGAGGATGAATTAAATTGTTGGTCGCTTGTTTTCCGTATGTAGCCAAATAAACATAATGAAAATTTGTTGGAACACAAATAATACAAGGCAACAAAAATGCAAAGAATCTTTTCTCAAAAAACACTGCCAAGAATAACGCCTACACAATTTCTTACTTATTACATGGGCGGATGTGATAACTTAAAACAGATTGTCGAAAAGAACTGAAAACTATAACTTTTTAAATTTTACAACCCCAATCCCTGCTAGTGGTCTGCATACGCACACACACTAAAATAAATTAATAAATACTCGTAAATTAATTAGAATTATAAACAAATTATGAGAAATTTTTTAAATTCTCCTATTTTACATTGAAACATGAATTTATGAACTTTTTAAGAGCATTTTATTTGTTTTATTGCAATTAATTTTTACGGCCTCAGTCAAAATTAAACTCGAGTGCCCATTTCCAACTCCACGTACGCAATCCTTTTCTTGATATTCACACCGAAAGGTTGTCTCCAAATACAAGCCATGATTTGTTTGACCAGAGCATGCATTAGGAGTTCATTCATTTAAGTCCAGTAGCATATAAATTCTTTTTATTATTAAATACTCGTATTTTGAATTTTTAATGCCGCTGATAAACTGCACAATGCTTCGCTTGCTCAGCAAAAAACATTAAATACAATATGATTAAATGTAATATAATGTGAAGATGTTATCATTCGATTTGTGCAGGGCACTCTAATTAAAATTCCTGAAGGCACTATGAAAATAAAATACAATCGCAATAAATGAACAATCAAACCGACGATTTTATCGGCCAGCAACATACTTGAAAAAATCATTTGTGTTTGAAAATTTGAACAGTCGTAATTAAGCGTATTGCACGTCCAGCCACATTTAACAGCCAGTCAACTCGCCATCAAGCTCACATCTCTTATCTATTCGTCGCATTTATTTAACTTGAAACTTTGAGAATGCAACATTGAGCTTGTGCACGAAAAGCAGCGATGATAAGAAGCAAAGAAGCAAAGAAGCAAAGACTGTGACATTTATTGTTCTTAAATGCAATTGCGACTCTTCTCAGGTTACACGAATAGATTTCATAAGACTAACAAGTTCAGGCAGCGTTCGTGGCGTTGCGGCGATGGAAAACAACTCAAGGACATACACAGCTGCTCCTTACCCATACACCACTCAATCAGCAAAAGCTTAAAGTTTTAAAATGCATAAAACAAACCAATGAAGAGACAAGGAAAGCATTTTAAAAAGATTTACTTTGTAGTTGATGTTTGTGTTGTATTTTGTTGAGTTCGGAGTGAAACTTTCCACGAAAATTAAGTGTAAATTAAAACTTTTAAAATATGCCAATATGGCAGTACGAACGTGTACTTGCGAAGAGGGGAAGGCACACGCGTGTGTGCGTACTTCTACACATTTTGACGCTTTTAATTTTCGTTAAAACAAAATGTTTAATTATTTTGATCACATTTGATGAAAGTCTTAATAATATTTGAAAATGTTTACGCATTTCTCAATGAAGGAGATAATGAAATATTTAACTTCACATTTAACGTCTTAAGTCACATATTGGAAAAGAAACATTTCCTTATTTCAATATTCCTTTAATAGCAAAAAGGGCTACAAATTTATCAATTTAATAGATTCCCATGTTAATTAATTATTTGGCTTATAAATAATTGAAGCAACCAAAAATACGTTCTTGTAAAACGAAGTGGAAAAACATTGAGACTAATTAATATTTGCGTAAATGGAAGCATTTCGAACGCGAACACTCGTAATGGCTGCTGTAGTGCTTCAAGTGTTTTTCTTATTTTCCTGTTAATGCAAACTTAAATCTTTTTGCGGATTTCCCTTTTTTATGCGTTCATTTTAATTATTGTGTACTTATTTTCGTTGTGTGCGTTACGTTATAAGTGCGCAATTGAACGTAAATTATTTAATAACTTTGTTCTCGGTTCTTGGCTTTGCAGCTTGTGGTTATTCATAATCCAATTTTGATTGAAAGACGGTAGAAGCAAAAACAAATATTTCATTTTTTAAGCTTTTCTTTTGGCTAATTAAATCATATAATTTTTAATATGGGAAATAAAACAACGGTTTGCTTTTCCATATCGTCGGTTCCTTCCACGTACCATAAAGCACCTGCAGGAATAATTAATTTTAGTTTTCTCTTGCGTGATTTAAAATTCAGTTCCAATTCAAGTTAAGAACTACATTTTCAGATTATTGATTTGCCCCAAAAGGCTCAACTGCAAAATCGATTTAATACAAGCACACATTTTTAAATCATTTCATTATTTATTCATCGTTCGCTCGTCACTTTTGCTTTAGTAAGTTCTAGAACATTTGAAAACATTATAAAGAAATACTTAAATACTTAAAGGAATCAAAAGAATTTTAAAGAAATTGCTGTATTATATTGTGTTGCAGTCTCCGGCACTACCCCAGTGAAATGATCACTAACACTTAATGCATTGATGGCGTGAATGTGGCCTGAATAATACCAATCAGCGAAAAGATCAAATTTTAACACTCACGAAACGAGGAAAAATATCATTTTGGTGTAACGAATCAAAAGCCAGAAGAATCAGATGAACGCGTAAAATCACGTAAATTAAGTAAAAAAAAACTTATGTTTGATTGATAACGAGATGTGTTCCGAAAGGCGATGAGTTCAATGAAACGATATTTGATGCAGACAGCCTCTGTAGAAACATGACTCATTTAAAGGCAAGCAATTTTTGCCTTTTCTTCCGAAATTCCCTGTTTACTTTTAACACATCAACGTTATTCTACGTCACCACTGTGTATGTGATGCAGCAAAATGAATTTTGAAAATGAATAACCCTCATGGTAATCGTGGTCCTTGCGGGTCCCTTGAGCATATTAAAATTTGTGCATTTGTTGCAAGACGAATTCCGGAGATGTAAAACAAAGATTTGTATGGTTTTATTTTCTACCCGTACTTGTATTTGGGAGATTGGGATCCACCACGTCACAAACATTTCACAAAAAAAAACTATTTTTATAAAAAAAAAATCAAACGGTATTCTTCATGCACTTCGGGCATAGTAGTTGATTGAAACTACGAATTTGTCTTGAACACATCAGCTGAAGTCGACGATTAATTTATGATTAGGTTTTACGAGGTTGCAACGTGCCATCTAATTTAAATCTCGAATGGGAATGCCTTTCTTGTTTTTGGGTGCCTCCGTAGGCAAGTGAATAATGGTCAGCCTACTGAACCGGAGGTTGCGGGTTCGATTCCTGCCTAGACCCTGGGTGTTTTCCTGCGGACAAGCCAAAAGCTTTGCAGGTAGAGTTCGTCAAAAAAAAAAAAAAAAAAAAATTTAATATGTTGTAAAATAATAATAATTCTAGTTCTTTGCTGTGGTGGCAACTACTTCTTTAGCAGAGTAACGCACTTTGCGCTGCAATTTTGTGCAATTAAATTTTATATGCATACCTTGCTAACTCAAGCTTTTTTTAAAAATTTGTAAGACAAGCATTTCATGTTGGTGAAAACAGAAATTGCCGTCGCACCCCCTTTTGAGCATTTATTTGCTAGTAAAATGATTAATTTTTTACTACATTTATTCGCAGTGGAAGGAAATAAAAAATAAAATTCCAATAAATAAAAGTACATGAAAAGATACAGTTTTTATATGCAATTTTCCTTTTTAAGGATTCAGCAACGCCGCCTTCGCACTGCCGCAAGAACTCCACAGTCTCTCTGAAATGTAATTCGTTCCTCACATTGGCCACTAGACAAACAATGATCAAATTGCAACCAAAATTAATTTTTTTTTATACTTTTTCCAAGCGGATTATTTTTAAGGGTTTCCTTATTTCACCTCTTCTTTTTTATTTATTTAAGAAAACTGATGGGCATATTTTTGTTTTAACTTTTTATTCTGGTGCAATTCTACAAACATTTTGCGTATCTGGACGACATACATACATATGGATGTATGTATGTGGGTTGCAGAGCTGCGTTAAAGTAAGTTTTTTATCTAGTGAAAAATTCGGGCTAAATAAACGACCGAATGAATGAATGAATGACTGAATGTATTATTAAATAAAACATTCCCAATTTTATCATTTGTTTGAGTCTTGCACAAACTTAAATGCACATGAATGAATTTGTGCAAACGTACGCCGACATGGTCATGTGGATGGTGAAATCGGTCGCATATCACGACTTGAATGCCACAGCCCTGCGAACATCCATACGAAACATTCAGCGAGTCCTAGATGGCAGCTTGCTTGATTCTATGAACAAAGTTTTAAAACGTCAATACTAAATGAAAATTCAGTTACATTCGCATTAATATCGAAGAATAAATGCATGTACGAGCATGAACGAGCATGAACGAGCATGTACGTATGTATTTACGCCCATGTGCATGTATGTATATATTCGTATTCTTCATACATACACATATTTATTCACAGCCGCAATATATCGTTGCCTGAAGCCGACGATGCCCTAAGTAGCATTAACTAAGTAGCATTAACATTTTACTCACATACTCCTAGTCCCCCATAGAGAAAAAAATTAAATATATTCACACATTCAACTAAAGGAGTTGATATAAATAAATATAATTTATAAAAATATAATTCTTGCAAAATATATAAAGTTTTTTCATTGTGAAAGCAATCAGCTTTAATCTAATTTTAATGGGCAAAGTGACAAAAGATACATGTGATTTGTAAGCCAACACCGCATTATCACGTAGAACATTCCGCGCAGGTAGTTGAACCGCCTTCGCATAGTAAGCTGGGTTGCATGGCAACGTTACGTGTAAGCACTTCTTGCTTATGTAAAACCATTTTGAGAGGCAAATGAATTCAAACTAGATCGAGGATGAAAACTTAGTGAGCGAGGAAAGGAAAAAGTAAAGAAAAGGACGACATTTTCGAGCATAAAGGAATTAAGAAAAAATTATGGATGTATTTATCAAAGTGATAGGGGCGTGACTGAGGAGGCACCATCTTGCCTTTTCGTTTTTAGCAAAAAATTATTCACTGCATCATTTTTTTTTTTTTTTTTGAATAATTAGCACTTTTTCCGCCATGTAAAATAAATTATCAAGCATGCCAATACACGCAATTCACTGTCTTTCCCGTCTTTGAATGGCAACCAAAACAAATTGAAAAAAATTTCTTTCTGTCTGTCATATACATTTTTACAGAGCGTGTACATTTCTTAGGCATGTTTATAATTTTATATTGCTATCAATTTCTTATTTCTAACATTTCGTTCCGGAAGGTCCTTAAACAATACTCTGGTATTGCAATAACTCTGGTATTGGATAAATGCTACCTTGCTCGTATTGTCCATTTACACTTCTATCCATTGCTACGTACGAAAAATCATACATATTATTTTTCAGTTTAAATTTTCGCAGTTCTATTTTGGAGTTCTGCGTCCACCTCCCTTCCTCGAAAATATCAAAGTATCCTTTTTCTGAAATGTGATTTTTTTTAGTTCGTAATAATGAAATTGTTGGCAAATCCGTTTTCTGCAGATTTTCCCCTAAAGAATTCAGACACATTTGAATTTTCGCCTGCAATTAGCGATACATGATGTGAATTCGCCTTAACACTTAGTGAACTTACTATTCACTACTTATTAAATGCAATTAAGCTTGTAGAGGCTGCCTGTCTGCCTGAATTTCATTTAAAATATTCTCATATCGTGATTATGCTTTTAAAATTCACAATTAATTTTTGAGATACTGTCCAGGCAAGTAGACTTGCTAAAATTTTTATATCTTTTTTTTGCAATTCTAAGACTTTCCAAGTCAGTTGGGCGTGACAATGTTGAATATTCACAAATACACCCAATACCCTTCAAGGTGAATGGATATGATACAATAACTATTTTTTTCAAAAAAATTTCAAACACTTTGCATTTTATTTTAAATAAGAAGTTCAAGCATTTATGACGGTTATCAGTTGTGATTCTCGACTTGCCGTGTGGCATAAAATAACGCGATAACGCGGAATTGGAGAAAATTGCAACATAAATTCCTCCAGTTAAGGCATTTTGCGTTTTAGGTTACGATGTCTTGGCACGTGTGCTCGAATTATGCACAACAACAGAAAATAATGCCACACCATGAGATGATGTATTTTTTGTTAATTAACAACATTTTAAATAATAAAAGAAAAATATTATTTTTTACTTCAGCAGGACAATAAATGTGTATATTGCAGTTTGCAGGAGAGCTTAATTGCTTTATCGTTGCATGCCTTTTTTAAATTTATTTCCTATGTATGTATGTATGTATGTATGGATGTGTGTATGCAGTTATGAATGCAAAATCTCATCCTCAGCACAGCGAATGTGCACATAGTGGAACATGTGCATGCAGATGTACGCGTATGTGTGCTATTTATTTTCGTTGATATCTTTATGATACACGAGATTTTTCATGACAAAATTTTATATTAATTTTTGGCAAATACATACGCACACCTGCAAATACAGTGCATCCATGCGTACGAGTTTGTAACCATATGTGTGTGCAATTATCTGTATTTCAAAAGAATTACTTCTGATTTATTCTATTAATTTTACAAAAAACTTAAATAAATTTAAGAAAATGTTATTTAATATTTCTAATGTGCTCGTACTCGTACATAGACTAACATACGACCCCATACATACATCATACAAATTTGTGTATGAATGTGTGCGAATGTGTATGAAAGTTTGTGTCAATGGGAAGATCTTTGCTTTTAAATATAATTATTAAAAGTAATTAATGCATTTGGGTTTTTAAATATTTATATATTCTTCAGGATAAAAGTATGTAAAAAATATGAAATTCATTTTATTGACTCTTTTCAACTTCGTATGTTCGTACTAAAACTTCTACCAAATAAATGAGAATTTTTACCAAATAAGTCTATAATAAGTCTATATAGGAAAAAAAGAAACAATTTACAGGCGAAGTGTGTATAGCAAGAAGAAAACTAAAGTAAACTTTTTAAATAACCTGAACAGCAGAATGCGTGCCGTTCGAATGTACATATTACAATGCCAGTAATATAGTGTATACCGGAGTCCAGTTATAAAAAATTGTCATTGATGGTTCTCATGTGCATTGACATCCTTTGTGTAATTAATTGATATTAGATTGTTTAGGTAGCGAAGGAATAGTCACTGGTCACGTAGCATATACCAGCAAACCATTTACATTAATGTGACGCTCCTCTGACCACTTTCAGCATCGTTCACTTCTAATGAATACGTTGCTAATAGTTTTTATGCAAAAAAAAAAAAAAAATTGATATGTGAAATAAAGTAGGCTCCTAATTTTTTGGGGCATGGAACCCCCAAAAATTAAATTAAAGCTCTCCGAAAAATTGATCAAATATATACAATTTGATTCCACACACCTGAATATGACATTATCAACTTCACTACCAACTACATACACGGAAAGTTCAAGCGATGTAAAATTGAAACAAAATTTATAAAACACCAAAATACATATTCATATCCTGTTCGGTCAAACAAATGTGAAACAGACAGGCATGCACACATATATGCACACACATAAGCATTAAAATAAAACCAGCAATTCTGTACGTTGTAAAATTGTTCTGAGCTTAAGAAAGAAATATATATATAATATAAATGACTTTGCTGCTGAGCCCACACATACGGAGAAATTCCTGTACTTTATAATTGAGAATTACAAAACCTAAAAGGATTTATGTCTCTGCACACATATGAAAACTAGCTTATAAGCAAAGTATCCTGTAGATTTTAAAATACACATTTTCAACAAAGTTTTGGGATGTTAATTATTATTGAACTTTTGAATACAACACGAATACTAACACAACAACAATTAATCTATACAAATACGAATATACCAACACTCTCAAAAAACATGAATTTACTACAAATTACTTCCTCTAATATTGTTATCAAAATACGATGCGTCGTCGTACACCAAGGCAGTACAATTACCGAAAGCAGGGTTAGCGATATGAAATTTCCTGGACAAGTGAAGCTTAAAATATTAAGGATTACTCTTATCAACTATTTAAGAATTAAATTAAGCGAACTAAAAAAGAAAAACAAAATAAAATATCGCAGTGAGTTAATACCAGTAATCTGGTATATCGTTCTTTATATCTAAAACTTCATACTCTTTACGATTCTCTTCTTGCCGTTTGGCAGGCTTTTGCACTTATTTACACTTGACAGGACGAAGAGGCTTGAAGACAATACGAATAATTAAAAATTACAAATAACAGCTACGATCCCTTGATAAAGTACAGAATAATTTACGAAACTTCAGGGAAATAATAAAAAAAACCCTGAAGTGTTAAACTATGATTTTTCAGATTATTTATGTAAGCATACTGTAGAACACAATCAGACTGAAAGCTTTCTTTAAGTACTCGTAAGTGCGCACAAAGTCAGCTTTATGCACTAAAAAATTCCACGAAAAGTTTCATCTCTTTTAATATGTTCATTGTACTTTTTTAATTAATTTTCGAAACATTTTAGTGAACACTAAATTAGAAAGGCTTTTCGTGAAAAAAAATCGGGAAAGCGCTATCTGTAGAAGGTACGTACGTGCTCATGGGAATGAACACTCTTGTCAAGAAATCTTACAAGTACTGCTTGTATTTACAACACGCATAAATTTCTGCATGTGCGAAGGAACATGCATATATTGAAATTGGAATTTATTTAAGATACTCTCGCTACTCTCATACATGTGCGTGAGCTTGTGTATGCTTACGAATGTGTGGGTTCATATCCAAGTCATCACGTCTCTGGTTTTGGCTTAAGGTTAGAAGGTTTTGTTTACATCTGCAACACTTTAGTGTTCCCTTCAAGCAAAACATGTTTATTAAATAACTTTGGTATTGTTTTTACAATAAACAAAGACACCTGCGTGAATGTATACACGAAAGTGACGTGTGATTGTGCATGCAGTCAGGCAATCGTGCACACTTGAATGCTCTTATACTCTTCTACTCACGTACGTTCGTGTCTATGTGGATTGACAAGAAAGATGCAAGTTGTTGTGCTCGTACTTTCGATTTTTCGAATACCAACACTTGTTCTTCAGCAAAGCCCACATTGGCAATCACAGCACTCCTGCGTGCTGTACATTCAACAAGTACAAAACAGGGATAAATTATAAATGTTTTTTTCTGTAATTCAACAATAATTACAGACAATACCCTACTGCCAAAGTATGATAAAAATTTGAAAGAAAAGGATTGCTTCTTAATATTTGTTGCATTAAAAACATCCTCGTTCCTTCTGTATTCGACTGTAGGCCGATGGGTAGGTCAAGTCCAATATTTACGAACAAATGATTTCTATGGGTGCTCCGTAGGCACATGAATCGTACACAGCCTACTAAACTAGGTGTTTCCTACGGTCAAGCCGAAAGCTTTGCAGGATCAGTTAATAAAAAAAAAAAATTCCTTTCAAAGTTAATGTATAACAAAAAGAACAACATACTCCATGTTGTGAATATTCGAATTCCAGGTGCGTTGATGACCTTGTCTAACTGGTATCACTTCCCAAAGGTGTTGATATTTATGGTCAGTAAAATTGAGCTGACAACTACTCATAATCTATTTGCTCACCAAATCGGCAGAGGATACTGCAAACGTCATAAAATTTATCAAAAAGCAAAAAAAGGCCGCTAAATACCAAACTTGCGTACTTTCACCAGAAGGATATTTCTTGTTAATATTTGATTTTTAGGAATAATTCTGCATCTCTGTTCATGTATCTTGGACAGCATGGCTTAAATTTAATAAGAGCTTCCAGTCACGATTTGCTTTTCTAAGCATATACGAATCCGACTTTGCATTGCCAGCATTATATCGTTATAAGCCGGCATATTTGGGAGACAGGACTTTTACGTCTAGTCTGACTCATATCAGTAGACTTGCGAGTTACCAGGATACTAATTCCAGTTCTGTATTTTGGGATATCTTTTCTCTTATTCTCCCGCTTCCAATTTTTATTTTGTATCTGTTTCACACTCAATTATTTTTTACTTCATAATAAATTCTCATTTTTAAAAATAGTAAAATATGGCAAATGCAGCAAACTGAATTGGATTAAAATTGCATTTGCTACAAAAAAAAAAAAATGACAGGTTATTTAATATTTGTGTTTTACTGCAGAAAGCAATGTGAAAAATTTTTAAAAGGAAAGCAAGTCCCCGATCGATTTTATTTACAATGTATTGTATGCTTTAATTTTTGCTGCCATGGTTGCAACAACATGTGCCTTCACTTTCTAAGTTTTATGTTTACTAATTTCCGGAAATGTAAGCAAATGCTAAATGTCGAAGGACAACAATATAAGATTGCTTAAAAAAATCTTATAACAGAAACTTAACTACGTTGAAATAAGTTTTGAATAGAAACGGGAAAATGCTAAGTTAACGTATGACAGTTAAATGCTTGTGGTCCATTTGCTTTTTAGAATCGAAGTATATTTGCCTGCATTGATCCTGCTGGAGAACCGAAATATTAAATTTCCACAATTGCTCGCATTAAAAACGAAAATATCTACTTGTAACGCCTCATTCTAAATCTAATATCCAAGAAGGTTGAGTTATATGTTTGTGATTGAAATGAAAGGTATACATTCCCTTAATTCGAAGGATATTCCCATACATTATTTGCATTCTGCACTGGCGGTATAGGATCACGTAATAAAAGTTTCTACTGTAACAAAAGCAAAAACACGCTATTTTGCATATTTCCAATATCTTTAGTTCGTACTATTCCAAATAGGTAAATATTTATGTATATGCGAACAACTGGCATGCTTACGACGGCTTAAGGTGTTGAGAAATATTCAAAATATCAGTTTGTAAATGATGATTCTGCTGGAAACTACATGATTACTTTTTACTATAATTTTTCACATGCTGCTGGTATCCTAACCCGCACAAATATTCTCGTACGTAAAACTTGCAGTTGAACTTGATGTGACAGAGAAGCATACGCAGTCAAACGAACAAGTTGGCCAAAATATTAACAGCAGACAAATGCAAGGAAATAACACAGAGAGCGGAAAGGTGTTGATGCAAATACATCCTCCAAGCAGTTGTAAATATTCAGCTGTATAACAACATTAATTTAAACAATTTATCTTAAATTCCGATACTTCATTGGTCGGAAATTGTCTTAAGCCGCAATCGGTTTGAATGGCTTTATAAGAAGCTTCTATTGCACAATTACGGTTATTTAAGCTAAAGTGTGCTTCAAAAACGATTTTAATCCTTTCTTCATACTGGTGTTATTCTTCTTCCTTCTTTTTTCTGACGTCAGCAATCGTGGAATAGACCCTATTCGTACATTAATAATTAGAAGGAAGTTGATTTCATATCATTTTAAAATCGAATTCAATAACTGATATTTAATCCAATTACAAAAATGGCTACATTTGTTACCTCCTTCGATGTTTGAAAATGGATTTTTTTAGTCCGTGTTTCAGATTTTATTTATACGCGAATCAACTCGACAGGCAGCTGTTTGTACAATCCATATGCGCTTTTGCATTCATACAAGTGAACGTCCACGTGCGCATACAAATCTTTTTAAATGGAATTCTAAACACATGCATACATCTGTATCATATATATATGTTCATATATGCATAGACACATCCCCACATAAATATGGATGTACATTGACATGCATGCATGCAAAAGTTTGAGTGTGTGGGTTTTAATTGAAGATTTTTTCTACTTGTGAAAAGTTATGTTTCTACAAATATTTAGTATCTGTTTACTTCAATCGCCGTAGTTTTTAAAAAGTTTGTTTTATAAATTTTAAATCGTAAAATTATGTAGATTATTTTACGATTTTTGTTCCAATTTGTATATGTGTATGTACCCAGATACGAGAAGGCATATGCGTACTCATATGAAAGGCGTGGTCTATCGCGCATTATCTATATGCTCGTTGACGTCTACGAATGCACGAGTAGGGCCAATTCCCCGATTGCTGACGTCAGAAAAAAGAAGAATAACACCACTACACAGGAAGGATTGCCAGAAACACGGCTTAAAATACCGACTTTATATATAAAATCGTTTTTGAGACACCCATGCATACATCCATGCATACATATGTATGTATGTACGTATGCACATAGAATTCAGATGCATTTGGATAAATGAATATGTGCATATGTATGCATGTGCCACTGCATACATATGGATGCACACCCCACATGCATCCACACATATATGTATATACGGACATTTGTTTGTTATATTTGGATATTTTCTCATTAAAGCCCGATACGTGCAAAAGTTTGTTTGTTGCTTTGGTTTCCAAAATGCTCATGGTTACGATGCCATTTTTATTGTCGAGCGTTGTTTTCACATTTGGTTGCACTGCTATTTGTATTTGTAAACAGTGATGGTTAAAATAACAAAAAATTCGGTTTTGCTGGAATTCCTTAAAAAAATATATTTGTTGTAGCTTTAAAACCTGCGTGGAAAAATGATTGCTGCAGTTCAATAAAGAAAAGTGGCTAAAATAAGTGCTAAATTGAAAAGAAAGGTAATATTTTACATTTTTGATTTAACATACATACATACGAGTACTGACATTCCCACATACGTTAGTATATTGGGCTGCTTTGAAATAAATTTTTTTACGTGAACGCGATACGAAAATGTTTAATTTTTTATATCGAAATAAATACTTTACTTGCCTTGCAAATTTTTTTTCATTAAAACGAATACAGGCAATATGTTCCGTTTTATATCAGGTACCCTGCAGATCCCTACGTACTCTATGGATAGCTGGAAAAATTATATGCTCGTACATACACATATATTTCTGCATATACTCCTATGCATAATGAATTTGTTTTCCTTAATTCGGTAAAACAACAACAAACTAGTCGGATATTTATCGCAGATATAGAATAACTTTGCTTTTACGCCCCTTGTTCTCCCACCGAGTTGACAGTGATCCACTGATATTGTGTCATCGATGGTAGTCGGCTTCTTGTACGCTCCTCAAATGAAATAATATGAATAAAGTCATGCAGACATATTTATCTCGCATTGTAACTAACGAACGTATACGGAAAAAAATTTACACTACGGCAACTCTGGATTAAGAATTTTTCCAAATGAAGCAAAGCAAACACTATTTTTTAAAGTACTTACAATCAAGTGGGCATAATTTTGTTTTTTCTATTAATTTAAAAAATATTTTTAAAAAGTCAATTCGATTGTAAATTTCTACGTCATTACTGCGCAAACAAAATACTTTTATCAAAAAAAAAAAAAAAAAAAAAACAACAAAAGAACGAAAATTACTTCTACTGAAGCAAGACCTCCTGCTTATTGAAAAGATACGGTGAGTCCTTTTAAAAATCAAGAATGCTTTTCGTGTATTTTGTGAATAATTATTTGAATATTTGAATGCATACGCAAACGAAAGTTTGGATGTACGTAAATTTGCGACACCGCTATTTAGAACTTCTTAGAGTGTGAATTTGTAAGACTTTTAACTTTAAAGGCTGGATCTTGCTTTGCACCAGATGCTAATGCATGTCATCTTTATGAATTTACTCTGCCTCATTTCATCGCTCGAAATATACGAGTATGTATATGCGTATGTACAAAAAGTGTAAAAACGCAACATAAGGAAAAAATCGGAAACATATAAGTGATGATACTCTTTTCGCATCACATCCTCATTGAATCCTTAGTTTATTTGATTTAGTTCTCGAGCTTCCTTTTAGAGCAAACTGCCCTTTTATTTTCCATCTTTCTTTACCACTACTGGTAAATTTTTGTATTTATGTAAAACTAAGAAGATATACATACATATACATACATATATATAAATATATATGAATGTATGTATGTATGTGTGTGCATTCCTGCATATAGCATAAATACATTAAACTTTTTTGTATTTGTTGTTTGTATTGGGAGAAGAGATATCAAATAACAATAAATACAAAAAAAATTAATTAATTTTGGTTACAATAAAAAAGCATAAAAGTTAACAAAGTAAACGCTGCTCGATTGCTCGCGTGGTAAATTTAATGGTGGTTGTCGTTACAGCACTAACGTATACTGCGGGGTGGAGCAAATCATTGACAAATCCTATACATATAAACAGACATCATTATTATCATTGACAACGTCGTCACATTGCAGGACAGTCTTCGCACCATGGAAGATAATCGCGTTTTATGGCTTAAGAGCACCATCGCGAATATGCTGGGTGTAATCGAACCTGAATACGTCAACGCCGTCGTCTATGATAATCTGTATGATATCAAGTGTTTTTTAAATGACGATTATACCAAAAACGACGATATCAATAAAATAATTCTGTACGTTTGGCGCACATTCTATGACAAGTTAGTTGAGGAGGAGATCACCGTGTTGGAAGAGGGTAAGTTCAGCTCAGTAAATGCATTGTTGACGAGAAGTGTGTAATTTAAGGCGTTTAGCTGCTTTCTTTAAAATCTTCAGGCATGTGCTTGTATGTCTGCATGTGTATACTGAGATGAGTGAATCGGTAGGGCTGCCTATCAGTTAGTTGACGCCAAACAAGCAAACTGTGTAACGAAAGTGTACTAAAATGGAGAATAAATTTAATTGAATTTATAAGTAAATATTGTATTTGAAGTACAGTTGATGAACAATGACTTTGCAAAGAAGCACTTCATTTCACATAAATTCAAATGGTCATTTGTAATAAAAGTCATCTCTTTCATATTTAAATGAAAATAAGTTCTAAAAAGCTGGGCATCTTTGCAACGGAAAAGAAAATTGACAAGTTCAAATTAAAAACAAACTTATAAAACAGAAATTCGGCACCATTTGCGTGATATACCAAACGGCAGGCAAACCCTGCCGTATTTAGGCGAAGATGGCGAAATTCTTCCTTGACTGCAAGAAAGCGATCTTGAAAAGTTAATGAGGCGCTGATTCACTTTGCATGGCTGATTGCAAGCCATTTCGCGTTTGCTACGCATTTTCCTGGTTTTTTTCCTTTTGCACGTGGCGTAAATTAACGTATAATAAGCATTTTATTTCCTTTTTTATTTCATCAACTTGAAAGATGGGCGGCAGCGAAAGCGAAAGTGAAAGTGAGAGTAAATCCTAATGCGAACGTTTACAATTAATTCTAAATGTGAATGTATTTAGTTATTTTATATAACGTATTTAGTTCAGAGCATTTTCGTATCGTGGTGATCGCTCTTCTATAGCGATCGCAAATAAGGAAGTGGTTCCGAATATTTATGGCACCCCTTGAAAGTAATTCAAGTGCGAAATTCATTTAACTTATCCAAAATTGTTTCTTTTCCAATATTTTTATTTGATCTGACTGAAGTGACACCCGAACCTACACTTGAAACTGAAAAGAAAGACAAAAAAAGCAAAAAAGGAAAAGGAAAACCTGCAAATAAAGAAAAGGAAACTAAGTCCAACATCAAAGAATCTAAGGGTAAGCAGAAAGAATCTAAACGACAAATTCCATATTCATTTTCTATTCTATTAATATCCTACATAGAACGCTTGAAAATAGGCGAGCACTCGTCAATGGGACCTTTAGATGCTGCCCTTGAAAGGGCTACTGAGGACATGGCAGCTGAGAGTCTTAAAAGCTCTGCACAATCGGGTAAGTTATTTTTCACATTTTTTATACGGCTTAGCTTGCATCTAATTTATAGTTCCACACTTACAGCCAGCGATGATGACGAAGATGATGTTGGTAAATATTCTAAAGATAACACAAAACACGTTATTATTCTTAAATAAATAGAAATTAAATTAAGTAAATAGATATTGTCATCGTTATCGTTTGAAATTTTTATTTGTATTAAGATTAATTTGAATTTCTCCTTTTTATATTTTGTTCCCGTCTTCTAAAGGATAAGAAATGATTAATGTGGCATGAGCATTTAGTTTCGTATTCCTTTTTTATTTTTTATTCTACGATTTCTTTTAATTGTGAAACTTTCATTTCATTCTTTAATTCCTTTTGTAGTTCATAAATATTTAAAAACCTCATTAATGACATGGACAGAAATGAATATTTCTCTATTCCTTTTCGGAAAACATACATTAACCCATTAGTTACTATCTACAGGATGTTGAATTAAAAATATATAAAATTATTTAAAGTTGCATTTAAATGAGAAATTTCGTAAGGCTTCCTCAAACTAGTCGCTCCATAATTTTCGTCTGCCAACGAAACGTCATTTGTAGTGACGTGGCAGGAACGCGTATAAGTAGAAGCGAAAAACAGAGAAAAACATCATAAAAAGTCATTAATTCTTCAAAGTTTTTCTATTAACGTCAGTACTCCTCTACATTTGCAAGGAAGTATTGGTACATGTGATTGTGCCCATTTGTACTTAGTGGTCCTGAATTCGTTTATGAGTGCGCACTGGCTTAAAGCCCATCAATTTACATTATTCATATAAAAGCAAGATTGCAAGTAAGAATTGTTTGCATTTACATACTCTTTTTAAAAAAAATATTGTCTCACTTCTGAAGAATCTTTTGGGTTTATTACAAATTGCTTTTCACTCAGTCATCAGATGGAGGATTTTTGCGCTTAACTAATGACTTTTACATACACGTGCCCCAAAGCTTTCGTTCGAACATTTGTTCGAATATTCTTCACGTTTATTCTTATCTTAATAATGTTAACATTACAAATGAATTCATTCACTCATTCATTCATCCATTCATTCGTGCACCCATAGTTGACTCATTTAACTTGAAGTTACGAATTTTCAGGATCGAAGAAAAGTGGCAAAGGAAAAGGAAAGCGAAAGAAAAAAATTACATTGCGGCCACCAACACCGCCCGTTTATGTTGAAGTAAAGGTAAGTCCTTGAATTTCTTACATTCGAAGCGTGTAAATTAAGCTGCGATATTCCAGGCTTATCAACCGATTTTAAAATTTTTATTCCGTTCACGGAAATTAAGAAAATGTGTAATTCCTTCAATGCAGCATGTTCCCCCAAATTAATACTCCGCAGAATATTACGTTTTTAATGTAAAAATACATCTAAATTAATTTATTCTAAATATGATATGAAGTGAACATTTCAAAAAAGTAATTCAACTCTCTTGCAAAAATGATAAATTTAATAACGAAATTTAAATTATCATCGAAAACTAATTTTTAAAGTAAATTCTTCTGATTATTCTGCACGCGATAAGCGCTTAGAATGATGAGGAGAATTTTGAAACACTATGAAACATAATGGACATGTGCATTTCGCTTTAGGATGATAACTTTTCAGACGATGGCAACAAAAAGACTGACCCAGTTACGAAACAATGCCATTGATGCCAAAGTTTTTCTTCAGCCATGAGCTGATGTATGACGCACATTCAATTAGTATCGAAAAATACGACCATTTAAATTTATTTTCTCCCCTGGCCTTCACCAAATTAAAACAAACTCCCATCTAAAAGTTACTGTAAATTTAGTTGCAATCTTATCATACTCCCGTCGCAATAACAGACACAAATATCAAGTTTCTATTTGCAACACAAATGCGTATTAAATTGATATTTTTAACTATATTTTGATATAATTGATATTTTTAACTGAAAGATATAAGAAACTAATCGGTCTGCTGTCGAAACTCTTTTTGCAGAAAATCATTCCCATATTTATTAAGACGCCAATATTGTACTGCCACTTCGGGCAACTAAGCCCTACACACTTTAAAAGCAATATCAAGTACATGTACATTGTACGTAAGGAGTTCAATGGAATACGTAAGTATCGGTAGCCCAATTTTATTTTAAAGAAAATCACAAAAGGTTGTGCACATTAACACTGAAATGCTCCAGTAGTTATCAGCGATGAGCTGTATACCAATATATGATGTATAATAGAACAGAACATATAACAAGACCACTCTTTCACACGAGATAAAATGTTTGGTAACTGTTTAAGGCGAAATACTGGATGCAGCACTAAGCAGGGCGAATTCAACCAGCTAAGAAAAGTTAATGTTTATACATATGTGGCGGCTGTCATGTCTCAGCCCGATTTCATTTGTATGGCGATACAAACTAGCTGGTTCATTGACATCACAATTTTTTTCTCTCCACGGGATCTCTCAAATATTGCAGCAGTTGGGTTTGGGCATTGCCGTGAATAAAATGGCTGTAAATTAACTAAGAAAAGTTACAATACCAAAACCGTTTATCGCTTTGAATTTCGGGTTTTCGTAATAACTAAGAGGTTGCTTTAAAATACGGAATCAAATGATTAATTTACACTCATAAATTGTTTCACACTGTATGGTTTTTGACAGGCCACAAAAGTGTAATTTACTTAATTCTGCTACATTTTATTTAAATAAAATAAAAATAACCAATTTTTTCTTAATTGTAGAATTAAAAATTAAATACATTAAATTTATTTACTCTCATTTCTAGCAACCTACGATGACATTAATAAATGTTTTGCTGAAATGCCGCAATATTTTATATTTGGAACAATTCGAGCCCCCTTAATAGAGTCTGTGGAGCAGGATATGAAAAAGGTAAATTTAAATGTTTATCTTAAATAACCAATCGAATGAAAAATATGTCCGCAGTGCAATGAATTGTATCCTTATCTGAACTTTTCAATTAGATTAGCAATTGTATCCACAGTTAATTTTTTAATTTTTGTTTTGAAGGTGTCGGTGATTGTTTTTTTTTTTAATAATATCTTGTTATATGTATATAATAGATAAATAAAAAAGAGGAGTTTTTTTTTTAATATTTAACACAAATTGAAACCTATTTATTAATTATGAAAAGTAATTTCCAATTTATTAGCTTGAATGATCCTGTTCAGGGAACAGACTCAAACCAGGTTAATTTACTTCAACAAATATATCCGATAGAGTTCTTCATTAATCTGTTGAACTTTACTAATTAATTTCTTTTAATATTTATATTTATAACATTGAATATGTAAAAAATGCATTCGTATCTCTGTCTACAGTCTATCTCGGATATAAAAATGCGAACATGTTCTTCAGGCAGGCGGTGGCACAGAAATTCCAGTTAACTTCTCATCATGCCATCATTAAACATGCGAATAGTTTGTTACTTTTCCATTCTCACTCATCGACTCCAACATGATGTTCACTCATCTATGCCACCACTGCTTTCATCATCATCAATAATGTGCATTCGACTTACATTTTGCGGTTATGAACCCTTTTAAATTCATCTCCATCACCCTAAACTAGCTTTTGTTATTGCCGCTATTGGGGCCGCTTTCATTACGGCAAAACCATGGGGCCCAAGTTGAAACATATTATAGAGAACAACAGGGAATAAACAGGCAATACCAAAAGCGAAATGAATACTTTGCATAAGTATAAACACCACATGAATACAACCGCAGTTCCCTCATAATCAAACGAATTAAAAGAAAAAAATTGCATGCAGTTTCGGAAATTATTTTCCCTTCTTTATTTCTATGAGGAAACCAACTAAGCAAATATTTTTATTGAAATCTAATTTTATCATCCACAAATATTCTGGAAGTCTTCTTAAAGATGCATGGTTTAAAATAAAATACTATCCGCTTGTAAACTGCCAGTAACTAATGCTCGCAAACTACTTCTTTCAATGCACTGTTTTCCAAGGCAGGGAAATTAAACGGGATTAACTTAAATTTAATTCCTGACGAGTAAATAAAGTAAAAATGTTCACGCCCACATTTTCTGTACATGCAGGTCTTTAGAAATGCCATTGAACTACAATTTCGGGAGCCAAAAATAAGAGGGACTGCAGAAATAGAAGGCTCTGACATGCAGCCATCATACAGTGGGCCCAGTGGAAACAGCGATTCCGTAGAGATGACAGAAACAGCGCCTAATCTCCTAGAACTCTCCAGACCATCAGAGTATCGAATGAAGGCTCTCAAGCAAAAAGAGTATGTATTAATTTTATAAAAAGGCATCTTTATTTTCCTCTATTTATCTACCCTTTACGCTGCACTTCATTGAAGCACTACATGTATTTTGCATCGAGCAGTAATTCTTATTAATAAAGTTATTTTATAAGATGCGAAAGGCGTCGTCAGGAAATGATTTTTAATCGTCAGTATAAGGAACGGATTGCCTTCTCCGCTATATTTAAGATATCACTATGATGAAATCCTCTTTTTATATTTATAAGTACGTATATGGGCTTGTGTTCTCGAATACATGCGCACATACATATATTCGTATGTAGATATATGTATAATCGATATATTGAAATATAGTAGTTATGCGTGCAGCATCACTACTACTTTTAAGTTTGAAACTGCTCTAATGGTGGTACTTAAACACTTTTACGTCGACTATTTTCACTTGTCTTATCTCATATACATAAATATATCTTTGGAATGCTTAGGGGTAAGTGGCTTGAAAGGTTAAAACTTTCAATTAGAAAATCACTTTTGGATCATATTTGTGAGCAGGCGAAAACGTTTAGACTGATTAATTTTTTGGATTAGTTTCCATCGTTAAAGCATTACCAGTTTCTAATAGCATCTATTTTATTCGTCTCTAGAAAAGTAACAAAATATTATATTTCCTACATGGGACAATAAAAAAATCTGATAAGAGAAGCTTCCTTTTCAGTTATTCTTTGTGTTTTTAATTTTGGTTTTTATTTGTTTTTTATCTTTTTTTATTTTATTTTTATTATTCTTCATTCCTGGTCCTTAGTTATTTTTTAATCGGATTTTTTGTGTGCTTGTGCAGTGAAGTACTTCTTCCATTTTGGTCTTTGCAAATTTTTCAACACAGAAATTTCTTTGAGAAATTTCAGTTGCCATGCCCTTGCACACAGCGAAGGAACCGAGGAATGAGAATATATTGTTTGCAAAAGAAATTAAAAGGAAAGAAATCAGAAGTAACTCATCAACGAAAGCATTGGCCCGAAAATAAAACTGAGGAGGAAAATAACTTGAAATCATATTTGACTTGAAAGCGTCTCTCTATTCCTCTTGCACAATTTTCCCAACTCACAAATGGCGAGCACGCAGTCATGTTAAATAAGACAAGTTTACTGACGTTCTTTAGCGGACGCACATGAAGCTTTGTTGCCTCATACTTATTTCATTAACAGATTATTACGATTCTAAAGAGCAATTGGTTCTGAATTAAACATGAATATGTACTCGTATATCTAAAAGTGTGTCCACAAATACATTCGGGTATGCCAATCGTTGCACATGAATCTCAACAAATTTCATTTTAGTTGATTAATTCCACAAAAGCCTCTCTAACAATTAGTGCTCTCAAATTCTTTAATGTATTTTATTCAAACTTTCCTTGAAAAATTATATGGAAATATTTATTTATTATTTTTATTCCCTCTCCTGCTTATCGTCAGCAGCTTTTATTACTTTTGTGTTAATTTCCTCCTCTTTCATTATTTTTTTTGTTACTGCCTTTTGTTCATGGTCTCATTTTTTAAATATATGTGCGAGTATGTACATGTAATATGAAAGTGCTTTTTTCCTCTTTTAATTTATCTCCCTTTGGGTTAAATGTTTTTCATGTGCCTTTGTTAAATCGCTGGCCCGTTTCTGCTGTCCTTTCTCGTTTTGTCTGCACAAATGTGTGTGAACATGTACTGCCACTATGGTTTTTTGCTGCCGGTTGTCGACAAATAAACCCTTTTTTACTGATTCAACAATAATTATTATTGGATTGTTTCGAGAAAATGTTAAAAAAATTACAATAACAAAAATTAAATCATTCCAACAACAACAACAAAACAGAAAAATAGAGAAATTAGCTGCGAGACAGAGATCTCAGATAAATAAAAAGCCCCAAGGAAAAGCCATGAACAAGGAAAGATCGGGTGGAGAACTTGTTGATGACAGGGAGGATGAAGAATTAAGCAGCGTTGATGAAGAGAAATATACGAGTAACCGTTCCAAAGGCTCTTCTTTACTTGAAGAATTGGGTAAGTGAGAAAATATTTCAATAACAAAGCGAAAATGAAATTACCTTGAAGAACGATAAGAGAAGAACGTAAAAGTATTGGAAGTACCAAACCGATAAGCAAACTAAAATCGTAATTAACATTAAAAGTAATCATTTCTTATTTATTACGTTTTGCTATTACCTTTTTACTCTGATCAGATAAGCAACCGGAAATGGCACCCACCATAGATGAACGATGGGAAAATCTTCTTAAACAAACTCACGAATATATAAAATATCAGCGATATAAAGCTGAAATTTTCATGGATAAACGTCCACCCCATAAGGAAGCAATATTTCATCAGTTGCATAATTTTGAGCGTGAAGTTAATTGGACGATGAGTCACATTGCTTTGGCTTTCAACTTACCAACCTCATACATGGCACCCGGTCAGGAGAAAATTGAATTCGAAGAGAGAAAATTACGAATTTCGATTGATGTTAAGAATATCAATTTAATACCAACATATTCCGAAGAACAGCTGGAAGACATAGTCGAAGGCTGGATCAAACACTTGCAGATGGAAATGAAAATATTAAACGAAATGGTAATAGTTTATTATACTTGTAATACGATATCAATATTGAATTATGTGTCCGATTGCAGCCGTTAGATGAATTTACTCCCATGGCCGAATATCGACTTTGGCACTATCGAGAAATTGAACTTAACAGGATGAGGGAGCAAATAAAGTCCGACTTTGTGATTGCTGTGTTAGGTAGGAATATGATGATTAATTTAATTTCAATACATATACACATATACATATGCATATGATTCCCTTTCTTAAGATACATTCACATCGAAGCAACCAAAAATTCTCGAACGATGGTCAGAAATGGTAAATATAATTGAAGGCAAATTTCAAGTAGCCAAAGAAAATGCTGATTTTGTTGGTACAATTACTGATTATCTAGAGGTATTTCCATTTAAAGCTCATACTTGCACATACGTACACACATATTTAAATAATGTTTTTTTTTTATAGAAAATACGCTCGTATGAAAGCTTCAAAATGACAACGTTACTCATACCAAACATTATGGTTGCTCTTCGCCACATATGGACCATGTCAAGTTACTATTGCCACGACGATAAAATGCAGATTTTACTATGCCAAATTTCCAATGTGTTTGCAGAGAAGGTTAAAAAAATTATATGTTTTGAAAAGATATTCCAGTAAGTAGAAAACCAAAAGATAACAAAAGCTTACGATAACAGCTATTGAATCTTAGACGACTATTCGTCTATGCACTGACAATAATTGTTTCCTAAAACGTAGTAACGAACTTTTCAAATATTTATTTGTATTTAATATTAATTTATATTGTATTGTATTGTATTATTTAATATTTAATAATAATATTTGTATTATTATTACGCTTATTTCGCCATAAGCATCGGATAATCCTAAATGCTATCCCAGATATGTATCTCATGTTAATTGAAGGCATTTGCTCTTCCTACAACGAAGTGCAGTTTATATTTTTTACATGTTTTATTAAATGTATTAAAAATGATGTACCAATTCCCTTTAAAATAATAGTACTTCTCCTTCAATAAAGTTTCGAAGTAGCTTCTAATCTCAAGGCCAATTTTTCCCACCAAACGTTTAAAAATAATGTATTTACATAAGGAAACCGAACAACTTTCTTAAACAAAACCAATTTCGTCAACCAAGTAAAATTATACCAAATTAGGTTCTACTCTAAATTCTTTCCTTTAATAGAAAAGATCAAAACTCAGAAATCAGTGTTTTGGAAAGAATTTGAAAAAAATAGAGATAAGTGGGAGTAACGAGATTTGAATTCGACAATCACTAACAACTCCACTCAAAAGAACTTTAAGCAACGAATGCTTCCAAATAAGAGATTTCGTATCGAAATGTGATCCGTTGCACATTTCAAAATGACTTTTGAAAGCGTGATTACACCGAAATCTAAGCATTTACAGGGCGTTGATTTGAACTTCAGAGACATTTTCAATTTGTTATTCAAAAACTGTATGAATCATAAATTGTAAAAATTTATTTCAGTGTTTCGAAACAATTAATGCGTACACAGAAATGTATTAAAATCAGTGTGTATGTGGATTGTCGTATTACTTGCGTGTATGTGTGAGCATATTTTTGCATACACTCTCTTCGAAACTTTTAGAAACATATGCATATATGTAAAGAAAGTACTTGAATTGAAAGTCTTTGAAGAGCTTTACTGAAGCTTCTCCTTCTTCCCAATTTAAACCTTTTAAAATTCAGACCTCAAAAAGATTACATTAAAAAATGACACGTAAATGTCTTTCGACCATTGTGTAATGCAGCCCAACATTAAATGTATACGAGTACACATATTTGTATAAATGCATATATATGCATTCACTTTAACAAATGATAAAGTAACACATACTCGTATTCAGCCAAATTATTTTAATTTATAGAATTTACGGGCAGTTTTTTAAGAAATGGCGTTTTAAACTGCTATTGAAGGTAATTTCTTTTAAAACCAGCAACGTATTGCTCATCTCCGATGAGCTTCAGATTAATTTTCCACATGTCCCGTATATGTAGCCTATTGATACAGACACAAATGTTTCAATTAATACTGTTAAAGTTTCTTTTTAAAACAAAAATTTTGAACTTTAATGAAAATTTAAATGTTATAAATAACGAAGAAGCAAAATATTTAAAAAACTTCCGATTTCGCAAAATGTATAGATTTAAAAAATAGAACTTTTGGGCTCGTTTTCTTTTGTAATTGGACTTGATAGTTGTGATCTCTTATTATTTGTTGAACAGTACGTTTATTTTTATCGTCATATTATTGGTTTTCCTTAGAAGTCGTAATTGAATATAAAAGCTGTAAGATATATTTATTTCTGAAGATCATGACAGTCCAGCTAAATACCACTTTCATATTTATTATAAAACGGTGAAATTTATTATCGATAGGCACACATCCAAATATACTTACGAGACTGCGACAAACTGTGCTAATTTACTCCGATCCTGGAAAGCAGCTTATTTGTTAAGTCGTCAGCATATTGAAGATTCTGCAGCGGGATCACGGTGGGAATTTAATCGGAACTCCCTCTTTAAAGAAGTCGACCATATTAGTCGCATAAGTCACGACATAGCGTCAATTGGCCGAGTGTTTATGCAATATGAAAATCTTTTTGCAAATTACATTAAGGCCCTGATAACTGATCCTACACTCATTGATGGCCTCATGCGCAAAGTATACGCTCTTCTTAACGAATTATTGGAAAACGTTGATTATGATATTTTTCGGCCAAGTAACTGGGAAAACTGGGAGCATACTCTAAATACATTCAACAAACGCTTAGGCGTGCTTGAGTCGGAAGCCAGAGGAGTTATTGAAAAAAGCATAACTTTGTTGCGCTCTTCCGATTTGGGTTTGAAATTAATTCGAGATGTAAGACACCTCAATACACGTTCCGCTTTAGCTGAATTCATTTCAACAAAGCACGAAAATGTGCTGCGTTCCTTTGTTTCAGAAATAAACCGAGTGGAACATCAATACATGGTAAGTGCTCCACAAAAGTCCTTATATTTGTCTAAGTATGTTCAAGTTAGTGAGATTGTATTCCATCAGTTTAATATTTTTTCAAATTTTATTAAGTATTATAAAGTTTATAAAATCAATTAATTTTTCTCGCAATAAAAACCACGAAACATAAAATTTGCATACACGCGTACGTAACTGCACACATTTAAACATACAGATGGATCTGAGTTTTACGTCATTTTTGTATTTGATTCAAAAAGATTTAATCCATCAAATACGACGGTGCGACAATATGAAATAGGAAGAGAAGGGGTGCAGTCACTTTTCGAATATCTAACACTACATAATCGACCGCCATTGCAAATAGTTATTTTATATCAACTATTGCGTATTTGTACGCGTATGGGCACGTGGACGTAAGTGGGCTGAGAACTCGTATATGCTTTTCACATTTTCGCAGTCAAACTATAATTTCCCTCTCTTTCTGATATATTAATTTTTGTGTGCTTATGCGAATAGCTTCCATTTGGGAACAAATCTAATCAACTACTCTATTATTAAAATATTAAAATATTTTATATATATAACAAATGGAATCCAAATGTAGGAACTGTAATCTTCATTGAGTTCTTCTTGTTCACTGTTAATTAACTTTTAACTTTTAGAGTAAAAAAAAGGGTCCGCCCATTGGGAAGCATCAACCAGCAAGAATTGGCGCCATACAATGGGCACGTTTGCTTAGTGCCAAACTGAAAATATCTGTTCTTGCGTTTAAACGGGTGAGTATACTTGTATATGCAAAACCAGGTTTTTTTTAATACCTAAGTTGCTTAAACGAAATCGAGGCATGAATATGAATATGCGAGGATATATATTTTACATATACTCGTATGCATATTACACTCGTATGGATACATTTATATACATTTAGTTTGTGTAGTTGCACAACTGCGCCCAAGAACACCATAATGTATGACGAATTTGAAGACAGCAATTTAACAGGAGCCATGCTGGAATGCTATTCTATAATTCTCATTTGATTTTTGTGGAAATAAGTAGTGGGTATTTTAGTGTCAGGCAATATTCAATTTAAAGGCATTAACTTAGAGTCAACGAACATTCATTTAATTGAATATCCATGCATAAGTATTCGTCATCATTGTTCGTACTGACTGAACTTGATGATTAATTTAACGGATACATATAGTGCAATAAACAGAAAAGCTGCTTGCTTAGTGGTGATGGCGGTGCAGGCAGGTTTTCATGATGACATTTCCTACATTTTTGTTACTTGTTGTGTGGGCACTTATACAGATATTGAAAATCTCATTGCAAATATTATTGACGGTATTATTTCCGAGGATGCTATTCTTATATTCTTATATCAAAACCTGCTTCATATCGAGCAACATTATGAATGTAAAAATGTATCTTATGGTTACATTTGGCATATTAAACTTGTTTGTGCTAGAGGCGTGATTTCAATCTAATGTAAATCTCATGTAAATTTTACATTCATATTAGATTCATCAGCAATAAATTAAAACGCATTTAAACCAGACCTTTACTTTTCCCAATATTTAAAGAAACTGCTTAAAATTAGAGAATAGTGACCTATGGCATATATAAACGTAAATGTAACAGACACGCATACACACTCGCATACCCAAATTCGTAATGTAGTGAATTCAGCAAATAATGCTTCAGAGGAAATGCCTTTTGATTGAAATTGCAATTTCGTTATATTTCGAATATAACTTTTTTACGCCACTATTACAATAACGATTTTGTCTCACTGCAAGGACGCTTCACTTTCTGATGAACAATCAGATCCCGTATTTGTTGCGAAGCAATATTTCGCTTTTATTGTTGAAATTTGTTTATTTACACTCTAATTGTTTGTTAAGCGGAATTCGAAACAATTATAATATTTATTCAAACAAAAACAGGTTTTCCGTCAGAAATGAAATGAATTTGTTTAATTTTTTAATTTCCCTATTCACACACCATGAGTGTTTTATTCATTTTATATACCTGGATATCTGTTACAGATGGAAAATGAACCAAATCTGAAAAACAGTTATCTGAAGCGCAGTGCTTTTAAATCATACTTTGAATTGGCAAATAAAATGTACGCATACGAAAAAAGCCTGTTCGAGAAGTACTGCTCGCACGCAACGTACTTAGTGAATGTAGTTATGAAAAAGAATATCTTAACGATACAGATATTCAACAAGGACACATGTAAGATTAAACAATTGCATGTAAATACACAAACCTTGTTAAAGCATTTTATTTTCAAGTGGCATACATCTCAGATGCACTGGAAACTATTAAGTTGAGAAGAGGCAAGTCGATGGATACCAAAGAAAATGTCTCGACAAACGAACAATTTCGGCATTTGTCCTCTACGCATTTTGTACGAAAGATTAGCAAATTTACGGTCATTGCCACAATAATACAATGGCTTGTTGGTCGGAAAGCTTCCTCCGAAGATCACATTCAAAAGGCAACACAATATTTAAAGCTAATGAAATCAGGAAAAGTCAAACCTAATCAGGAGGATCAATTCCACATCAAGCAATGCGAATGTAAGTTTTTCTCGCGACTTTAATTTGTAGTTGAATTGTCACGACATTTCTGAAAATATCGTTTTGCATTCGAAGTTCAGCATAAAGTTTCCAAAACGATATTCACTGTTAAACTGAAAATAAAGCTGCGCAAAGCTTTTATTTTTAGCTTCAGCGGCATTTGTTAAGTTGTCATGAAATTATAGACCATATTTTCATAATTAAAATTTTACTTATTTATTCTATAAAACACGTAAAATAAGTGTTAATAATTTATTAATTACTTATTGGGATCACACTTATATATTTTATTGCTTTAAAGATGCTTTTCCCAATTTCCTAACCGCAGAAAATTTTGAACATCAAACGATTTTATGTTCAGGGAATGCTCATCAGTTCTATGAATCTATAAAATAAATTAATTCAGCTCTGTCAGGGGGAGAGAGATAGAGAGGGAGGCGGAAAAAAACCAAACAATTACATGAGAACTGATTTGCATGAAGAAAAAATATTGAAATTCGTTGTTAATAGTCAATTCCTAAATACGTCCGATAGATATTAAACACATTACCACACACTTCTTCAGTAATCACCCCTTAAGGAATTGTTTTCCCTTCCATTATTTAAGTAATTTTTTTCAGAATCCATTTCACTCGCGCTGAATTTAAGTACCTCCCTTTTTAATGCGCACAAATATTTTTACATAAATGTTGGATTTAAAGTTTTATAAGATCCTTCTAATGGTACACACAAATACGTATTTGTTTTTGAATAGGCTTTGAAAAACATAAAAGTCTGTGCTACGGTTTAATGGAATTTATTGGTATTATTGAAGTACATCCACTAATAACGCCATCCATTGACCAAGTGAAAGGCAAATATTTAAAAGATAGTCAGAGTTAAAATATTGTAAATGTAAATGTAAATGTAAATAATATTCCATGGCTTTTCGGTTGCTCCACTTATTTGCATTCCTATAACAAGAACTGAACCAAAATTTATTATACAATAATTTTTATTAATGACCGAGCTTCAATTCAGATATTTTTATTCAAGTAGGTGCTATTTGTTGCAAGGAATACTTGTGTTCATGAGCTAAAACTTATTAATTTTTATTATCCTGTCTGTGTCCTTTTGCATCTTCTTTTCTTGAGATGCTTAAGAAGGATAAAACGTACACAGGCACACTTAAGCAGTTTTATAATTTAAAATGCTCTAATCCCTGTGAAATAGAAAAATAATTTCATTAAAACTGCGAAGAGCTTCAAAAAGGCAATAAAATTAATGATAAGGATTTTAATGAAACCAAATGATGTTTAAATTACGAAAACAATCTAATCATCATCACAATATCAATAACAACAAAAGCAACAACAAAAACACCAACAACAACAACAATTATTACTTTAATAATCAAGACCATCATTATTGAAAGAAAATTGTTTTCCTTTTCCAAATTATTGATACAGTATTGGTGAAAGCATCGACACAAGAAGGACTACCGACATGGCGAACTCTAGTGGGCGAAAATATATTAATTGAATACCAAATGCAATTTACTGTTAATTTAACAAGAGGTATGAGAGGAAAAGGAAATGTTAGGAATTAAGCACCAATGAGTTTTTTATCCATTGAGTTTGGAAGTGAATGGAAATTGATTGAACTTTTTTTCATATTTCATTTTATGTCTATTTTTATACCGCATTTCTTTCGTATTCAAGATATTTTTGAGGTCATTTTTGAAGGACAGCAGTTTGAACACTTTGGTTTCCAGTTGCCCCCAGTATTACGAGCTGCAATTATGAAAAAAGGAATTCTATTCAACGATTTTAAAAGTGTTTCTGCAGTTATTAACAACTACAATGCTCTCCTAAATAAATTGTCCTTGTCGGAGGTATAATTCTAAAACAGTGCTATCCTTACCATGAACAGAAATATTAAATAACTTAAATTAATATTTAGGTAAAATTTTTGCGGGACCACTTATATGAAACTGAAGTTGCAATACAAGTTGGAGTCGGACGTTACACTTGGCAATCATTTAATATTGACAAATACTGCTCCGCTGTTAACATGATGCTGCATAAATTTGAGTCAATTGTTTCTCAAATCAACTACATACGCGAAGACGTACGCAATCGCATCGAGAAAATAAAATCATTCAACATTTTTACACTCGAAGAAAATGAGAGAAAGTCAGGATCCATTGCCCAACTCGACGACACTATGGCCAGAGAAAACGATAAAATGGAAGATGGTCCTGGTGTCCAAATAATACTTATAGAAAAATCTGAAGTATCATTAACAAGCAATACAAGGGAATGTGGTACTGCAATATATCACTGCCACAGATATATGGAGCTTTTGGAACAAGCGAGAACCACAAAATATTCCGCAATGAAAATTATGTACGACTCTATTGGGCCAGTTCTGATCAAATTGGAAAGTCTAGTTTTGGGAACGTTCACAGGCCGTTCCCAACACATGAGACATTATTATAGCTTTTGGGAAGAGGAGATATACAAGTGTATTTTAGAGTAAGTTATTTAGTACAAATCTCATTCATTATTTTTCTCTACTTTATTCTTTTTAGCTTCACATATAGAAATTTGGAGTGTTATTTGAGCCTTCTAACCAGCAGAGAGCCAATGTTTGAAATTAATGCTGTTTTAGTCATGTCCGAAATAATGCTTGAGCCGGCCGCAAATGAAATAAAAAGTATGATTGTACATGCAGCCAAGGATTTTTTACTTCGGTAAATCTATTTCTATTTAGATTTAACTACTCGTATATAAAACAAATTAATTTTCATTTTTCTCAGGTTAAATATGTTTTCTCGCTGGATGGATGGTACTTGTTTGTATTGTTCCCCAGTAGAATATCTTAATGGCACAAAATATAATTTTACATTCTACGAAGATGTCATTAAGGTTCGACTATTCGAATATTAATATTCGACTGTATATATTGACATTTATGACATTTTCAATACCTCTAAACTATTTTCTTCCCCCTTAAAAATAGATCAAAAACATTTGTGGCATTCTTGCGAAAATACAGGAATTATCAAATCGAGTGGTTGATGAGGCAAGAAATTGCATCAAAAAGTAAGTTTAATTAATTTTCATACATCTTTTAAAAAACGACATAAATTAAAATTGAAAGTGCATAAAATTCCTTCAATTGATCGATTTGGTCTTTTTAAAAAAAATTTTTTTCCATTTGAACTTCTTTTGCTCACCTTCTGTGGTCTTGTTTAGAAATGAAAACGTTACCGCACGTCCACTAAAGTGTGTTTACGTGCACGTCTTTTCAGTTAAAATCGGTATATATTTTATTTACTTTTATTTTGCTAGCACGGCATGTTTAACCCTCAAATCTCCTGCAAAAACAGATATTTTGAAATTAAAGTCGGTATTTACATACACACTTATATAATAATGATAATATAATATATAATAAAAATAATAATAACAATAATAGTAACTTAATAATATTATATTTTACACTACTTTTCCTGCAATACATTTTTCAGAAATATTTCGGCTATGGCAACACTTGAAAGTTGCGGTTTTCAGTAGAACTTGTTAGTCGTCTGGCTATAATGTCATCAAAATGAATAACTCGATTCATATACTGAAATATGTTTTTTTGAGATCATATTATTCCGAAAATGGAACGCCCACATTTAACTCAAGTTAATTATGTTTTGAGAAAACAACACTAACGATTTCATGCAATCTAAATTGTATTTCTGAATTGAAAAAAAAAATCGAATATAGGTATTGTACGAATTTTCTATATATTTTGAGGATTCTTTGTCATTTTTATCTTTGCCACATTGACACCATACGGCACGGGGATTTAGTACCATTTCTGGCAATATAAAAAATAATATACTATATAAACAGATGGGCAAAAATTAATATACATTGAAAATTATTTTCCGGACAAAAATATATCTGGTACAAATATATGTACGTTAAAACATATTTAACTCGGAATATTTTTCTTCACATACACCCTCGATGTTGACATGAGATAGTGAATATCTAGTTGAACATGGTTCCGTGATGTTACTGAGAGATCATACACTGTTTTTGACCTCCAAACCGTACCGGCTTTCGACACATATAATGAATCCTCCCATACATCTGTTGGTGTCAGAACCATCCTCAAATACTATCGACACACTACCTTCGCTAAGTGAATATTCCTACTCGTCAAAAGCATTCAACAATGCTTCTAGTTTCTTGTTGGTACGGTACCTTGGTCCAGTCATTCACATTCAAAGTTTTAACAATATACTGATTTCTTTCATCGTGATTTTTACAATAACCCTTTTTGGGGGATTCACAGCAGAAAAAGTCGTTACTAATTGTAGTTGATTATCCACAACAGCATATAAAAAACTTGTGCATGTTTTCCACAATCATTCATTTTATGAAACGCACATTGGATGTAGTTTGGAACAATAATAAAAAAATTCGAACTTTGAAACCGAAAATATTGTACGTGAAATCTTCATATATGTATATGAAAAACCCCACAGGGGAGTAGTTACATAAGCTCTGCAATATTCCGTTATTAAAAAGTACTTTTTATTCTGGAATTTTTTTTTCTCTGCTTATTAAGTGTGAACAAAGTGAAGAAATTTCTTTAGTGTGGTTTTACACCCAAAGGTGCTTAAAGGGTTAATTTTACCGAGTCGCAAATTATAACAGAGTTTATTTTGAAGTGGAAAACAATTTAATCGCAGGCGTAGCGTAAGCAAATGATGTCGGTTTTCATTTCTGTAACATCTATTCTCATTTCTATTCAATTTAATTTTCTTGGTGTCGCATTTGCATTTTCTTTCGACTTCTTACAGATTTAAAAAATATTACAATCTGTGGGCATTTGATAAGGAAACAATTTGTGAAAAATATGTGAACCGTGGTGTCCCACTTGTGCAGCTGGATGAGAAATTTACATTTTATGCAAATATCGTGGAGGAGCTGCAGCAAATGCCAACATACTACGATGTCCAATGTATACGCATAAATTTAAAGCCCCTACTGGACGGTATATGCCGGCATGCTGAGCAATGGCGAACGACATTGGGCGAAAAGTTAGCACACAAAACACTCACCGATATGGATATAATACGCTTTCAAATCAATGTATGTAAATGCATTTACTCACTCCTACTTAATGTGTATGCGTTCCTTCGACGTACATATGTACATACGACAACTTACGATGCAAATACTTAAAACGATTGAACGGAAAACTTTTAAAATAAAAAAAAGGTCGCTTTTAACATATATGACCATTTTATATTTTCCACTACTGGCGCTTTTTAAGTATGACACGATACTATTTAGAAATCTAAAGAAATGTTACATTTCAATGCAAGCTGGGGCAGATAATGAAATACCATTTATTACTCAACAATTTTCCCTACATTTAAATTTTATACATGAGTGCAGGTACTTTTTCGATTGGCCCATTTTTAAGCTGAAGGTCTCCCGCTAAGTATTCCATATACCGCCTGATGAGCGTCTCTTACAGCTTCTGTTTTGAGAAATCTCTGCAAAGGTAAATTAGAAAAACTATATGTATTAGAACCCAAAAGAGCAAAAAGTAGTATTTAGATAGGCTGCTCCTGCGCAATAAAACCAACTGATGGGCAAAGAGCCTTCATCATCTGCTTGTGCACACCAGCGAACATAACTAAATAAAGCAGAAAAGATAATGGGCCGTTTGCTAAAAATGCCTCTATTTTTAAATATTGTAAATGTTAAGAAGGACGAGCGTGCAAATCTTGGTATAAGTGTGAATATTTTCATTCGCAGATCTTATTAAATTAGAAACCTAAGTTCTAATAAAAGTTCAAATAAAATGAATATAGTTTTATTGCAGAAAGTATTTATTAAGCATATTCATGTAGACGAGAATTTTACTTTACGGGGTAAAATATTTATTCAAATTCAGTTCGTCGAACAATTTATTTTATTATCTTGTTTGTCTGGGTGAGACTTTTTTATATATTTTTACATTGTCGTTTTTTTCAACAGTCTCTTGCCGGAAACCTAAATAAAGCAACAAAGGAACTTGAAGATTTCAAATTAGTCATGAACACTATTTCAACAATCCAATCTACAACAATTACAAACGAAATTGCAATTCGAGAACTGCAGGAAATCTACACAGTGCTAAGTGAGCATAACATCAAGGTATGTCAAAGAGTCCACCATGTGAGAACTTATTAACTATCAAATGTATATTAAAATTTCTCCACACTCCGCCTCTTCACAATCTATATCAGTATATTGTGGCCATTAAAGGCATACAAACCTAATGTCACAATTTCACATATTTCATATATTAAACATCGAAATCCAAAACACTTTATCTCTTTAAAGTAAAAGTATTGATAAATCAATAATACATTAAATGCCGTGCGAAGGCGAACTCCAGTTCTGTCAGAAGTTTCATACTTTGAAATTTTTCCACCGCAGAAAAATCACGAAAAAGAAATAAAATAATATTTCTGTATAATAAACGTCGTTAATTGCAAAAACTATGCGAATCTGATCCTTTCATTTACGAGATAATAAGAGTATCCACAAAATGATAAGATTGCAAATGAAGACCAATTAAACGATTTTCAAATTAATAGAAAATGTATAAAATCGAAACAAATACGAGCTCAAGGGCCAGCTGCCATGACCTAATGAATATATTAGTTAAACATTTGTAATTATTCTCTAGTGGGTTAAATAAGTAAAGTAAATAATCCTTGAATACATGCATTTATCCTTACATAGTCTTATTGATGTATTCATTTGCTTAAGAATAGTGTAACTGAAAATATCAGACTAGAATTAGTCCAATATTTCATTTAGTTTCTACCAATTTTGAAATTCTTATAAGAACAACACACGTACTTATAATTAACTCAGTTTCCTTTAATAAAAAATATTTTATGACCGCATTTATTTCCTTTTAAATTCCTTCACAATTCGTGATTTGCTGGATATGCTTCGCAAACATTTATTTATTCGAAAATGTAAAAAGAAGAAGCATTTTAAGAACTTTTTTCATATTTAGCTTCTAATTTCAATGTTACACTAAATCCCTGTTTTATACATTTTTTCCTTTCTGTTGTCTTTTTAAATCCATATAAGGAACATTGGCTTTGGATGTCTCGTTTGGCTAAAATTTCTGAGCTGTGTAAGCCCTTCACCAAACTTCCCAGAGTATTCAAGTCAAAACGTGATGATATTTAAATTATCTACATGCGCACACACATACCCATACATATAAATTTTTGAATCTTTGTTCCAACAACTCGTAGCAAGCAAACTCCGGAATGGAAATACGTACAAAGCATTTGTAACCCGTCTTTATAAATACATGGAAACGAAACTGAACTAAAAATAAATGAATTATATACGAATTAATATATGAAAGCTTGCGGTGTATGCGTGCAGTGCATGTAGGAGCCTCTGTGCACTCTGTGCACAGACACGAGCAGATAAATTTATTTTAGAAAATAGAGGTTGGAGCGACAATCATAACAACTGTCCGCACACGGCTTTAAAGGGATAAAGAGTTTTTGATTTTGTCACTTTTTTCAGTTACAATGCAAGTGATGTGTTTGTGTGGCTGCGTGTGGAGGAGGGAGTGCACGTGAATGTTTGCAAATATTTTTATTTTTGGACCCATTTACGTTTTAAATGCAATTAAATTTCATTCGGGGCTTCTCATGCCTGGTCTGCGATATTTTAAATTAATACACGACTGTACATAATTCTTTAAAAGATTTCTACATTACTGCAGCGTGTGGTGATGACGATGGAAATAATGAAAGGTATAGTCAATCGGCTGTGGTTGATTGACGCACTCTGAAAGCCTTCTCTTCTATTATGAACAGAATATTAAAATCTCAATAGCCTACCAAGTGAATTCTACGTTTTGTTATTGCTTTCAAACTGCATCACATATTGGCTCTTAATTTTATTTATATTTATTAACATTATTTATTTAATATCATTTAAATATGTATATGAAACGTTTCTCAAGCAGATCTCCATACTCATTTTCCCTTTTAAAGCAATAAAAGAAAAAGGTCCTTTTAATGTACTTCAGACTTCGGCACTAGAGTACCTTTTATTAGCATTTGTGAGAATTAGGTTTAAATAAATATTTGGAAGCAGTAACGTGTGCTCCTATTGGTTAGGACTTTGAATCAACGTTATTTATTTGAATGAATAATGGGTTGTTGTATATATCTAAATAAATTGGGGCTATCACTGAGGCTGTGGGACTAATAAATTTTTACAGTTTCCATTCGAAGATATGCTAATGGCACACCATTTGGAAAAGAGGTGGCATCGCCTCTATCGTTCGTCGCTGTATCGCACAGATAAACTACAACCGGTAAAGAAAAAGCTTGCCGATATGATATCTGTGGATATATCAAATTTTGGGAAAGAGGTATGTACGAGTATGAATGTATGTAAGTATTTATATACAATTTTGTCACATTGGCAGAAAAGCAGAAAAGCAGAAAAGCAGAAATAACGTTCGATTCGAAATTTTTAAATAAATTTTAAGTGCAGAAAATGTAATTTGAGTTTCCTCTTGGCGCACTTTGACGCCTTCTTAATAATATCAATTATGTGAAAAAACAATGATACGGTGTCCTTTCGATTTAATTTTCTAACTCTTTAAGTTACTGCCACTTTTTCCCTTTCCTTGCAAATTTTATTACAGTAGTTTAATATTGGAAGGGTGCATTGATTGTTCTTTTGCTTGCGCTTCTCCTATTTGTTTAATACAGGGTGTCCGCCGAGAAGGTATATTATTTTGTTTTGGTTATAATTTTTGGTTGACGAAATATAATGGCTCTTATGTTGATAAATGTTTTATTTAATGTCAGTAATTATGTATGGAATACATTATCGCATAAATGTTAGCCTCTGTTAGTATCGCAAACGGCAACTCTTTTGAGAACATTTTTCATTCACTTCCCTCAAATTTCATGCGGTATATCATTAATTTCATTACTAATATTTTGTTTGAGTTGCTCAAGTGATTCTGCCTTGTTTGTATAAAACTTGCTTTTCAGATATCCTCAGAAAAGGAAGTATAGCGCAGTCAAATCAGGCGAACATGGAGGCCAATCAACATCACTACCTTTTGATATAACTTGTGGTGAAAAGAGGTCTGGCAGAAATTACATTGTAATCCTGCTTGTACGCGATCTGGCACCGTCTTGTCGAAACCAAATGTTTTCAATGATATCACGATATCGCTCCCCACTTTTAATGGATGCAAAGATGGCTGATGAATAATTTGAGGGGGTTCCCATGCTTAGAACCAACTATTCCGTTTATTCATGTATCCATTCGAATGAACATGTGCATCTCTACTTATTATGATTTTTTCATGAAAGCGGTGTTGTCTGAATCTTAAATGGAAGCAAATGCCCAAAGTTCTTTTTGAAGATCAAGCTCCTGCGTACTGCATGATTATTGATTTTGATAACATGTTTTAACGATTAATAGACGTTGATTTATTCAATATTTTTCCGAAATAAAATGGCCCGCCTCTAGTTCACCACTGCCAAATATGAACTATGAAGAAAATGTTTTCGAAATGGTGGCAAAAAAAAGTAGTATACCTTCTCGATGGACACCCTGTACTTCCATGCGCTTTGTTTCCAATTGAAAAAAACATAAAATAAAATTAAAGAACAAAACTTTCTTTGGACAGTTTATGCTATGGAAAAACGAATTAACTTAAATTCTTAATTATACGTATTAGGATACGCATCGCAGCTGCTCCTTGTGAATTTTTTTTAATTAGTCCTTTCTCCATAAACAAATTTATTGCAACAGAGCAATACCCCAATGTTTTACAAAACAAACTGTTTGCTTATTAAATATATAAAATTTTATATAAAGACTATATACATGTATACAATACATATACATATTTAATAGTTAGTTCTTCTATTAAATAAACACGTAATTGCAATACTTTAAAGGCTAGAAAAGCATTTAAAGTCTTTACTTCAATTTAATTTTCTTTGCACAAAAAAACCATTTTACAGTAACAGCGACCTCTTCAGAAAGTGATGGCACGGTGACTGTGTCTGTGCCACGATTTCTTACATACGAGTATATGCTATACAAGTTATATTTATAACAAGCTTTTAACACGTAACATTGTTTGGGAATTGTAAAAAAAACGTTGGTCTTTAATTTTTCCGACTGCTTTCAGTTGCAACAGTTTATAGCTGATTTTGAGAGTAATGGGCCTGGATCCGTATCTGCCGATTTAGACAAGGGTTCACAATTAATGGAGTCTTATGGCGAAAAAATTAATTTATTTAACAAAAGAAGGCAAGAATTGGGTAAGAAAATATTTATCACCGAGGAAGGGAACTCACCGCGTCTTATCAAGCCAGTTCAAGCCAGTCATCGATATCATTTATGTTTTGATTGATCTCTGCTAATCTGGGTTACACTGTATCTAATCTGTAGTACTTTAAATTATAGCAAATTTAATTTCCTGCCACTTTTATAGTGAAAATAATCATTTTCATATTCGCTCATGTATTCTATTTTTGGTAGTATGGCGTCGATTGCCTGCTGAAGCGAATGCGTTAATTTTTTCCTCTTTTTTTTTTTTTGTTATACTTACATTTTCTTTGAAACCAATTTAACTATACTAGAATAATAAATTTTCTTATTAATTTCCTGTTAAGAAACAAAATTAAGTTAACTAGTTTATATTTTGCGAGCTTTCTCAGGAATTAAATCAATGCCTAAAGTCATAAACTTTATTTTGTGCTGAAAAGTGACCACTAAACTGCTTGAATGGAAACAGTTTCAATTGAGGATGTGTGTGTTCATTTCCATAAAAAAAGACGCAGTACTTTTTTATTAGTTTTAATTGTATTTTCTCATTCTGTGTTTCTTTTGAATAATCCTATTTTCCATTTATCTTTTTTATTCTTGTTTTAGCCAATACTGAAAAACTTTTTGATATGCCCATGCAAGACTATAATGACTTTTCACGTATAAAGGATGACTACGAAGGCATGCAAGTTGTAAGTTCAGAAAAACTGTCTTATATTGCAGAACTTTATACAATATGTACTATCTTCACGAGTACATACAATTAATATTTTACACAAAAGGAATATGAATAAATCCAACATGAAGGACGAGAGTGACGTTTCTGAAAGTCTTTCCTCCACAGATAAAGTTTAATTTTTCAATTATACTATTTGTGCTGCTGTTGAGTGAACTTTTTTCGTTTCCAATTGCTCCTGTTTTGTTATCTTTTCATTTTTGAAAGAACGTAGAGATGATTGAATGCCACTCTTTTTCATACAAGACAATTTTCGTTCAGTTATTTTTCTTTACGTTTTTGCAGATATACAAATTATACAAAAGCCAAAAGGCATCTCGTGAGAAGTGGTCAAAAACACTGTGGGCCGACTTAGATCCTTCGATATTAACGGAGGGTTTAGAAAGCTATTTGAAAGAATTTCGTAAACTGCCAAACCAGGTAAGAATAAAAGCATGCAGCAAAAATTTTAATACGAACACTGCACGTAATGGTTGCAACAAGTTTAAAACGTAAATAAATATTGGCGGACCCTAAATTGATAAACCGAAACCATCTCAAGTTTTAAGCTAGTTTTGGCAATAAACTACATGTATTAAATATTTATGCGAAATTTTTTTTTATTGCCCATAATTTGAATAATATTTATAAAAATTTAAATATATGTCTATATATATATATTAAATATATATTGTATATCATAAATTTCCTTTAATGTCAAAATTTGGTCCATCATTCCAGTACAAATACTCGTACCTAATTAGTGGCCAGCAAAATATTAAGGAAGAGATTGGCGAAATAGGAACATTATTTTCTATTATAATTTATAATGAAGCAGATACGAACTTTTTCTCTTCGATGATTTTTTTCTTTCTTTACTATTGTTTTATTCGTTTCCATATTTGACAGTATACACTATACGTATAAAATAAAATGTAAATACTTGACTAAGGAGAAGTCATTAACATGTCAATACTCAGACTGACTACTGGTAACAAGCCAACGCCGAAACCCCAACTAAGGGTATGGGTTCAATTCCCAGAATTTTTATCTATGCTTTAATATCTCGTGTGTCAGTTGTGGATGGAATGTTCAATTGACGAAGGCATAGTACCTTTGTCATTCAACATTAACCGTGGTGATAATACTCGAATACATCTGAACGAGTGTTTTTCCGCAAAAAAAAAAAAGTATAACATCCTCTTGAATCAGATAAGCGTGAAAGGACTACTCGGTCTGCTCTACCACTTCATATCGAGGCCCCAATATGTCCTGCACTCTCAACTCCTATTGATTTTTTGTTACCAATGTAAAACAATTTTTCTTAACTAATTAATCTTAAGAAGCCATATTATTTTATTATGTTTTAAAACCAGAAAAATAGAAAAAATTAAGAAAAAGTCAGGTTATGTGTTCTTTTCTTATGCAATATTATAATTTTCTGAGATATCAAGGATAATAGACTTTAACCTTTATTAGCCCGTAGCCACATGTACTATAATTCATATTTAGATGTCAGTCAGTATGTACTAAATGTAGGCGTTGCCAAAAAACGAAGTTGTGTATAGAATAACTATTTTGATAGACCCGAAATATTAGAGATGAGATATTTTATAATCCTCCTTCAGCGCCAATTTTAATTTTAATCATTTCCCCTCTTTCAACAGATACAGCAATTACCAATTGGTCAAATGTTGGAGTTGCAAATGAAACAATTGAAAAACACAGTACCGCTAATGATGAGATTAAAGCATGAAGCATTGCGGGAACGTCACTGGCTGCTGCTAATGGATAAAACGGGAAAACGATTTGATATGACGCCTGAGCGATTTACTCTAGATAATATGTTCGCCATGCATTTGCACAAATATCAGGTACAAGAACGCTACTCTATCCAAACTTAAAAACACATGTAACATCTAACAACCTGTGAGTGAAAGTTATCTGTGAACGCCCTAGAAACAACGTTTATTGTACATGAAAGCTCCACAAAAGAAAAGCAATTATTTAAAGTGGCCCTTTCCATTACAGTAGTCCTTGCACGTATTACAAAGCAATCAGAAGATTTGACTAGAATGACACAATACTGAAAGCAACAGCTCCACATTTAGAAAGAAAATTTGAACACCAACCGTACTCTGTCGTCTTCCATGCACACATTGTGTCTGTTCATTTTGCTACTTGGTTGAGTTCATTTCTTACCAACGGACATGCCTTGTCTCGTTTTACTGAAGTTTTATTTTATCCATTGAATTTATTGAATTGTTTCAGTGTGTATGCTATACCTCTCTAACCTCTGTCGTTCAATAGGATATTGCGGAGCACATTATAAACAACGCCATCAAAGAATTGGCTATCGAAAAAGGAGTGAAGTCAGTCGAGGACACTTGGGCCGTTATGAATTTTAAAGTGCACAAACATTACAAAAGTATCGAAGATCGTGGTTATACATTGGCAGGAGTCGATGAAATAATTCAGCTGCTCGATGATAACTCAATGAATCTTCAATCCATGAGTGCCTCACAGTAAGTAGACAACAGCAGCAATGAAAACAAAAACCGCTTTTGTCCGAGTGATGGGAAAGTGTGCAAATTGAAATTTATTGGAAAAGTACAATTGGGTACAAAAAGTACAATAAAAAGTACAGTGCCAGCCCGTTCATTACCTTTTCTGGTTATTTGTTTTTTGCTCATTACAGATTTATTGGCCCCTTTTTAGAGACAGTGACTCGCTGGGAACGTAATTTATCTCTTATATCAGAAATTATTGACAATTTGCTCGCTGTGCAACGAAAATGGCTTTACTTGGAAAGAATTTTTATAGGGGGCGATATTCGTTCCCAGTTACCTGAAGAAGCAAAGAAATTTGATGACATTGACAAGTCGTTCCGCAAGGTAAACAGGAATACAAATTTTAAGAGATGTGTGCGAAAAAAATTCAATCAGTGCATTAAACTCCAAAAAAGAATATCTAGGGCCGCTTAAAGTAATTCCGCCACTCGGTACGGAACCATCGAAAGTCATTCCTAGCATTTCTCCTTTATTCAATAATAAATACAATTTTCGAAAACACTTTGAATATTTAAAGACTTAAGAGTTATATGGTGTCCAACAGAAGCAGCCCACATTATGAAGTGTGTTAATGATACTGAAAACGTTTTATAGAAGAATAATATTCCCTTGATATGAAATCAATTGTTTTGAATATATATGCATGTATATCCCACTAACCATAAAAACTTTCCACAACACAAACGGCTATGTGTATGTGAAGACGTGAAGGCTCATTCATGCACGTATGACAGAAATATTATGGATCAGCACTTTAATGCTACTGGCAACCAATCATTACTAGGTGTTTGTAATTCTTAGCCTTTCTATTCCTTCCAGTTTTTAGTAGTGTGATTACTGTAATCATTCCATATCTCGGGCACACTAAGCGGTTCCTTACAGTCCTCATTGTGTTTGATGTTTTTGTTATTATATATCATATAGCTTATAAGCATTCCCAGCTGTTACTTAATTTGCCTTGGCTTCATCAAAATTCAAATTAACGTCTCACCAGTGGAAGGATATAGCAAAAGCTCTTGAAAATTGCATCAGTGTATCGTGTAGAATGTAAATAGCAACATTTTGCGATTTCCCCGATTTGATTAGTGTAGAAAAAGCCGTCCCTAAGTCAGTTTTGAAAATTTAATTTTATTTAAATTTTTTATTTTATTTTATTTATTTAATTTTATAACAGGAAATTTGCGCTACAATTTAAAGGAGTAACTTTACATTCAATATAAAAAATATTTCGTTTCATTTGAAAATGGTGTAATTTAAACTTAATATATATTTAATATTAATAAAAATGTTTATGATTTTTCCAACAACCCACAATATTCAGATTAATAGGCCAGTTTTATTAAGAGCTGGCATTTCTATATCAAATTTCAATTTTTCTTTAACAATTTATAAATAAATAAACCATTTGCCAAATAATTTTGTATTAAACTCCTGCTGCGACGCATTTGCGTGTTGAACTATGACATACCGCTCTATTTATTTATTTATGTTTGGCACTTGGATTCATTAGATTTTCAACATTTGCCGCAATGCTGAATAAAAACATGCGCAACCATACATGTTTGTTTATGCACACAATTCATACTATATATGTATGTGTGTGTGTACATACCCAGCAAACAGTCATGCTAATAAAAAACAGTGCCTTAATTAACAACAAATGCATCAACGATCATTGTGGCAAATGCCCAAGCGCATCCACATGTCACAAGCACACAGTCAAACTGTCTTCAAACTAAGAACGTACAATGCGCTCGCTGAGGCGCAGAGAGCTCTACATTTTGTGAATATTTTGCTTTTTGAAAATTATTTTTTAGAAAGTTTCCAGTTTAAGAATATGTGCGCCAATAGCCACATTCCTATTTTGTTGAGACAAGGACGAGTCTGAAAACAAAAATTATCTTGCTTCTCTTCAAACTTACTTTCCTGCTTTCCCATTCTAATAGGCTCGTACGAGTATTTTAAAAAAAGTACTTTAATGGATATTCAGTATTCAGAGGATAATGACCTCTTCTTTATATTTTCCATATTTTTCCAGATTTTTTAAAAAATCTTTAACGAATGTCAAACAAAAAATATGAAAAATGCATATGTAGATGTAAAGCAGACCTCATTTTAAAATAATAATTGATATCGAAAGGAGAATATTTTCCACGTCTAGATTTAACTATTGACTGCAGTTATCGGGTGGCTTCAACATTTTGAAGTTGTGTTCGCTGGATTTAAGCAAATGCATTGTGGCGACTATTTTGATTTATTATGTTTGCTCTTATCTGCGTTTTGTTTCCTCTCGCTTTTTAGTTTATTTCATTTTTATTTCTTTTCTCTGTCGTTTGCTTTTAATACTATTTGACAACGTATTTATTTTTCTGTTGCTGTTTTTTTTATTGGTAATGTGTCTTTGTTTGTTTTTGTTCGTCTTTGTACATATCTATTAGATAATGGTGGATTGTGCCAAGAATCCGTTGGTAGTACAATTTTGTGCCATACCCGGTATACTGCCAGAGATACAGGGGTTGAGCATTGGCTTGGAAAACTGTCAGAAGTCATTAAATGCATATTTGGAATCAAAACGGAGAATTTTTCCAAGATTTTATTTCATATCTAGTGATGAGCTGCTTTCAATTTTGGGCAACTCGGATCCATCAGCTGTGCAAAATCATATAATCAAGGTAACGATGAAATTAATAATTCAAAAATAATAAATGCTATTTATATTTAAAACTAATCGAAAAATATAACAAAAATTGAAAGTACTGCCGCCAATTCCTTCTCAAATGGCAGATAATGGATAACTTATAAATTCAAATTATTTGAATAAAACATTTCATTTCAACTATTGAAATATTAATACATACATATTTTATGTATATAAAAGGAATAACTTTATTTATGATTACATGTTCAGGTTTTAGCCGCTCCAGTTTCTCTTTTAAATAAAAGGGAGTTGCTTGAAACACTTTTTTTACCAAGAGAGTTTTATTTAAGATAACAACTGGCGGACCTGCGAGTTGAACTTACGAGCTTGACCATAAATAATGAAATTATAAAGGGCGGAAAAATTAACAATATAAAATAATTAAAAGAAATAACTTTTAACACTTTTAACACTCTCGTCCGCACATGATAATATTTTTCCAATCAGTATATAACATCATCCCATTATAAAAAATCCGTTGTATTGTAAATAATATTTTTATATCTTTTTTTTTGTCATATGCAAATCAGTTCAAAAAAATTTAAAAAGCTGATTTTGGTATTAACTACAGTCTTTTAAGAAGGCGATCAAACATTTCCAATACAACTTATTTCAGCAAAGTTTTTGTAGACATGAATTACCCCCTTTTTAACTTTTGGTTTCATAACACCGTCGCGATGTCATCCTGTTTTGTAAGTTTTCAAAAATTGTCTGATTTTTGAAATATGTATTTTCGAAATATTGCTGAACTTGAAAACTTAAATATTTTAGCGTTTCTTATTATTTGCATTGTTTTTTCATTTAGGCGTTGTAAAAGTGTTTTTAATTATTTGAAATTTTTATGGTTTCAAATTTTTGAAGCTTTTTAATACTCGAGATGAAACTAATTTTCTCTATTGTAAATAAATTTACGACAGTACAAGTAAGGATTGTTCTATTGGAATCTTAAAATCATCTGGTTCAGCTTCACATAAAACATTTATTTATATATTGCTTAAGAGTAAGGAGTGCAAAAGTGGTGATGTTAATACAAGCATTAATACTACTCATTATAATACACATTAATACGTAAAGGGTATTCAAAATTGAGGTATCATTTTAATTTTAAAAGCAAAAAGAGCTTTCCAGATATTAAAAATACTTTTTTTTCACTTTTTAAGTTGGTCTGTTCTAATATTAGTTTTCAGGTATGGAATTCTTATTTTTGTACACTTTCGTTTTAAAAGAACCCAGAAACAATTTTAAAAGCTTCAAATCGCATAATCTTAGTGGCCAATCTACTCCCCTTTCAAGATACCCATTTCTGTTTTAGTTTGACACATGGCTCTATCTTCTAGAAACTACAAAATAATAAAATAATAATAAAATAAAAATTTCTTTTTTCGAGATTTGGGGTATATTCCAATTTTTCATAAGGTACCCTTTGCATTTTTGGTCAAAAATCGTCAAATTTTGGAAACGTCCATTACTGTATTTTTGAATGAAAAACTTGCGTTTTTGTTGCTCTTGTATGTTTATTTAATGTTTTCAAATGCTTAAAATATATTTTTGCTAATAATAAAGACAAACATTTTTTATCGAGATTTGTGGTCTATTTCAATTTTTGATAAGGGGGTACCCTTTGCATTTTTGGCCAAAAATCGTCATTCTTTGAAAACGTCCGTTTCTTTAATTTTGAATGAAAAACTTGCGTTTTTGTTGCTCTTGTATGTTTATTTAATGTTTTCAAATGCTTAAAATATATTTTTGCTAATAATAAAGACAAAAATTTTTTCCCGAGATTTGTGGTCTATTTCAATGTTTCATAAGGGGGTACCCTTTGCATTTTTGGCCAAAAATCGTCATTCTTTGAAAACGTCCGTTTCTTTAATTTTGAATGAAAAACTTGCGTTTTTGTTGCTCTTGTATGTTTATTTAATGTTTTCAAATGCTTAAAATATATTTTTGCTAATAATAAAGACAAAAATTTTTTCCCGAGATTTGTGGTCTATTTCAATGTTTCATAAGGGGGTACCCTTTGCATTTTTGGTCAAAAATCGTCAAATTTTGGAAACGTCCATTACTGTATTTTTGAATGAAAAACTTGCGTTTTTGTTGCTCTTGTATGTTTATTTAATGTTTTCAAATGCTTAAAATATATTTTTGCTAATAATAAAGACAAAAATTTTTTCCCGAGATTTGTGGTCTATTTCAATGTTTCATAAGGGGTTACCCTTTGCATTTTTGGCCAAAAATCGTCATTCTTTGAAAACGTCCGTTTCTTTAATTTTGAATGAAAAACTTGCGTTTTTGTTGCTCTTGTATGTTTATTTAATGTTTTCAAATGCTTAAAATATATTTTTGCTAATAATAAAGACAAAAATTTTTTCCCGAGATTTGTGGTCTATTTCAATGTTTCATAAGGGGGTACCCTTTGCATTTTTGGTCAAAAATCGTCAAATTTTGGAAACGTCCATTACTGTATTTTTGAATGAAAAACTTGCGTTTTTGTTGCTCTTGTATGTTTATTTAATGTTTTCAAATGCTTAAAATATATTTTTGCTAATAATAAAGACAAAAATTTTTTCCCGAGATTTGTGGTCTATTTCAATTTTTGATAAGGGGGTAGCATTTTTGGCCAAAAATCGTCATTCTTTGAAAACGTCCGTTTCTTTATTTTTGAATGAAAAACTTGCGTTTTTGTTGCTCTTGTATGTTTATTTAATGTTTTCAAATGCTTAAAATATATTTTTGCTAATAATAAAGACAAAAATTTTTTCCCGAGATTTGTGGTCTATTTCAATTTTTGATAAGGGGTTACCCTTTGCATTTTTGGCCAAAAATCGTCATTCTTCGAAAACGTCCGTTTCTTTAATTTTGATTGAAAAACTTGCGTATTTTTTGCTCTTCTATGTTTATTTAATGTTTTCAAATGCTTAAAATATATTTTTGCTAATAATAAAGACAAAAATTTTTTCCCGAGATTTGTGGTCTATTTCAATTTTTGATAAGTGGGAACCCTTTGCATTTTTTGGTCAAAAATCGTCAAATTTTGGAAACGTCCATTACTGTATTTTTGAATGAAAAACTTGCGTTTTTGTTGCTCTTGTATGTTTATTTAATGTTTTCAAATGCTTAAAATATATTTTTGCTAATAATAAAGACAAAAATTTTTTCCCGAGATTTGTGGTCTATTTCAATTTTTGATAAGGGGGTAGCATTTTTGGCCAAAAATCGTCATTCTTTGAAAACGTCCGTTTCTTTATTTTTGAATGAAAAACTTGCGTTTTTGTTGCTCTTGTATGTTTATTTAATGTTTTCAAATGCTTAAAATATATTTTTGCTAATAATAAAGACAAAAATTTTTTCCCGAGATTTGTGGTCTATTTCAATTTTTGATAAGGGGGTAGCATTTTTGGCCAAAAATCGTCATTCTTTGAAAACGTCCGTTTCTTTATTTTTGAATGAAAAACTTGCGTTTTTGTTGCTCTTGTATGTTTATTTAATGTTTTCAAATGCTTAAAATATATTTTTGCTAATAATAAAGACAAAAATTTTTTCCCGAGATTTGTGGTCTATTTCAATTTTTGATAAGGGGTTACCCTTTGCATTTTTGGCCAAAAATCGTCATTCTTCGAAAACGTCCGTTTCTTTAATTTTGATTGAAAAACTTGCGTATTTTTTGCTCTTCTATGTTTATTTAATGTTTTCAAATGCTTAAAATATATTTTTGCTAATAATAAAGACAAAAATTTTTTCCCGAGATTTGTGGTCTATTTCAATTTTTGATAAGTGGGAACCCTTTGCATTTTTTGGTCAAAAATCGTCAAATTTTGGAAACGTCCATTACTGTATTTTTGAATGAAAAACTTGCGTTTTTGTTGCTCTTGTATGTTTATTTAATGTTTTCAAATGCTTAAAATATATTTTTGCTAATAATAAAGACAAAAATTTTTTCCCGAGATTTGTGGTCTATTTCAATGTTTCATAAGGGGGTACCCTTTGCATTTTTGGCCAAAAATCGTCATTCTTTGAAAACGTCCGTTTCTTTATTTTTGAATGAAAAACTTGCGTTTTTATTACTCTTGTATGATTATTTTATGTTTTCAAATGCTTAAAATATATTTTTGCTAATAATAAAGAACAAAAAATATTTTCGGGTTTTGGAAAAATACTCAATTTTTAGATAAGGGGGCACCCTTTGCATTTTTGGGTAAAATCAGTCACACTTTAAAATCGTTCGTTTGTGTATTTTTGAATGAAAAATGGGCGTTTTTATTGCTCTTGTAAGTTTATTTTATGTTTTCGAATGTTTAAAAAATATTTCTGCTAAAAATAAAGGACAAAAATTTTTTCCCGAGATCTGTGGTCTATTTCAATTTTTGATAAGGGGGTACCCTTTGCATTTTTGGCCAAAAATCGTCATTCTTTGAAAACGTCCGTTTCTTTATTTTTGAATGAAAAACTGGCGTTTTTGTTGCTCTTGTATGTTTATTTAATGTTTTCAAATGCTTAAAATATATTTTTGCTAATAATAAAGACAAAAATTTTTTCCCGAGATTTGTGGTCTATTTCAATGTTTCATAAGGGGGTACCCTTTGCATTTTTGGCCAAAAATCGTCATTCTTTGAAAACGTCCGTTTCTTTATTTTTGAATGAAAAACTTGCGTTTTTATTACTCTTGTATGATTATTTTATGTTTTCAAATGCTTAAAATATATTTTTGCTAATAATAAAGAACAAAAAATATTTTCGGGTTTTGGAAAAATACTCAATTTTTAGATAAGGGGGCACCCTTTGCATTTTTGGGTAAAATCAGTCACACTTTAAAATCGTTCGTTTGTGTATTTTTGAATGAAAAATGGGCGTTTTTATTGCTCTTGTAAGTTTATTTTATGTTTTCGAATGTTTAAAAAATATTTCTGCTAAAAATAAAGGACAAAAATTTTTTCCCGAGATCTGTGGTCTATTTCAATTTTTGATAAGGGGGTACCCTTTGCATTTTTGGCCAAAAATCGTCATTCTTTGAAAACGTCCGTTTCTTTAATTTTGAATGAAAAACTTGCGTTTTTGTTGCTCTTCTATGTTTATTTAATGTTTTCAAATGCTTAAAATATATTTTTGCTAATAATAAAGACAAAAATTTTTTTTCCGAGATTTGGGGTGTATTCCAATTTTTTTTCATAAATTTTCCATCATCTCCTTTCCATTTTTATTGACCGTATTCAATTTCAAATTTAGTTTCCTAAAAAAATATGGGCCCTTGATTCCTCCAAACCAAACAGAAAGTTTTTGTGGATATAATGATTGCTTTAAGATAACTTTTTTCTTTCTTCTCTTATTCTCTTCACCCCAAATTTGCCATTGTTGACAAATGCAATGGGATTCCTCGGTGATTATTTTAACAAAATTGCCATTTTCTTTTTGTTTGTGTTCTGGCGGTTCCAGACAAGTATTGCCATCGTCATTTGGTTTTGCATCTTCTTCAGCAATTCTTCTCACAACTGCTATATATTCTCCTTCTGTTATCATATACGGAACCAGTCTATCCAAATTTCATAACCAACAGATTAATGCAACCTTGAGCATTTCCTCCGCCGAACCTTGTTCTAAATTTCTTAGGTATATCTTTAAAACTTTGGCAATTTTCAAAGTAAAATAAAAACTAACCGGAATGTATTTAGAATCTGAAAATAAAACTTTACTTTCAAATATACTCGTACAAGCAGAAAAATAATGACATCAAAATTAAAATAATGCCTCTACTTTGTACACTCATTGTAAATACATTATAAGCTATTTCTTTATGTATATTATATAATATAATATAAATAGGAAAAATAATTATCAAACAGTGATCATTTTAACTTTAAAGATGTTCGATAATGTGAAAACGTTACGTATAGTTAAGGAAGGCATTAACAAGCAATTTGTCAAAGCTATGATATCTACTGAAGGCGAAGTATTGGATTTCTGTGAAAACGGTGAGTATTTTTTAAATATTTCATTTAAATATTTTCATTTAAATACTGATGATTATTTCTCGTAATATTTTTTTAAAAAGAGTTTTCTTAAAAATTTAAAATTAAAGTAAAAGTGAATTTGCTAAATCTTAAAAGCACCTTCTCTTTTATTTGAAAATCCCAAATACAATATTTCTCTACACCACATAATGAAGGATACTTATAAGATATCCATAGAATTCCTGTTCTTCCCCTACTTTTCACTTCCCATCTTCTTCAGAGCTAAATCAGAACAAATGTAACGATATTAGCATATAGTACATTTTGTATAGTCCTAAATTTCTATATATACTCGTACAAGCATTTAGAAATTTTATAGAACTAATTAATTGTAATACACAAATGTTGAAAAAAAAAATTAATTTCTTCAAACTAATTTTATCGGAAATTATTCAGTAAAATGATGTGCCAAACTGTCATCGCTCTGCTAACTAGTCGTTTTTGATTTCATTAAGTCAAAAAAAAAAAAAGAAATAATAATATTAAAAATTATTTAAACAAAAATATTTAAAATAACACAATTAAGTTTGTTTTACTTATAAATTTTTCCAAAGCTTCCTTTGCTTTTTCTTTGGCTTTTTTGTGGAATTTTTAATAAAAATCTACAATATTGTATTGTGTTTAACTAATTAAGAAAAATACCAGATCTTAAAGTGCATACTCACAGAAGAAATAAGAATAGCGTACAAGTGAAACCGAATACACAGACCAGTATTTATAAACAAAAAGAGGAAAGAGAAAAATATATTTCTAATGAAAGTCCCCTGAAGAAGTTTAAGAAAATACAAAAATAACAAAATAAAAGAAAGTATCGTATCTAATCCCCGCCCGCTTAAAATATTAAAAATCTTACTCCCCACGTTGTATATACTCGTATTCTGGGTCAATATAAGAAGGGACGTCTGTCTGTCTTTCTATCTGTCTGTCATCGGTATTTTTTCGCCATTTTGTTACTTATCTGCACCGACTTTTCTCAAAATTATTCGGTATGAAAATCACAAAAATCGGGTAATATTTTGAATATCAACAACTACCAAACCACGAACGCTTGGTTACCAGGCACAGCACTTGGCCCGCAGTCAAAGTGGCTATTAGGTTTCCATAATAAAAGTAGGGAAGATAAATGCATTTTATTTCTTTATTTTTATAATTAAAATTTTTAATTTTTTTCAATAATGAGAAATATAATGTAACATGAAAGTCTACTTCAAAGCAGTATAATTGCAGTATACAAAAATAGCTGTGGGCCATATTCTTGGAGAAGGATATGGAAGATTCGGCACAGCCGAATATACCATGTTTAGTTTTTTATCTTATGTTATGCCACCTCATAACTCTCATACATTCGCAGTTGAAGTCCTCGGTAGTGTAGAAAAGTGGATGAACGATGTACTGGATGAAATGCGTCGCTCGAATCGCTACTTATCAAAAAAAGCCATCTACGAATACGGAGCTGACCTCGAAATAACAAGGTAGGATCAACTTATTAAATTTCATACTTTTTTACAAACATGTACCCATATTGGCCAAACACACGCATCGCCACACACTTAATACTTTGCTTTGGGATGTGCATATTTATTTAACACGAAGTCTGATATTGGCTGCTCCGGCTATAGTAGTCACATATATTTTGTTATTGCTGTTGCTGTTGCTGCTGCTGTTATTATTGCTGTCAATTTTGCTACTGCCTCGGCCGGTCCTGGAGTTGCAAGTACAAGTTTTTGTTTTCATGGCTTACAATGAATAATTTTGCCATTATAAGCGATTTATCTTTTTATTGCCATCGATTAACCGCAAGACCAATATAACACTGCCGCTCGCAATAATTACCATCATGATTATGATGTCGCTGAAACATTCAAACGTGGATAAAAAATATCTGTGTATCTAGATGTTGATAAATACTCCGTAACTAACAAGTCTGTTGTTGAATACGTTGCTGGCCACCACACCACAGTGGTTTTTAATAACACTTAAGAGTAATATTGTATGTTCGTGTATCATTTTTTAGCGGCAGTCAATATTTTTTATCATAAAATTTAATAAAATTAAGAACCATGAAATACAGATACATGTATAAGTGAATATGTTCTCGCAGTATATACGATAAAATTGATTCGTTTAACATACATATATGCGATACACTACTCGTAAATGCATTTTAATGCATTTTACTTAATTTGATTACATATTTCGTTAATTTCAGACCTGATTGGCTGATGAAGTATCAGAGCATGGTTGGCTTGGCAGCTAGCCAATTGTGGTGGACAACCGAAGTCGAGGAAGCATTTAATCAGGCGAAAAACTTTGGAAACTTGAGAGCCATGAAAGATTTTCTGAATAAACTAAATTATCAAATAGATGAACTTGTATTGAAAGTTCGATCAGATCTTAGCTCCAGTGACCGTAAGAAATTCAAGGCAATCGCAACTATAGATGTGCATGCTAGAGATATTGTTGAAGCTTTCGTAAGGAATAATATTCTCGATGCTACCGATTTCAGTTGGGAAAGCCAATTAAGATTCTACTGGTTAAAAATCTTCGACAACTTGTTTATTGTTCAATGTTCAGGACAATTCGATTATGGCTACGAGTATTTGGGTATCAGCTCGCGCTTAGTTGTTACACCTCTAACAGATCGTATATACTTGACAATAACACAAGCATTATTCATGAATCTAGGATGTGCTCCTACCGGTCCAGCGGCTACTGGCAAAACAGAAACTACTAAAGATTTAGCTAAAGCCATGGCTCTCCTCTGTGTTGTAACTAACTGTGGTGAAGGAATGGACTTTCGGGCACTCGGTACAATTTTGTCCGGCCTGTCTCAGAGCGGAGCATGGGGCTGCTTTGATGAATTCAATCGCATTGACATCTCAGTATTGAGTGTGATATCTACGCAGTTGCAAACAATTCGTAATGCTCTATTACGAAAACTTCAAAAATTTGTTGTGAGTATTTAAAAATTTTTATTCACAAGGAAACCAATTGAACTTTTAAAACTTCATGCGTAACTCATTTGGAATAAAATACTTCCTTCAGAATAATCTTTTTCTTTCTTAAATTTTTGTAAACATTTTTTAAAATCTTTATGTTTGCCGGATATTTCAGGCTATATCAATCAATACACACACATTCGAATACTCGCATATGTAATTCGGACTAACTTTTCCTACTTCTTGTTAAAATATATAAACTTTGGTCTCGTATTGATATAAATCCGATATTGACATTCACTTTCTTTCCCCACTTCTTTATGTTAACAACATCTCTGTTGGCATTGTAATTTTAAGTTTGAAGGGAGCGAAATAAAAATTGACCACAAAGTTGGCATTTTTGTAACCATGAATCCTGGGTATGCTGGACGTACGGAACTACCGGAATCCGTTAAAGCTCTTTTTAGACCTGTGACCTGCATTAAGCCCGATTTAGAATTAATTTGTATAATATCATTGTTCTCCGATGGATTTTTGACATCCAAAGTAAGTTCACTTTTTGAGCTAAATTTTAATGACACTTCATATCTGCCACATCAGACCATTTTACAACTACATATTTTTCAGATTTTAGCTAAGAAGATGACGGTTTTATATACATTTGCTAAAGAACATCTTTCGAAGCAATGCCATTACGATTGGGGTTTACGATCCCTTAATTCTGTATTACGTATGGCCGGTGTAATGAAACGGCAATTTAATGATTTACCAGAAGCAGTTCTTTTGATGCGTGCTTTACGAGATATGAATACCCCGAAGTTTATTTATGAAGATGTTCCATTATTTCTTAGTCTTATTAAGGTAAAGCATCATATGTCATTTACTAGTACATTCAGGAGATCATCAATCAAACTCTTTTATACGTTGTGTACTTAAGAATGTAGTATAATTGTAGAAAATTTGAGAAAATTATACTGCTAAAAAATTACATTTACACACATACATATATTTCAATATTGTTTTATTTAATTAAATTTTGATTGAACTTTTTCGCGAAAGTGCAAGTAAAATTTTAAAACTCAGCTTTGAAAAAAAACGTTGATAAAATTAAAAATATATTGTAAGCGTTACTTATTATTTTAAACTTATATCCGTTTTCTTTATTTTTCTTCCTCATTTAAAAACCATATTTTTAAATGTAATTAACGTACGTATGAATTGTTTTATTTTCAAAAATCTTATATCCAATTTTCCCAACTAGGATTTGTTTCCGGGAATCGATTGCCCACGCATAGAATATAATGATTTCAGCGCTGCAGTACGCCAAAGCCTTGTAAATGACGGATTCATACTATTAGCAGATCAGGTAATATTTCTTTACAATTATTGCATCAACAAATCCACTTCAACACATCCTCTCTCAAATATTTAAACTAAATCTGTTTCCTCACATTCTCAAAAAAATTTGCAGTATTTCGTTGGCTGCATTCGTTTTTTTACCATTTAGAAAATGGACAGCACAATACTTATTTCACGAATTGAAATAATAAATAAGAGGAAAAGAGAAGCAAATAGTGGTACAAACAACAACAACAGCGACGTCAACAACTTGCATCAATACGACATAGAAAGACTTTTGCAAGTATCTTCCAAGCCTTTCCGGCATTGAAATGGTTTTTTTCTATAGTAGTTTTAAATGCGTTTCATGTTTCCCAGTTACGTAAAAATCCTTGCACAGCCACAGACATTTTGTGATGAATATTTACTTACAATCGATGCAGATGCAGTTGTCATATTTTGCTGGTGTGGCTGTTAACAACAATGTCATAATCTTGCCATTATTATCCCTGACATTTTACGATAAATTTAAAATAACAACAATAACAAGACTAGGAGAAAGCGAAAAAGAAAATGGAATGAAAATTTGCAAAAGGAAGTCTAAATCCTTTTTGTACATCACAGCCGTAGACACTTTGACACATTCTAAATTGTGCTTTAAAAGAAAAAAAGAAAAAAATTATTAGAACAGGATTGCTGAGCAAAACATAAAGCAAATTCTTAAACAAATTTTAATGCCCATAATTTCATGTACAGAGTGCATCATTCAAGCAAAATCTACAAAAAACAAATAAAAAGTTCTTCCTTCATCACAACCAACTTCACAAACACAACGCACATTCATACACATTAAGATGCAATATTTTTATTTTTTATACGTACATGATCTTTTAACATTTCAATTTATCCCTCATTTGCCCCACCTCGTCGCTAAGTTTCTGATTACTATTTTACGTTGTGTAACAATCCCTGGTGTTGTGTGTTGTTTGGGTTGGTGCCCCTTTATGTTGATTGCTCCTGGTTTTAGCACTTGCAATTGTGTGTCAATTTTTTCTTACTCCTTTTTCCTACAATTAATACTTTTCGTCTTGTTTTATAGGAAGACAAAGTGGTGCAAATGTATGAAACAATGATGACCCGACATTCTACAATGATTGTTGGCCCAACAGGTGGTGGCAAATCTGTTATCATAAATACACTAATTAAAGCCCAAACTTTGATGGGTCTGCCAACAAAATGCATAACACTTAACCCAAAGGTATGCCCGATAACAAATAAGAAAGGTCAAATCGAAAAAAAAATTATTAATCTAAAATTCTTACAATTTTATTTCAGCTCAAAGTCGTTCTTTAAATAAAATATATGTGTATATTATAAAGTAATATCTTAGTCTTTACTTTATAGTATACCCGTAATCATCTTTTGAATGCTTTAATTTTGCAATATTAGTAAATCATCTGAGAATAATTTTTTCATAGTCTTTCCACATTTGGCAAACGAGTTGTGTCCCAAAGCTGCACTCATATGTTTGTCTTTATACGGTTTTTTCATTGCCTTAAAAAATAGAGTAATATTTTCTAGGCTTAATCTGAACTTTTGCCGGGAAGCCACTGCATTTTCCTGGTTTTAATATTTAATTGTTCACACTTGTAATAACAAATGAACAACAAATCTTACATCTTATCGCAGTGAATGTATTTATATTTATTTATATGAGCAGGATTAATTTACACAATTTCTATTTAAAAGTAGCCACAACTGTTAGATCGGTTTTTATTTTCAGGCATGTTCCGTTGCAGAGTTGTATGGGTTCCTTGATCCAGCTACACGTGAGTGGATTGACGGCTTATTCTCAAACATATTTCGGGAAATTAATAGGCCTCTGGATCGTGAGGTATGTATAAATTTAAAGGGTTTCCAAAGATAATATGCATGTACTATTATTATGACAGAAGTGTTTAAATAAGAGTTTGTATATGCTCCAATTTGCAAAAAAAAAAAATTGAGAAAACATGCGATAACGGCTTGTATGCATGTAAGAAAGCATGACACAAACACAGTCACCGTCCCATCACTTCCATTAGAGGTCACTCTTACGTGGAATGTAAACTGTATATTTTTTTTGAAACTTTAAAATTGTTTTCTAGAGAAAAGAAAATTAGATTGAAGTAAAAACTAAAATGCTTTTTTCTAGCCTTTAAAGTATTGCCATCACGTCTTTATTAAATAGAAAAATAACGTTTGAGTATTTATATTAACTATTAAATATGTACATTGCAAGTTTCTACTATTCTTAATATTTTTGATATTATTTTCATATAAACAAATAAAAAAGTACTCGGTGGTTTTAAACTGCGACATTACTTTGTAAGCCGTTATAACACTGGTATGCCATTATCACAAACGTGTCCGCGTATGTATGCATGTCCGTAAGGACGTATGTGCTACGAGAAATCTTCTAATGCAATGATCCCAGGAGCAGTTTTTATACTTCTCTTTATATTATTTCTAAACTTACATAAGCTATAAACCCAACAGTCGAAACAGATTTAATCCCAGACGGGAATGTTCAGCAGCAGGTAAAAACAACATTGACACCAATTTCATCATTTTCTATTTTATTAAGCATGCACCTGCTACTATTACAGTCATTTGCAAATGCAAAGACTAAACACACTCATACAAAACCACTGCAAGTCATACACGATGCAAATATTACCGCCCCCCAATTATTTACCAACTCAGAATACAACGCGATACTGACTTTGATGCATAATCACAAATTTTTGAGTGGCTAATTTATGTTCACGACATACACGTGCACTCTCCTACTCATACATACGAGTTCTAATTCATCCTCTTCAATATGCATAAATATGAATGTATATGTATACAGATGTTGTGTTAGCGTAAAGCGGCGGAAAATGAAAAGTGAAGATTCCTCATAAAGATCAGTCCCCTTGAGATACGAATAAAATATTAAAATGAAATCTGCATGGGGGACTCCTTCCCTTAACACCTAACAACTATTCAACATACGCGTAAACAATAGCAAATATTTGAGAATACCAAAATCATACTACATTTGAAGGTTCCTACTCCAACACATACACACATACATCAATACCAACGAAAATAAGATAAAAGAATAGAAAGAATGTAGCAGACAACAGGAGGTAAATAATGCAATCAGTTTAATGCACATCCGCAGGAACGCCGCTATGTCTGCTTTGATGGAGACGTTGATGCGCTTTGGATTGAAAACATGAACTCTGTTATGGATGATAATAAGCTGCTTACATTAGCAAATGGCGAAAGAATTAGATTGGAAAACTACTGCGCCCTTCTGTTTGAGGTAAGTTTGGCCGAAAATCGGTACTTTCATAATTTTGTACAATAAAATGAGTGCAGTGTTATGAGTGCAGTTTATAATATCAGTCTGATGTCTATTATGCAATAGGAAATTTTTTCGTTCATTCAAGTTTATCAAATTCTTTTACTTCCAACGGATTATTATATCATCCTGTTAATTTTTTTTCCATGACCAAAAAAATACACAAAATAATAATTTAAATGGCTGCCAGCTTTTTACAATAATATTTTTACATTTTATCTCAGATTATAAAACCGTGACTCTCCTGCTCATCTTTTGCGAATTACTGCTGTCCTTTTTAATATAATAAAATGGTAATAAAAAAAAGATATACATATAATGTTATAACATCCTGCACAAGTTACGTGAAGGACTTTCGAATAATTAGGAAAACATTATTTTTGACTTTTTGACTTTTATTAAAAAGTTTAAAAAAATACGTTACAAAAAAAGGAATACGTTACAGAAAAAACACGTCTTTAAATAAAACGTTTACTAACAATCAATGCAGAAAATTTGATCATTTATATCTTAAAAATAAAGTGCTCCACACTAAAACTTGCCTGCGTCCCTAGTGTCGAATTGTAAAATATCCAATGGCGGTACTTTGTGAAGGTATTAGAGGTTGCAAAAATAAGGAGCGACATCAGTTTTGTTGAATGAAGTGGCCTCTCAGGCATATACAACAGATTTCTTCTTTAAAATTCCACTCAAGTCCAATGGGGCTTTCGTGTCATAGTAGAAAATATATCCAAACCTAATTTGATTGCTTGATTTTTTATATGAGTAACTGTTTCGTCAAACGAGGATAAAAGCTTTTAAGAATTATATATTTAGAGTTCTGCAAATGAAGTTACATAAGCACAAAGATTATTAAAGTGAATATCCACAACAAATAAAGTTTAGTAAAAATTAAAAGTATTTTATATATTTATTGAAAATTAAAGAATGCAATAAGTTGGAGTTGTGAAGTATTTGGTAATTGTAGATTGGCAACTTGAACTACGCATCGCCCGCTACTGTATCCAGAGCAGGAATGGTATACGTGGATCCAAAGAATTTAAGATACAGTCCATACTGGCAGCGGTGGTTATTATCTAGACCGGAATACCAGCGCGAACTGCTGCAAGTAAGAAAGTCCATATACAAAATTATACCGACATTGTTTATTTATTTGTGTTTATAAATGTTTTTCAGAATATGTTTGAGAGAATGGTAATACAGTTAATTGCATTTATTCACGAAGGCTTAGATGGTACATCTCAAGTAAAAACTCCACTTAAAACTGTGAACAGCCATACTGAATTAAATATGGTGGCACAATTATGTAATATGTATGATGCCCTACTGCCACCATTTGGTAGTCATGAAGATTTGCTATACGAAGAACTACCTATAGTGAAATACGACACAGACACACTGGAATGTTGCTTCATACAGTGTATCTATATGTCGCTGGGTGCTTGTCTAATTGAGCGTGATAGATTAATTTTTGATGAGTTTTTCAAACGCATCTCTGGTTTTCCCTGTGTGAAAGATTCTAAGGACAAGCCGTCAAGCGGAAGACAACTACCAACATGTAAACCTACTCTTTATGAATATTTTTTCGACTTTAAAGCTTCTTGTTGGAAAGCTTGGGAATGGATTGTCCCAAACTATTCCCATGAATCTAATATAAACTTTAGCGAAATCTTAGTTCCCACTGTAGAAACCACACGAACGTTTAACGTTTTAAGTCTCCACAGTAAGGTAGGTGCTATAACTATACATTTATTATGGAACTCACCGGTTTGCAATTTATAGATAAACAGACCTGTACTATTGGTAGGTGAAGCTGGAACTTCGAAAACTGCCATAATATCTCAATATCTGCGTAACTTAAATAAGGATATTCATGTAAGCTATAAAAATATTCATAATGGAACTATGTGATATGGCTATGGCAATCAAACATTTCTTAATACTTTCGTTAAAGCAACGACCGCATTTTTTTTTTCCTTTAACAACCTCTTCAAAATAATTTAATTAACTCCAATAGAGGGGAGCTTAGAAAGTTGTAATTACTTAAAGTATTTCTATATAATTTCAACTGCGAATTGAGACTAAACACCAAAGGTCCGTTTCTAAACAATTCGGTATTGTATATTTACACTGTCTTTATTTTTTCACCCCTTTCGAATCTAAATAAAGGAAATGCAATTAGTTCTGATGAAAAAATACTAAAGGAAAAAAGCATGGAGTTTGTACATCAGCATTTTTTTGGTTTCAATTGAAGGAAATCTCGTTAAAAAGAAGTGAAGAATTTTTCTACATATTATTTTGTGTGTACCGAGTTCGGTTCTACATTTGCAATGTTTCGAATTGAAATGTTTTCATTTAAGTCTGATAGATAATTTCACAGCGTTTATTTTTGAAATATTTCTGCTTTTCAGCCTTTGTATGATATGTTGCCTTTTATGGCAATGCCTTTAATGCTGAACTTATTAATCTTTGAAAAAAAAAAGATTAATTTTCAATTTAAAAGCGGTGTTCCACTTGCTCAAGCCTACTGAACAGAAACATCATTCTCATGCAACTTAAAGGCCACCTCTACGAATTTATTTCGATAGTACAGTTAGGACCTTCGATGGGATAATGTAAAAAGTACAAGGATATCGCATCAATGGACGGTTTTATGTATTTCTAATTATAGAGCCCTTCCTTCTTTCGAGACCTTCTTTAAAATCGTAAAAAGTGAGGAAATTGTAAAAAATATTTTAAAATTTTACTTTTTATCTGAAATTATTTATATTTTAATCTTCCGGTTAAAGAAACTTCAGCTAAGATTTGCTATATTTCATTTTTCAGATTGTACTTAATGTAAATTTATCTTCGGGAACGTCTTCAATCGATGTGCAGAGAATCATAGAAGCCGCTGTAGAAAAACGTACCAAAGATACATATGGTCCACCAATGGGAAAGAGAATTGCATGCTTTATAGATGATATTAATATGCCTCAAGTAGATGAGTGAGTATTGAATGAATATCCCTTTCAATAATAAATTTTAAGACTTGAATATTTTAACTCATCTCAGATATGGAACACAGCAAGCAATTGCGTTATTGAAGCTTTTATTTGAACATGGAGGCATGTACAATCGTTATAAGGGCTCACATTGGAAGAAATTTAAAGACTTTAGTTTCTATAGTGCAATGGCATGTCCAGGAGGTTGTCGCAATGAAGTTGATCCTCGATTCATTTCTTTGTTTTCAGTCTTCAATATTCATTTTCCCAGCGATGAGTCTGTCTTAAAGATTTATACATCCATATTCAAAGGACACCTCGAATATAACGGAACATTTAATGCAAAACTTATACCAATGGCAGATATTATCGTTCAAATGACTTTACGTCTCTTCAAGGTTTGTTTTGATGATAATTAAAATCCATTTTTATTTGAGCAAGGAATTCCAGCTTTCTTTTCATGTATAACATTAAAAAAATTTTAATCTCCTGAGAACGTACAGAAGTAATGAAATATTTGCATCTAAAACATCTTGTGAAGTCGCTATATAATTTACATTGAGACACTTTGTTATGATCATGTTACAAAAAAATTTATTTGTACTCGCATTACGTATAAGGAATGCATCCTCCGACAGCAACGAATTGAGTAGAAAATTTATGGCAAACGATTTACATATGCAAATCACATCAATTTTTCATAATCTTTGCCAAATCGTTTATTTTGCAATCGAAAATTATTCAAAGCCAAATAAAAGTATTTGTCCTCCTCATAGTGCAAAACGAGCACATTGAAGCTTTATGCATGTATACGAGTACACATGCATACTTACAAATATTTTCATATTCCAAAAATAAAGTTAATGCAATACGAATAAGTAAGTATTCATTTGCATAAATATTAGGGTATCCAATGGACTTAGAAACTGTCATCACACACACATAAATACATACATATATACAGAGATATGTAAATGTAATCGCAAAGGAGTTTCATTATTTTTTTTACTTACAGAACCGATGTTTGAAGCATTTACATTGCATACATAAATACGAGTATTCCCTAAAATATATTTCACAATATAAAACTTATGATGCTATGCTTCACGCGCAAGTGGCTCCACGTGGGTCATTGCGGTTGGTACCATGTTTCAAACCATACTACAGCTAATTCGTTAAATATTTTGTGTATCATCGATGAGTGAGTGAGTGAGTGCCGCATTTAGCGGTTGCTTCTATGTAAGCTCAATAAAAATTCGAAGGAACTCATTTGCATCATTACAATTACATTTTCTTGGAACTTCTTTAGTATATTCAACTCGCCAAACTGACTGAATAATATCTGCAGATATTAGAAATAATAATTTATTTTCTCTGTGTAGAGATGAAACAAATTTAATGTGAAATGTACTCACAATTTTCCTTTGAATTTGCAACGTATTCTCTATGACACTTTGCTTTCCCTTGGCTGCGGACTAATATAATATGTTGTCTATCGCTTTATCTTAACATTAAAATGTATGTGCACTAGTTGTACCATTCATGCCTAGGGGGAACTCCATAAGTTCCGGTATAGGTAAAAATTAAGACCTTGACCGGGTTGCGAGACACTAAAATGTTTGCCTCTTTGTTGGAGGAAACTTCCTGACCCACAGAACAAGTATTTAGACGTCCGTCAGGAAAATATGAAATAAAACTTTTTTACTCGTAGTCTTCTAACAGCAAACAAAAATTTAAGAATTACTCTAAAGTCACACTCCGACGGTTAATGTGTAACTTGCAAGTGGTTTAGATTTACAATTAGTTAACCAAATTCGATATTGAAATCAGTTTTTGCTAAAGTCTCAAATGAGCATTAACCATTAAAGTGGTATTAGTATGCCACATGAATTTTTTAATTTCCACACACTAATTTCTTATTTTATACTTTCATTTTAATAGATTGTGATTTTGAAATTGCCTCCAACTCCATCCAGATTTCATTATCTATTTAATTTAAAGGACCTGTCCCGTATTTTTGCTGGTATGCTCCTTATTGATTCAAGCAAATTTAAAACGCTACGAAATCTTTTGCGAGTTTGGCGTAACGAATTCACTCGCATTATTTGCGATCGTCTAATTTTCCAAACGGTAAGTAAATACATGTTTATGTAAATGTATGTAGATATTATGTATATCGTTGACCTTATTTCAAGGTGCATATAACGGGTTTAAGAATGAAACACATTACTATACATTACTTACAATGTATGTAAGTATATAATTCTATAATATTACCTTTTATATGTTCACTTATGGTTATAAGTTTTATTGAAAAATATTAGTAATTGATTGCAAGGCAAAAAATCTGAAGATGCTGAAATTTACATAAAAATTTTTTTTAAAAAAACGTTTCATTTCCACACATAATTAAAAGCGCTGAGAATTTTCTTTATTATTTATTTCAATTTCCTAATCCGGAGAAAAATTCTCGAAAAGAATAGTTATGCATTTGTGCTTCGTGGTGAAAAAGGTGGCTGATCAGACGAAGTATTTAAGTGTACGTAGAAACTTGCATTCGCATTCATTTTAAAGTTATTATTCTCGCGGGAAGAATTGAGTTGCTTATATATGTATATGCACATATTCCCGAATGCAGATTCTTAAATATAGAACAATTTCCTTAACCACGTTCTGTAAAAAAATGGTTAATTATAATAAAACTGTTGAATTCAATTTGATTTTTGTTGTCCTTGTCGAAAGATATTTGAAACATCATTCATTGAAAATGAATCAAAATTTATTAATTAAACGTACATATGTCATTCTAGGATTTGCAAATGATGCGGCAGGAGATGGAGGATGAGATAAAAGAAACCTTCCCTTCTGATTTTGAGGTGGAAAACGGGTTTGTAGACTCTCAAGAAGTTGTTGCAGGTAAAGCAAAATCATAACAATTAAGAAACTATAACCAAAATATAATTTATAGAGTCGCCTCATCTGGAACAATATGAACAGCTTCAAAGCGAAGATATTACATTGCTGGAGTATGTAATGCGAGATCCGTGCCTGTTTGGAGATTTTACAAATGCTATGAATGAAACTGAACCGAGACTTTACGAGGATCTTTTGGATTATGAGGCCGTCTACTATTTGTTTAATGAGGTTATTCTTGTAAATATTTGATCGATGAAGCACGTGACGTAAAGTTGACTTTCTTAGATTCTTGAAGAGTATAAAAACCGTAAGGAGAAAATGGAATTAGTTCTCTTTGAGGATTGCTTGGAGCATCTGACCAGAGTGCATCGTATGTTAAGAATATGTCGAGGTCACGTTTTGTTAGTAGGAGTTGATGGCAGCGGCAAGAAAAGTTGCACAAGACTGGCTTCTTTTACCGCAGAATGTGAAGTCTTTGAAATAACCATTTTCAGAGGATATAATGAACAATCTTTCCGTGACGATCTAAAACTTGTATATATTATGTCTGGTGTAGATCGAAAAAAAACAGTGTTACTTTTCACGTCAGCCCAGGTAACAATTACTTATTGATTTTAAATACTCAACATCAAGTATTCTGTTTTGAAAGATCGTCGAAGAGGGATTTCTAGAGTTAATAAATAACATATTAACAGTGGGCATGGTCCCAGCTTTATTTACTGATGACGAAAGGGACAATATTATTAGTAATTGTCGTACAGCAGCTGAACAAAATGGATTTTCTCCTTCAAAGTATCTTATTTCAATTCGATTCGGCGATTTTCACTAATCAAAATCTTTTTCCATTACAAAGGGATTCTGTGTGGAGCTACTTCTTGACAACATGCGCACAACACATCCATGTTGTATTATGTATGTCACCTTCTGGCGATGCTCTACGTAATCGCTGTAACAAGTTTCCTGGTCTCATTGGAAGTACATACATTGATTGGGTATTTCCATGGCCGCAATCGGCTTTAAACGCTGTAGCCAAATTGTTTCTTTCCGAGCACGAATTAGTAAATTTAACTTCCATATATGTATGTAAATTAAACAAGACCAAATTGCAATATTTCCATTTCAGATTCCTTCTAAATATCACGACAGTATTATAAAACATGTAGCGTATGTACACAGTTCAATGTATGACTACACAAGTGACTATTTACAGAAATTAAAGCGTATTACCTATGTAACTCCGAAGCACTACATAGACTATTTAAAAGTATATTTAAAACTTTTAGGTAACTACAAAATGTAGGAAAAAAATCACAAAAGGGTTAATTAAATAATTCCAAATTTGAAATTTTATAGATGAAAAGAACGAGTTTATTTCGAACCAGCGAGACCGTCTTAAAGGTGGTATTTACAAAATTGACAAAGCTGCAAAGCAAATTGATGAGCTGCGTATTATTGTGAGTGAGCAAAAATATAATGTAGCTAAAGCCGCTGAAGAATGCGAACGAATGTTGCTTGAAATTGAAAATGCTACCGCCGAAGTAAACAACAGAAATAAGGAGGCTTCTGATAAATCATTAGAAGTTGAATTAAAAGGGAAGCAGATAGCAATTGAGAAAGAGACAGCTGAAAAAGTTTTAGCTGAAGCCCTACCCGCTGTTGAAGAAGCTCGTAGAGCACTCTCAGAATTAGACAAAGCGCAAATAACCGAAATAAGATCGTTTGCAATACCGCCGCCCCAAGTACAGGTTGTGTGTGAATGTCTCGCCATATTAAAAGGCCTCCAAGAAATCAATTGGAAGTCAGCAAAAGGAATGATGTCGGATGTTAATTTTCTGAAAAATCTTATGGAAATGAATTGCGAGGCTCTAACAAGTAAGCAGATAAATCAATGCCGAAATCATATGAAATCTCAAAATCTTGATGAAATGGAAAAGATTTCAATTGCTGGTGCAGGACTCCTAAAGTTTATCGTAGCTGTAATTGAATTCTATGAGATTTATAAGGAAGTTAAACCCAAAAAGGAACGTGTTGTCTATTTGGTTAAAGAACAGGATTATCAAATAAAATTATTAAGTGACTTAAATAATGAAATATCAAAGTTAGAAGCGCAATTAAGTTCCCTAAATCAACGTCATTCTCAATCTATGATGCAAATGAAGATATTGACAGAAATGATGCAGCAAGCAGAGAGAAGATTGGTAATTAGCTATATTCTGTAATCGAATTTGGCCACACGTAGCCTCCCACTCAACATATACATATATGTCTGTAAATACATGCAACAGTTACAGACCACTATCTGAAATGGAAATCAAACGCATAATCACTTGATAGAGTAGCGAATAAATAGACACTAAATTGCTTGAACCACTTTTTATTTCTGTTGCCAATCAGCATTTATTTATTAATACAATTGTTTTTATTAAATTAATCAATTTTTCTTATCAAATTTTTAGAATGCATCTTATAAATTAATTAGTGGCTTGAACGCAAAGCGAGTGCAGTGGAGTCTGGATTTGGAAGACTATGATCAACAATTAATACTGATTGTGGGTCAATGTCTCTTATGTGCTTCCTTTTTAATTTACACAGGGCCATTTTGTTGGGAATACCGTAAAACTATGATATTCGATGACTGGTTAGATGATATTAAAATCCAGGGCATACCGGTGCAAATGGATTTTCGTATCGACAAAATCCTTATTACAGATGTCGACATCTCCACATGGATATCGGAAGGTCTACCACATGATGAATTTTCCGTTCAAAACGGTATTTTAACAGTCAGATCACATAGGTTTCCCTTATGTATAGATCCACAATTACAAGCATGGACTTGGATAAAAAGAAAAGAACAAAAAAATAATTTAAAAATTTTATCATTCAACGACTCTAATTTTCTACAGCAACTTGAAAAGTCCATTATATATGGCGTTCCGGTGTTATTTGAAGATGTTGATAACTATATTGATCCGATAATAGATAATGTTCTTCAAAAGAATATAAAAACTATAAATGGACGACAGTTTGTCATAGTGGGTGACAAAGAGGTGGACTATGATCCAAACTTCCGAATGTATTTGACTACAAAATTATCCCAGCCGAAGCTTGATCCTGCTATTTTCATTAAGGCAACTGTCATAAATTATACCGTGAGTCAAAGTGGACTTGAAGATCAACTTCTAAGTGTCGTTGTAAGAACAGAGAGACCTGACTTAGAAGCACAAAGAGAAACATTGATCGCTCAGATGAGTGACAATAAGCAATTGCTGCAACAACTTGAAGGTTCACTACTGCTGGAACTGGCTACATCAACAGGCGATATGCTAGATAATGTTGACTTACTTGGAACACTAGAGAACACCAAACTTAAAACAACAGCTGCTATGGAGCAGTTAAATCTTTCGACTGAAACACAAAAACACATTGAAAAATTACGCGATGGTTACAGATCAGTAGCTATAAGAGGAGCCATTCTATTCTTTGCTCTCTCCGATATGTCTGCTGTAAATTTCATGTATCAGTATTCATTGGCAACATATTTAGAAGTATTTACGTTGTCATTACGAAAATCTCTCCCGGACACTGCTCTTTCAAAACGTATCAACAACATTATTAAAACCTTAACAGAGAATATCTATTCTTATGGATGTACCGGAATATTTGAAAAGCATAAATTATTATTCTCATTTCAAATTTGCACAAAAATAGGATTACGGAGTGCTCTCCTAAGTCAAAATGAAATGAATTTTTTTATAAAAGGGTCCGTATCATTTGCAAAAACTGAACGAACTTGTCCTGTAAAATGGCTATTAGAGAAGAATTGGAAAGATTTACTAAGATTAGCGGCCGACTTTCCAACTCCGTTTGAGACCCTACCCGATCACTTTTCTATGTTCACGAAAGATTGGAAAGCGGTAAGTTAGCTAGTTATTGCGGCGATTGAAATTATAGTTTTATGCGCATCTCATCAACAGTGGTATGATTTGGAAAATCCCGAAGAAGTTTCATGCCCCGGAGAGTTCAATATTAAGTGCACTTCTTTTCAGGTATGCCAATATATTGTTGTAAAAATTTTATATCCATTTTGCACCTTCTACCTGATAGCTCTAGTGGCCACACAACCCAATTAATATTTAAACATCAATATCATAAAGTGTTCTATCCAAGGAAGTACGTTTCATTCATATTAAAAATTTTGTTTCTTTTTTTTTAATTTAAATTAAATTTTAAAATTTTTTTTAATTTAATTTCAAATTTTGTTTCTTTTTTTTAATTTTATAAAAATAGCTTGTGCTATATTTTTATAGCCTACATTAACACATACCTTAATTTCTGAGAAAATATTTGATTGACGCCCAAATGCTTAGTTATTATATAGACATAAATAATTTCCTAATAACAGATATAACCGTAGATTCAACAGACATTCATTCCACAAAAATGACTTTTCGTTTTTGTTTTTGTTTTTTTTTTTTGTTAATTAATTTAACATCCAAAGCTTTCGGCTTGACAGCAGAAAAACACCCAGGGTCTAGACATGAATCGAAACCGCGAAATTATGCTAAATTTTATATTTATATTTGCAAGTATTCATATATTAATGAAATTTTTTAAATATCATTGTTTTATTTTAAAAGAAATTAATGCTTTTGCGCTGTTTTCGAGTGGATCGAATTTGTCATTCAATAAGTCACTATATTGTAAATACGATGGGCAAGTTCTTCATTACGCCACCCGTTACAAGTTTTTCAGAAATTTATGAGCAAACAAGCTGCTCCATTCCGGTCTGCTTTATATTGAGTACTGGCTGCGATCCCTCAAACGATTTGCTGAAGTTGGCGGAACAAGTTGATGGTGGTTTGGGTAACTTTTGTCACATATCACTGGGGCAAGGACAAGAAAAGGTAAATAACGTAAAGTTATTTTTCTGCCGCCGATGACACTAAAGCAAATAAAAAAAAAACCCGATTACACCAAAACAAACACACAGAAGTAAAACTCTAAGGCATCATACATACTCGTACTACAGAACAAAACTTTTCAAACAATATTGATATACACATGTACATCCATATATTTGTATAACATCAACGCATTTATATGTACATATGTATATACGAAATTGCAATCAAATTTGGTCAGCTGGCGAACAACCAACCTTTTTCCCAATCTACACACTATTTAAGACAACAAACAGCTTTTCATTTTAGTACCAGTAAAGTTTTTAGTCATGCGTAAGTATTTGTATTTACAAAAGTAGAAAACAACTCGTAATAAACTGCTTTGTAGCTACATATCTTACCAATGGTTACTCGCATACGCAAGATTCTCGCAAAATTTGAAATAACTATTTTAACGGTCAGTCAGGTGCAGATATAATCTGCTCTAGTAATACCAGCATACATTGATAGGCGTGTTGATTGCTAAATAGTACTTGCTGGGCGTTTGCAGCAGAATTTCTATTAGGAAAATTCTTTCTTCGATAATGATAAGTACAGTTATGCATGGCTTGGACGACCATTTTGTCCATTCACATGCAAAGACAACCACAACGCCAACAAAGACCCCGTCTGAGTATATATTATAAAATTGAATAAAACTCAAGTATGTCCTGACTAAATTTGTTGATAGTTATACATATATGTATGTAAATATATTAATACTGCTCTGTTATACGCTACTTATTACTATTTATTGCACAACAATAATTTGTGAAAATCGTATGAGATATGCGTATGCCATTTTCTTTTTAACATTTCAAATTTCCATCGCAGTACCTTCTGAATTGCCATACCAAAAATGGCATAAAATATCTTTTACAGCATAAATTTGTCTTTAAGCATATAAACGTTATTATAAAATATAGCCTGATGGAGCTCGCCAGATGTTGGCGAAATATTGGAATAAACAAAGTACATAAAAGAAGTAACTATTGTGGAAAATGACAAAGAAGATAATAATCATACTTAACTTTGTAGAATGTAGAATTAAATTATTGATTCTAAAAATAAAATTACTTCTACAAGGACTTATAATCAGATATTTTAAACATTCAATATTCTTTAGGTAGCCATGACATTATTAGATAAGTCCGCAGAACGAGGCATGTGGTTAATGCTACAAAATGGGCATTTGCTGACTGGTTTTGTAAGGCAATTGGAAAAATATTTGGACAAGACGAATGTGCCGCACCCCGACTTTAGATTGTGGATTACGACTGAACCTTCTGATGATTTCCCTATAGGGATATTGCAAAAGTCATTAAAAGGTATCTTATACAAGAACTTATTTTGGAATATTTTTGGTTTTGAAATGTCTTAATTAAATTCGTATAAAAAATTTGTGCAAATCACTACGAATCTGAAATGTAATATATGTTTTGCTTCACTAAAGAATTTATCTCTAAATCGAGACAATTTTTTTATATATTTAAATGAAATATAAAAATAAGTTACATATGTAATGTTTATCTGTATGTACAATATTGGCTGTTCTATTAACGGAAATTAATTTTTGATAATGTGATAAAAAAATCCATATTGGAACAGTCCCATCAAAATCCGATAATATTTAGATAATGATATCAATGATTCAATCTGAGTAATATCTACTTCGGGTCGCCGCGCATAGTAATTAAGGAAACATTCAAGATATCGAAGAATTTTTTTTGTGTCATTTCAGTTGTAACTGAACCACCAAATGGTTTAAAACTAAACTTGCACTCTACTTTCTCCAAAATTCGTCAAGAACGGTTGGAATTCTGCACGCACCGATCCTTTTTGCCATTGGTTTATGTTTTAGCCTTCTTTCATGGCGTAGTTCAAGTGAGTATTTCGGTTTACTTTATAAAACTGTTCCCATTTTTATTATTGGACATTGACTGGAAAACATTAATTACTCAATTAATTATTGTGCACTTCGATTCCAAATAAAAAAAAATCCAAATTTTTGTTAAGTAATAAAACTAAAATTATTTTGCGTTTCCTTTTGAATATTCGAAAATGTGCATAAGATAAAAGAGAAGTTATCGCAAACGTTTATCTGCGCGAAACTTCATATAACTTGGCTGAGTGACATCAGAGATTGACGTACCAGCCTTAAAATATGATTTTTAAGTATCTCTCTACCTCTCTCCCTCTCGGTGAATAGGAACGGAGGAAATACGATAAACTGGGATGGAATATTTGTTATGACTTTAATGAATCGGATTTCAATGTTTGTTTAGATATACTACAAATATATTTAACACGAAACAATGATGGTAAAGTGCCCTGGAACTGCTTAAAGTATTTAATTGGAGAAGTAAATATACGAACGTTATCCTTATATTTCTCTACTTGTCCTTATCTATAAATACGTATGTGTTTATGTGTGCAGATAATTTATGGTGGACGTGTGATTGATGACTTCGATCGTCGAACTATTCGAACTTACATGGACGAGTACATGGGAGAGTTTCTGTTTGATTCCTTTCAACCATTCTATTTCTATAATGATGAAAATGCGAACTATTGCCTGCCAAGCGAAGACATAACCCTAAAGGAAGATCTTTTAGGTGCGATTAACAAACTCTATTAACGACAAATAAGTTTGTGATCGTATTTAATATATTTTTTAGCTCATATTGATAAATTGCCTCTAGTCAATAAGCCAAATGTTCTCGGCTTACATTCAAATGCCGAAATCGGATATTACACACAAGCCGCTAAAAGCATATGGAATTCTCTAATAGAATTACAACCACAAACAGGTAAATAGAATTAAGGACTCAAAAGTGTTACTCATCTGGAAACTGTAAGCGTTTTATTGCCCATAGATAACAAATTATAATTTTATCATGAAAAATTTCCAGGGCTAAGCCAAATTTAATGACACTACATAAAATATGTTCCTTGGAAATAAAATTTCTACATACTTTATGCTATTTTATTTTATTTTGTTTTACTTTAAATATTCAGCTGCACTAAATTTAATTAATTAGTTGTGGTTTTGCAATTAACTTTATTGCATATTTTTACACCATCACCATCACCCAATATTTTCGCAATCAGAAATACTCGTATAGGCCCACTCAAAGCAATCTGTGTACAACAGTTACTCTATGAACACATCGGAGTGTCGTTTCAACCACTGCCTCTCTCATGGGCAGCGCAACCAAATATTGATTCTGCTCTGTTATACGAGTATAATATTTGTAATAGTTGAATAAGTTTTTTAAACTAATTAAAATGTCTATGTAATTTACTCTGGTTATGTAAGACTTTCAAAAACAATACACGAAACTAATTTTTTAAGAATCTGCGGATTACTTGTGGATTTTAGAAGAGACAAACAACACACGAAACTACTCAAAACGCTCCCAGATGACATCATTAACTGCATGCAAACATATTCAACATTTGAATGGTATTACATCTACATGCAGATATATACATACATATATTTACACATCCATATGTACATACATACAGCTATTTTGATGCCTACATGGCTACAAACATATCATATCTATGTACATAGGAGTATGTGAAGTTACTCAATCGCGTTCTTGACCATTGAAAAAGTAGCAATACAATTAACTGTCACACTTTGTATAAGTAAGTAGATTATCGTGTGATAATTTGCTAAAATATATTCTCATTTTATTTGTTAGAATTTCGCATTCTCTTGCCTTCTCCTCTCTGGGATAGAAAACTTTCCATACGAAGGAAACCTGCTAGGCTCCCGTTTGGTATTATTTGTGTATTTTTATATTGTGTTATATTTGTATTATACTCGCCTATGAATATTTAAAACTTGAAAGTTAAGTAAAATAATAAAACTCGAAAATGAAATACGTCTACTTTTCCTAAGTAAACAGCCTCGGAAGCAAAAGTGCACTCCGTTTATTGCTTACGGAATAACTTATCCGCAATTAACCAAACATTTTCCATTTTTAATAAATTCTTAGTCCCTGTCCACACTGCAATTTTGTTGCAACAATTTTTGGTGTTGTTTTTGGTGAGAGGGGTGAGAAGCTTGAAGAGGGGTATACAGTTCATGTACTCTGCAATTTTCTTTTGCTTTGAAAATCTCACTATTCAACTTGAAGTTTGGTATGATTGTTTTTGACATTTTGTTTTATTTATTTATTCTCATTGGTCAAATATTTTCAAAGTTTAAACATACCTTTAGACACAAGCCCGACTTTCAAAAAATTTCCCATTACGAAATGTGAATGAATGCAATTTGATAGAATTATTTATTATAATTTTTTTTCTATTTTTTTTTTATTTTGTGAGGACCTCAACTATTTTTATAACTGGAAAGTAATTGAATAATTATTTTTATTTAAAGATCTCAACTGTTTTTTATATAACATTTAAGTTTTTATTATTATTATTTTGCTATGAAATGTGTTAAGTTCTAAATAAAATACTATAAGTAAGATAAATTTTCAAATGTAATATGTACGTACATATGTATGTATATGATATGCATGTGCTTAGATGTGTATAACTACTTACCTAAAAACCTTATGGTTTCCAAAGAAAAATGTGATAAAATATGTAAGACTGCATTTAGAATTTATTTATTCACACAAAATTACATATTGATTTTCAATAATAACAATTATTATAATAGTCTACGTTTTCGAACTGTCTATATTTTATTTTTTAAACTTGAAGGAACTTAAATTCATCCAATCAAGTTTACCATCATTGCTGAAATACGCCGCAAATTCCTTTCTAATGCCTTTCGCGCCTCCTTTCGTGGGTTGTAAACTATATCTGAGTTACTAATTGTAGGCTGGAAAATTTCTCCAATGTTTTGAGTAGAATCATTATGTAACAAATAACTAGCAATATATGCATACTATAAATAGCAATTAATATGTCCTCATCTGAACTATCATCGGATTCCAAGTCAGCGGCTATTTCAATGCTCTCAATCAAATCATTTATTAAATTTTTTTTTAATCATTCCATTTTTACATACACTTTATTTCTTTTCAATTTTACTTTTACAAATGTTAAAATATAATAAGAACAAGAGAAAAGAAGACATACAGAAATACAAAAATTGCAATAGTAGATTTTTCTAATGTGGACACTCTTGCAATTTCTAAGCAGAATTTGAAAAAATTGCATTCAACAAAACTGCTGGACGGGGAGTTACACATCGTTTGTTTTACTGTTCCGGTATTGCTTATGGCTTTAAAACGTACATACTCGTATACATGTATGTGAATATATACTAAACGACTCAAACTCAGTTAAAAAGAGAGTATTTATATTTCACACATGTCGAGTCTTAATGCAAAACCATTCACACTATGGTAGTACTTTTTACAAAAATATTTGATTTTTATAGTGAGTGTGGGGAAAAGTGTGCTACTACGAATGAGAAAACAAAATGTAGCGATAGTACATGATGTTGTGTACTCATTCCTTTTCCTCTCTTTTCTCTCGCCTAAAATTAAGCCAGAGTTAATTTTCTATGAAATTAGCTAGTTTTGTAAATACTCTCCGTCACAATCGCAGAGCCAAGTTTAAATTCAACATTCCGGAGAAACCGAAAAAGGCATGAAAACGGAGTAGCAGCTTCTCCAACCAATTCACATAACTCATATTATCCAACATTTGTAGGCATTTACACATAATTAAGTTTGATTTTAAAGTGTCATAAAAAAGTAAGTAAAGTACTTGCAGTAAAAAGATTTGCAATTACTTTGTATAGATGGTTGATCTAAGAAAAGTTCTTTAGATTAAAATCACATACGAACAGGTCAATAAACTGAGATACAGTGAGCTATGCAGGTGCTACCCCACGCAGACATCATACATCACATGATTTTTCTAAATAATTTAAATGTTATATGTAGAAACGAGTATATAAAGGGTGGATCGTGTTATAACAATTACAAACGAGATAATTGAGGAAAAAAGGAGAACATATATATGTATAGCCAAAGGAAACTACTAAGTATTACGCGAAATCAAAAACTTTCAAAAGGAATAAAAATGTAACCACAAAATAATTCAAAACGGCATTAAAATTTACAATGAAGACTAATTTACAAAGACATCATTATCGTCGTACCGTTAACAGTTCTATCACTACATGGTTATTTTGAACACTATTGCTTTGAATTAGTTGCTAGACCGATGCTGATAGCGCAGGTTGCTCAAAACGTTGGCATTATCTAACACGATATTTTAACATAAAATACAAAATTGGGCATTAACACATTTACGTATTGTATTTTATTCCTTTTTTTTGTGGTAGAATATATTTCTGAAGGTGTAAGCAAAGAAGAAGTTATTGACAAGATTACTTCCAACATATTAGACAAATTGCCACTGGCTTTTGAAACATGGCACATGAAAAAGCAAATCCAACTGAACGTAACTCCAATGGGTATTGTACTTCTTCAGGAACTTGACCGGTTTAATTTGTTAGTCTTGCGAATTAAAAAAACTCTTGAGCTTCTGAGAAAGGTAACTATAAACCAATAAAATATTGACCTTAAAAAAAGGAAAATTTTCAATAAAAAATATTTGAAAGGGATCTACATATTTACTTATTTACGTATGATTCATAGTATTTTATTTACTTTATAAATGAGTGAGTTTTATATAAAATTACTTAATTCGGAAAAATTAGCAAATGGAAATGATCCAAAGGAACCAAACTTTGCTATAATACGTTTTGTAAGGATTTACGTAATACACGTACAAAGCATGTGCATATGGATTTACACATGTGCACCATTCTTTTACACACATAATTCTTCACAACGCATATTCTCCTTCATTCACCGTTTCTCTCGGCCATTTTCAAACTGAGATTTCAAATACGATTTATGTTTGCATACACGAACCCTCTACTTACTATGCGCAAATTTTAAATATTGAAGAGATCCCAAACCGATGACTTGTGTAAATACAAAGCTAGTGCAAGGTGAGCTTGCCAGCACGATAGCACAGTCCCAATAAAAATACTTTAGGAATTCCTTTCTTCTCTCAAAATTCTTGTTACGTCTTTTGTAAAACGGGATTGTGTAATACTTTCGATGACTCGCCAATCTGAAATACTGTCAGCAGCCAATCATTTAGTATTATTTTGTTTCCAGGCCATGGCAGGTGAAATTGGCATGGATAGCATTTTAGATAATATTGCAAATTCAGTATATAATGGCTTACTACCGAATGATTGGCGAAAATTGGCTCCCGAGACATGTAAACTATTAGGCGGTTGGATGGATCACTTACAGGTGTGTAAAATTTTGTATTTACCCACTTTAATTATTTTTCCTAATTGAATGTATTCTTATCCAGCGCCGCGCAACACAATTCAAATATTGGGCAATATCTGGTGAACCGTTGGTTATATGGCTCTCTGGTCTGCATGCACCCCAGAGCTACTTAAGTGCTTTGATTCAAGTACGTTTATAATAACAATTTAACTTCATTTCACATAACAAAACATTATGGCAGTTCACACTAACATCATATTTGTACTATTTTTCGTATTTCATGTCTTTTTTTACACGAACAAGTTACATTTAAAAAAATTTTGTTGCAAGTTCTACAATATTCGCCAAAAATGTTAAGCTTATGTTAGAATAAATAGTCAAATGGAAGTTGTAGAGGAATATTACATATTATTACATTTCATATGTAATAGCAGTTAAGGATATCCTGTTCGAACTATTGGATCCTGCTGAAGCATATTAAAATACAAACTACGTCATAGTGCAAAATCTAAGTTTAATTTCTCTTTTTCACAAACATTTTAGGTGGCCTGTCGTAAACACGGCTTCCCATTGGATAAATCTGAAATGTATACTTCTGTTACAAAATTCACAGACCCCGACGACATAGAAGAAAGGCACCATACAGTAAGTAGAGGGCGTGTTTTTAACTGTATGTGAGATTGATATGATAAAAAGAGCCAGAAGTGTTAATAATTTCATGACATTTATTTTCTTAAACACTATTTCCAATAAATCGGTAAAATTACCTTCTTGACAGTTTTGAGTCAAGAAAAGCTACATTTTTATGCAAGCGATCAATAACTGCACGAATACTTTGCTCACTAAGCAGATTATGCTCAATTGGAAATCGTTGTTCTGGCGTTAAACAATTCTTTATGACTTGCAAAGCCCAGTCAGATTTTCTATGTTGTTAAAACGAAGGTATCCACATTGATAGATCTCATGCAGCCAACAAATTTAAAATAAATATATAAAGCTTATTTTGAGAATATTAAACGGAATTATTTTTAATTTTAGGGCAGTTATATAAATGGTCTCTATATAGAGGGAGCTCGATGGAATCCGCACCTAATGCATTTGGATCATTCTCATCCAAAAATTCTGGTGGAGGAATTGCCAATAATTTCCCTAGTGCCTATTGAATCACACAAACTTAAATTACAAGTATTTAAGCTCTTACACATCTATCAACCAACTAAACTTTATACTTATGTTAACGTTCTAGAATACTTTTCGGGCTCCCGTTTACACTACATCACTACGCCGTAATGCTATGGGCATTGGACTTGTATTTGAAGCCGACCTTACTATATCAAAAGATCTAAGCCATTGGATTTTGCAAGGCGTTTGCTTGACGTTAAATCAAGACTGAATTTGGGTGCATTCAAAACATTTTTACTTCTCTATAAAACTCCTTAAACATTTTTTTTAATAACCTCATTACAATTTATTTAATTACTAGTAATGACAAATACATTTCTAGCTTCATTCAAAATTGCGTTCTTGTATTCAAAGAAATAATTTAGTGGTTTACTTGCTACTAAATAAAATATTTGAAAATCAATAGAAGGGCCGAATACTGCTTCGATTTTAAAAGAGCACAAACAACAACAACGCAGCAGCAACTTCACTAGTACTTTTTACTGAAGTAGTTATCACAAAAAGTAGTATGTTAGGATTGTGGTATCACTATCCTACACAGTCGTACGATTCACAAACACGAAAATGTCGTACCCCTACTATTTTAAAAAATCACATCAAAATGACGTAGCTGATGGCACACAATCCTTTATGTTATACAACCACAAATACAGAAAAAGATTATTTGCCATTTTTAAAATTATTAACAAAATATATAAAAAATTTATTTTGTAAAAAATAAAACAACTATTATATTACCACTTGGGTAATTCTAATTAAAATCATTAAAATTGAAAATAAATTTTTGATAAATTTAACTATGAAGGATACTTTGCAAGCATTAACTTTTTCCAAAGTTTTTTCTCGTTTTCTTTTCTTGTTTCCTTCGTTCCGCTGCTTGAAGTTAAAGCAACCTTGATCGCAAGGAAACTATAATTTTATGAAATCAAGCTCATCGACAGTATGATATAGTAATGTCCTGTGATATTTCATATTAACTTTTGTTTATTTATAAACAGAAGCGCATAATAATACAAGCATAAGCATGCACGTGCATACACAAGGGAAAATGGCAGTGCAAACCACATATAATATTTGTTAATATACCACGAGTACTGCATTATATTTATATGTGTGTACAATGACATAGATTGTTGTCTATTAGGCTTTATTAAAGTGTGTTTACATGTATTGAAAATTGTTAAATTTCTTGACTGCACTATTCTATTTGAGTAGTTAGACCGTTCAAAACCGTTTGATTTTATTCAATATTAATTTCTGTTTCCTTATCTTTCATTACCGATAAATACCAGTTCCATATGACGAAGTTACTGGTAATTCCCTTCGATTAAAATCTTTGGCCTTGAAAATGAGAGGCACACTTCTCACAGAGGCTTTTTCTTTAATATTGCAACATTTTTTATATTTGTAATGTTTTCTTTAATTATGCAGACTTTATTCAATATTAAATTCTTCTTCATAATAATTGATGAGAAGTGATTGCGATTTCATATTAATATAAAAATGTAATATAATATAAAATAATAATAATAATATACAAAATAACAATAAATAATAAAAATGTAGCAAAATTTTAAAATTTCTTTATTAAACTAATCGTAGCCGTAAGTTGTTACGTGTGTGTAGACACAAAGTAAAATTTTTTTTTTCTCTGGAATAAAATTTCTTTTTAAAGTCACCAAAAGTACGTCCGCAAATAAAATGGGAAAAAACGCTTTGCAAAACATTTCTAGAAACTTTTATTAAATATTTTTCCGATTGATTGCGAACGAAAAACATTGAGTGATTGATAGAATCACGTTCAAATTATGCTGCATTAAAATCATTAAACTGCAGCCAAGTTTGGTGCATATGTTACCACTGTCTTACTGAACTGGTCTCCCACACTGCAAGAAGGACAATGATTGCTGGCAGCGCTTAAACTTGACATTTTGTATAGCCTTTGACATATACCACAGTGCTTGTATACCCATAGAGAAAGTAATGAAAAGGCTAAATAGGCCACCTTGCTAAGAGCTCTTTACTCTTGTAATTTCACACACAACAAATAGACAAACACGAACACGTCAGAAAAATATGCATTCACATTTTATATTTTACTAGGAAGAAGAGTAATTAAAAAAAGTTGCAAATTTTAATTTTCATTTATATATAACCAAACTACTTTTCCTCGCAAATTAACATTTGTAATTTATTAAGAAAATATTGAATTTTAATTATAAATAATTTAAAACGAAAACTCATAATTAAAGTGAAGAAATTATGAAATGAAATATTTTGCCAAACAAGATGAAATTTATTACACAGCTTAAATCAGTGATGAGAAATTGAAGTGATGAAACGATCAAGGAACAAAAGAGTACTTTCCATCAATATGTTGGTGCTTATCATTTTAGGTACGTTTTGTTAGCAAAACGCATTTTTGGCCAAAAATCGTCATTCTTTGAAAACGTCCGTTTCTTTATTTTTGAATGAAAAACTTGCGTTTTTGTTGCTCTTGTATATTTATTTAATGTTTTCAAATGCTTAAAATATATTTTTGCTAATAATAAAGACAAAAATTTTTTCCCGAGATTTGTGGTCTATTTCAATTTTTGATAAGGGGTTACCCTTTGCATTTTTGGCCAAAAATCGTCATTCTTTGAAAACGTCCGTTTCTTTATTTTTGAATGAAAAACTTGCGTTTTTGTTGCTCTTGTATGTTTATTTAATGTTTTCAAATGCTTAAAATATATTTTTGCTAATAATAAAGACAAAAATTTTTTCCCGAGATTTGTGGTCTATTTCAATTTTTGATAAGGGGTTACCCTTTGCATTTTTGGCCAAAAATCGTCATTCTTTGAAAACGTCCGTTTCTTTATTTTTGAATGAAAAACTTGCGTTTTTGTTGCTCTTGTATGTTTATTTAATGTTTTCAAATGCTTAAAATATATTTTTGCTAATAATAAAGACAAAAATTTTTTCCCGAGATTTGTGGTCTATTTCAATTTTTGATAAGGGGTTACCCTTTGCATTTTTGGCCAAAAATCGTCATTCTTTGAAAACGTCCGTTTCTTTATTTTTGAATGAAAAACTTGCGTTTTTGTTGCTCTTGTATGTTTATTTAATGTTTTCAAATGCTTAAAATATATTTTTGCTAATAATAAAGACAAAAATTTTTTCCCGAGATTTGTGGTCTATTTCAATTTTTGATAAGGGGTTACCCTTTGCATTTTTGGCCAAAAATCGTCATTCTTTGAAAACGTCCGTTTCTTTATTTTTGAATGAAAAACTTGCGTTTTTGTTGCTCTTGTATGTTTATTTAATGTTTTCAAATGCTTAAAATATATTTTTGCTAATAATAAAGACAAAAATTTTTTCCCGAGATTTGTGGTCTATTTCAATTTTTGATAAGGGGTTACCCTTTGCATTTTTGGCCAAAAATCGTCATTCTTTGAAAACGTCCGTTTCTTTATTTTTGAATGAAAAACTTGCGTTTTTGTTGCTCTTGTATGTTTATTTAATGTTTTCAAATGCTTAAAATATATTTTTGCTAATAATAAAGACAAAAATTTTTTCCCGAGATTTGTGGTCTATTTCAATTTTTGATAAGGGGTTACCCTTTGCATTTTTGGCCAAAAATCGTCATTCTTTGAAAACGTCCGTTTCTTTATTTTTGAATGAAAAACTTGCGTTTTTGTTGCTCTTGTATGTTTATTTAATGTTTTCAAATGCTTAAAATATATTTTTGCTAATAATAAAGACAAAAATTTTTTCCCGAGATTTGTGGTCTATTTCAATTTTTGATAAGGGGTTACCCTTTGCATTTTTGGCCAAAAATCGTCATTCTTTGAAAACGTCCGTTTCTTTATTTTTGAATGAAAAACTTGCGTTTTTGTTGCTCTTGTATGTTTATTTAATGTTTTCAAATGCTTAAAATATATTTTTGCTAATAATAAAGACAAAAATTTTTTCCCGAGATTTGTGGTCTATTTCAATTTTTGATAAGGGGTTACCCTTTGCATTTTTGGCCAAAAATCGTCATTCTTTGAAAACGTCCGTTTCTTTATTTTTGAATGAAAAACTTGCGTTTTTGTTGCTCTTGTATGTTTATTTAATGTTTTCAAATGCTTAAAATATATTTTTGCTAATAATAAAGACAAAAATTTTTTCCCGAGATTTGTGGTCTATTTCAATTTTTGATAAGGGGTTACCCTTTGCATTTTTGGCCAAAAATCGTCATTCTTTGAAAACGTCCGTTTCTTTATTTTTGAATGAAAAACTTGCGTTTTTGTTGCTCTTGTATGTTTATTTAATGTTTTCAAATGCTTAAAATATATTTTTGCTAATAATAAAGACAAAAATTTTTTCCCGAGATTTGTGGTCTATTTCAATTTTTGATAAGGGGTTACCCTTTGCATTTTTGGCCAAAAATCGTCATTCTTTGAAAACGTCCGTTTCTTTATTTTTGAATGAAAAACTTGCGTTTTTGTTGCTCTTGTATGTTTATTTAATGTTTTCAAATGCTTAAAATATATTTTTGCTAATAATAAAGACAAAAATTTTTTCCCGAGATTTGTGGTCTATTTCAATTTTTGATAAGGGGTTACCCTTTGCATTTTTGGCCAAAAATCGTCATTCTTTGAAAACGTCCGTTTCTTTATTTTTGAATGAAAAACTTGCGTTTTTGTTGCTCTTGTATGTTTATTTAATGTTTTCAAATGCTTAAAATATATTTTTGCTAATAATAAAGACAAAAATTTTTTCCCGAGATTTGTGGTCTATTTCAATTTTTGATAAGGGGTTACCCTTTGCATTTTTGGCCAAAAATCGTCATTCTTTGAAAACGTCCGTTTCTTTATTTTTGAATGAAAAACTTGCGTTTTTGTTGCTCTTGTATGTTTATTTAATGTTTTCAAATGCTTAAAATATATTTTTGCTAATAATAAAGACAAAAATTTTTTCCCGAGATTTGTGGTCTATTTCAATTTTTGATAAGGGGTTACCCTTTGCATTTTTGGCCAAAAATCGTCATTCTTTGAAAACGTCCGTTTCTTTATTTTTGAATGAAAAACTTGCGTTTTTGTTGCTCTTGTATGTTTATTTAATGTTTTCAAATGCTTAAAATATATTTTTGCTAATAATAAAGACAAAAATTTTTTCCCGAGATTTGTGGTCTATTTCAATTTTTGATAAGGGGTTACCCTTTGCATTTTTGGCCAAAAATCGTCATTCTTTGAAAACGTCCGTTTCTTTATTTTTGAATGAAAAACTTGCGTTTTTGTTGCTCTTGTATGTTTATTTAATGTTTTCAAATGCTTAAAATATATTTTTGCTAATAATAAAGACAAAAATTTTTTCCCGAGATTTGTGGTCTATTTCAATTTTTGATAAGGGGTTACCCTTTGCATTTTTGGCCAAAAATCGTCATTCTTTGAAAACGTCCGTTTCTTTATTTTTGAATGAAAAACTTGCGTTTTTGTTGCTCTTGTATGTTTATTTAATGTTTTCAAATGCTTAAAATATATTTTTGCTAATAATAAAGACAAAAATTTTTTCCCGAGATTTGTGGTCTATTTCAATTTTTGATAAGGGGTTACCCTTTGCATTTTTGGCCAAAAATCGTCATTCTTTGAAAACGTCCGTTTCTTTATTTTTGAATGAAAAACTTGCGTTTTTGTTGCTCTTGTATGTTTATTTAATGTTTTCAAATGCTTAAAATATATTTTTGCTAATAATAAAGACAAAAATTTTTTCCCGAGATTTGTGGTCTATTTCAATTTTTGATAAGGGGTTACCCTTTGCATTTTTGGCCAAAAATCGTCATTCTTTGAAAACGTCCGTTTCTTTATTTTTGAATGAAAAACTTGCGTTTTTGTTGCTCTTGTATGTTTATTTAATGTTTTCAAATGCTTAAAATATATTTTTGCTAATAATAAAGACAAAAATTTTTTCCCGAGATTTGTGGTCTATTTCAATTTTTGATAAGGGGTTACCCTTTGCATTTTTGGCCAAAAATCGTCATTCTTTGAAAACGTCCGTTTCTTTATTTTTGAATGAAAAACTTGCGTTTTTGTTGCTCTTGTATGTTTATTTAATGTTTTCAAATGCTTAAAATATATTTTTGCTAATAATAAAGACAAAAATTTTTTCCCGAGATTTGTGGTCTATTTCAATTTTTGATAAGGGGTTACCCTTTGCATTTTTGGCCAAAAATCGTCATTCTTTGAAAACGTCCGTTTCTTTATTTTTGAATGAAAAACTTGCGTTTTTGTTGCTCTTGTATGTTTATTTAATGTTTTCAAATGCTTAAAATATATTTTTGCTAATAATAAAGACAAAAATTTTTTCCCGAGATTTGTGGTCTATTTCAATTTTTGATAAGGGGTTACCCTTTGCATTTTTGGCCAAAAATCGTCATTCTTTGAAAACGTCCGTTTCTTTATTTTTGAATGAAAAACTTGCGTTTTTGTTGCTCTTGTATGTTTATTTAATGTTTTCAAATGCTTAAAATATATTTTTGCTAATAATAAAGACAAAAATTTTTTCCCGAGATTTGTGGTCTATTTCAATTTTTGATAAGGGGTTACCCTTTGCATTTTTGGCCAAAAATCGTCATTCTTTGAAAACGTCCGTTTCTTTATTTTTGAATGAAAAACTTGCGTTTTTGTTGCTCTTGTATGTTTATTTAATGTTTTCAAATGCTTAAAATATATTTTTGCTAATAATAAAGACAAAAATTTTTTCCCGAGATTTGTGGTCTATTTCAATTTTTGATAAGGGGTTACCCTTTGCATTTTTGGCCAAAAATCGTCATTCTTTGAAAACGTCCGTTTCTTTATTTTTGAATGAAAAACTTGCGTTTTTGTTGCTCTTGTATGTTTATTTAATGTTTTCAAATGCTTAAAATATATTTTTGCTAATAATAAAGACAAAAATTTTTTCCCGAGATTTGTGGTCTATTTCAATTTTTGATAAGGGGTTACCCTTTGCATTTTTGGCCAAAAATCGTCATTCTTTGAAAACGTCCGTTTCTTTATTTTTGAATGAAAAACTTGCGTTTTTGTTGCTCTTGTATGTTTATTTAATGTTTTCAAATGCTTAAAATATATTTTTGCTAATAATAAAGACAAAAATTTTTTCCCGAGATTTGTGGTCTATTTCAATTTTTGATAAGGGGTTACCCTTTGCATTTTTGGCCAAAAATCGTCATTCTTTGAAAACGTCCGTTTCTTTATTTTTGAATGAAAAACTTGCGTTTTTGTTGCTCTTGTATGTTTATTTAATGTTTTCAAATGCTTAAAATATATTTTTGCTAATAATAAAGACAAAAATTTTTTCCCGAGATTTGTGGTCTATTTCAATTTTTGATAAGGGGTTACCCTTTGCATTTTTGGCCAAAAATCGTCATTCTTTGAAAACGTCCGTTTCTTTATTTTTGAATGAAAAACTTGCGTTTTTGTTGCTCTTGTATGTTTATTTAATGTTTTCAAATGCTTAAAATATATTTTTGCTAATAATAAAGACAAAAATTTTTTCCCGAGATTTGTGGTCTATTTCAATTTTTGATAAGGGGTTACCCTTTGCATTTTTGGCCAAAAATCGTCATTCTTTGAAAACGTCCGTTTCTTTATTTTTGAATGAAAAACTTGCGTTTTTGTTGCTCTTGTATGTTTATTTAATGTTTTCAAATGCTTAAAATATATTTTTGCTAATAATAAAGACAAAAATTTTTTCCCGAGATTTGTGGTCTATTTCAATTTTTGATAAGGGGTTACCCTTTGCATTTTTGGCCAAAAATCGTCATTCTTTGAAAACGTCCGTTTCTTTATTTTTGAATGAAAAACTTGCGTTTTTGTTGCTCTTGTATGTTTATTTAATGTTTTCAAATGCTTAAAATATATTTTTGCTAATAATAAAGACAAAAATTTTTTCCCGAGATTTGTGGTCTATTTCAATTTTTGATAAGGGGTTACCCTTTGCATTTTTGGCCAAAAATCGTCATTCTTTGAAAACGTCCGTTTCTTTATTTTTGAATGAAAAACTTGCGTTTTTGTTGCTCTTGTATGTTTATTTAATGTTTTCAAATGCTTAAAATATATTTTTGCTAATAATAAAGACAAAAATTTTTTCCCGAGATTTGTGGTCTATTTCAATTTTTGATAAGGGGTTACCCTTTGCATTTTTGGCCAAAAATCGTCATTCTTTGAAAACGTCCGTTTCTTTATTTTTGAATGAAAAACTTGCGTTTTTGTTGCTCTTGTATGTTTATTTAATGTTTTCAAATGCTTAAAATATATTTTTGCTAATAATAAAGACAAAAATTTTTTCCCGAGATTTGTGGTCTATTTCAATTTTTGATAATTGATTTCCCTTTGCATTTTTGGCCAAAAATCGTCATTCTTTGAAAACGTCCGTTTCTTTATTTTTGAATGAAAAACTTGCGTTTTTGTTGCTCTTGTATGTTTATTTAATGTTTTCAAATGCTTAAAATATATTTTTGCTAATAATAAAGACAAAAATTTTTTCCCGAGATTTGTGGTCTATTTCAATTTTTGATAAGGGGTTACCCTTTGCATTTTTGGCCAAAAATCGTCATTCTTTGAAAACGTCCGTTTCTTTATTTTTGAATGAAAAACTTGCGTTTTTGTTGCTCTTGTATGTTTATTTAATGTTTTCAAATGCTTAAAATATATTTTTGCTAATAATAAAGACAAAAATTTTTTCCCGAGATTTGTGGTCTATTTCAATTTTTGATAAGGGGTTACCCTTTGCATTTTTGGCCAAAAATCGTCATTCTTTGAAAACGTCCGTTTCTTTATTTTTGAATGAAAAACTTGCGTTTTTGTTGCTCTTGTATGTTTATTTAATGTTTTCAAATGCTTAAAATATATTTTTGCTAATAATAAAGACAAAAATTTTTTCCCGAGATTTGTGGTCTATTTCAATTTTTGATAAGGGGTTACCCTTTGCATTTTTGGCCAAAAATCGTCATTCTTTGAAAACGTCCGTTTCTTTATTTTTGAATGAAAAACTTGCGTTTTTGTTGCTCTTGTATGTTTATTTAATGTTTTCAAATGCTTAAAATATATTTTTGCTAATAATAAAGACAAAAATTTTTTCCCGAGATTTGTGGTCTATTTCAATTTTTGATAAGGGGTTACCCTTTGCATTTTTGGCCAAAAATCGTCATTCTTTGAAAACGTCCGTTTCTTTATTTTTGAATGAAAAACTTGCGTTTTTGTTGCTCTTGTATGTTTATTTAATGTTTTCAAATGCTTAAAATATATTTTTGCTAATAATAAAGACAAAAATTTTTTCCCGAGATTTGTGGTCTATTTCAATTTTTGATAAGGGGTTACCCTTTGCATTTTTGGCCAAAAATCGTCATTCTTTGAAAACGTCCGTTTCTTTATTTTTGAATGAAAAACTTGCGTTTTTGTTGCTCTTGTATGTTTATTTAATGTTTTCAAATGCTTAAAATATATTTTTGCTAATAATAAAGACAAAAATTTTTTCCCGAGATTTGTGGTCTATTTCAATTTTTGATAAGGGGTTACCCTTTGCATTTTTGGCCAAAAATCGTCATTCTTTGAAAACGTCCGTTTCTTTATTTTTGAATGAAAAACTTGCGTTTTTGTTGCTCTTGTATGTTTATTTAATGTTTTCAAATGCTTAAAATATATTTTTGCTAATAATAAAGACAAAAATTTTTTCCCGAGATTTGTGGTCTATTTCAATTTTTGATAAGGGGTTACCCTTTGCATTTTTGGCCAAAAATCGTCATTCTTTGAAAACGTCCGTTTCTTTATTTTTGAATGAAAAACTTGCGTTTTTGTTGCTCTTGTATGTTTATTTAATGTTTTCAAATGCTTAAAATATATTTTTGCTAATAATAAAGACAAAAATTTTTTCCCGAGATTTGTGGTCTATTTCAATTTTTGATAAGGGGTTACCCTTTGCATTTTTGGCCAAAAATCGTCATTCTTTGAAAACGTCCGTTTCTTTATTTTTGAATGAAAAACTTGCGTTTTTGTTGCTCTTGTATGTTTATTTAATGTTTTCAAATGCTTAAAATATATTTTTGCTAATAATAAAGACAAAAATTTTTTCCCGAGATTTGTGGTCTATTTCAATTTTTGATAAGGGGTTACCCTTTGCATTTTTGGCCAAAAATCGTCATTCTTTGAAAACGTCCGTTTCTTTATTTTTGAATGAAAAACTTGCGTTTTTGTTGCTCTTGTATGTTTATTTAATGTTTTCAAATGCTTAAAATATATTTTTGCTAATAATAAAGACAAAAATTTTTTCCCGAGATTTGTGGTCTATTTCAATTTTTGATAAGGGGTTACCCTTTGCATTTTTGGCCAAAAATCGTCATTCTTTGAAAACGTCCGTTTCTTTATTTTTGAATGAAAAACTTGCGTTTTTGTTGCTCTTGTATGTTTATTTAATGTTTTCAAATGCTTAAAATATATTTTTGCTAATAATAAAGACAAAAATTTTTTCCCGAGATTTGTGGTCTATTTCAATTTTTGATAAGGGGTTACCCTTTGCATTTTTGGCCAAAAATCGTCATTCTTTGAAAACGTCCGTTTCTTTATTTTTGAATGAAAAACTTGCGTTTTTGTTGCTCTTGTATGTTTATTTAATGTTTTCAAATGCTTAAAATATATTTTTGCTAATAATAAAGACAAAAATTTTTTCCCGAGATTTGTGGTCTATTTCAATTTTTGATAAGGGGTTACCCTTTGCATTTTTGGCCAAAAATCGTCATTCTTTGAAAACGTCCGTTTCTTTATTTTTGAATGAAAAACTTGCGTTTTTGTTGCTCTTGTATGTTTATTTAATGTTTTCAAATGCTTAAAATATATTTTTGCTAATAATAAAGACAAAAATTTTTTCCCGAGATTTGTGGTCTATTTCAATTTTTGATAAGGGGTTACCCTTTGCATTTTTGGCCAAAAATCGTCATTCTTTGAAAACGTCCGTTTCTTTATTTTTGAATGAAAAACTTGCGTTTTTGTTGCTCTTGTATGTTTATTTAATGTTTTCAAATGCTTAAAATATATTTTTGCTAATAATAAAGACAAAAATTTTTTCCCGAGATTTGTGGTCTATTTCAATTTTTGATAAGGGGTTACCCTTTGCATTTTTGGCCAAAAATCGTCATTCTTTGAAAACGTCCGTTTCTTTATTTTTGAATGAAAAACTTGCGTTTTTGTTGCTCTTGTATGTTTATTTAATGTTTTCAAATGCTTAAAATATATTTTTGCTAATAATAAAGACAAAAATTTTTTCCCGAGATTTGTGGTCTATTTCAATTTTTGATAAGGGGTTACCCTTTGCATTTTTGGCCAAAAATCGTCATTCTTTGAAAACGTCCGTTTCTTTATTTTTGAATGAAAAACTTGCGTTTTTGTTGCTCTTGTATGTTTATTTAATGTTTTCAAATGCTTAAAATATATTTTTGCTAATAATAAAGACAAAAATTTTTTCCCGAGATTTGTGGTCTATTTCAATTTTTGATAAGGGGTTACCCTTTGCATTTTTGGCCAAAAATCGTCATTCTTTGAAAACGTCCGTTTCTTTATTTTTGAATGAAAAACTTGCGTTTTTGTTGCTCTTGTATGTTTATTTAATGTTTTCAAATGCTTAAAATATATTTTTGCTAATAATAAAGACAAAAATTTTTTCCCGAGATTTGTGGTCTATTTCAATTTTTGATAAGGGGTTACCCTTTGCATTTTTGGCCAAAAATCGTCATTCTTTGAAAACGTCCGTTTCTTTATTTTTGAATGAAAAACTTGCGTTTTTGTTGCTCTTGTATGTTTATTTAATGTTTTCAAATGCTTAAAATATATTTTTGCTAATAATAAAGACAAAAATTTTTTCCCGAGATTTGTGGTCTATTTCAATTTTTGATAAGGGGTTACCCTTTGCATTTTTGGCCAAAAATCGTCATTCTTTGAAAACGTCCGTTTCTTTATTTTTGAATGAAAAACTTGCGTTTTTGTTGCTCTTGTATGTTTATTTAATGTTTTCAAATGCTTAAAATATATTTTTGCTAATAATAAAGACAAAAATTTTTTCCCGAGATTTGTGGTCTATTTCAATTTTTGATAAGGGGTTACCCTTTGCATTTTTGGCCAAAAATCGTCATTCTTTGAAAACGTCCGTTTCTTTATTTTTGAATGAAAAACTTGCGTTTTTGTTGCTCTTGTATGTTTATTTAATGTTTTCAAATGCTTAAAATATATTTTTGCTAATAATAAAGACAAAAATTTTTTCCCGAGATTTGTGGTCTATTTCAATTTTTGATAAGGGGTTACCCTTTGCATTTTTGGCCAAAAATCGTCATTCTTTGAAAACGTCCGTTTCTTTATTTTTGAATGAAAAACTTGCGTTTTTGTTGCTCTTGTATGTTTATTTAATGTTTTCAAATGCTTAAAATATATTTTTGCTAATAATAAAGACAAAAATTTTTTCCCGAGATTTGTGGTCTATTTCAATTTTTGATAAGGGGTTACCCTTTGCATTTTTGGCCAAAAATCGTCATTCTTTGAAAACGTCCGTTTCTTTATTTTTGAATGAAAAACTTGCGTTTTTGTTGCTCTTGTATGTTTATTTAATGTTTTCAAATGCTTAAAATATATTTTTGCTAATAATAAAGACAAAAATTTTTTCCCGAGATTTGTGGTCTATTTCAATTTTTGATAAGGGGTTACCCTTTGCATTTTTGGCCAAAAATCGTCATTCTTTGAAAACGTCCGTTTCTTTATTTTTGAATGAAAAACTTGCGTTTTTGTTGCTCTTGTATGTTTATTTAATGTTTTCAAATGCTTAAAATATATTTTTGCTAATAATAAAGACAAAAATTTTTTCCCGAGATTTGTGGTCTATTTCAATTTTTGATAAGGGGTTACCCTTTGCATTTTTGGCCAAAAATCGTCATTCTTTGAAAACGTCCGTTTCTTTATTTTTGAATGAAAAACTTGCGTTTTTGTTGCTCTTGTATGTTTATTTAATGTTTTCAAATGCTTAAAATATATTTTTGCTAATAATAAAGACAAAAATTTTTTCCCGAGATTTGTGGTCTATTTCAATTTTTGATAAGGGGTTACCCTTTGCATTTTTGGCCAAAAATCGTCATTCTTTGAAAACGTCCGTTTCTTTATTTTTGAATGAAAAACTTGCGTTTTTGTTGCTCTTGTATGTTTATTTAATGTTTTCAAATGCTTAAAATATATTTTTGCTAATAATAAAGACAAAAATTTTTTCCCGAGATTTGTGGTCTATTTCAATTTTTGATAAGGGGTTACCCTTTGCATTTTTGGCCAAAAATCGTCATTCTTTGAAAACGTCCGTTTCTTTATTTTTGAATGAAAAACTTGCGTTTTTGTTGCTCTTGTATGTTTATTTAATGTTTTCAAATGCTTAAAATATATTTTTGCTAATAATAAAGACAAAAATTTTTTCCCGAGATTTGTGGTCTATTTCAATTTTTGATAAGGGGTTACCCTTTGCATTTTTGGCCAAAAATCGTCATTCTTTGAAAACGTCCGTTTCTTTATTTTTGAATGAAAAACTTGCGTTTTTGTTGCTCTTGTATGTTTATTTAATGTTTTCAAATGCTTAAAATATATTTTTGCTAATAATAAAGACAAAAATTTTTTCCCGAGATTTGTGGTCTATTTCAATTTTTGATAAGGGGTTACCCTTTGCATTTTTGGCCAAAAATCGTCATTCTTTGAAAACGTCCGTTTCTTTATTTTTGAATGAAAAACTTGCGTTTTTGTTGCTCTTGTATGTTTATTTAATGTTTTCAAATGCTTAAAATATATTTTTGCTAATAATAAAGACAAAAATTTTTTCCCGAGATTTGTGGTCTATTTCAATTTTTGATAAGGGGTTACCCTTTGCATTTTTGGCCAAAAATCGTCATTCTTTGAAAACGTCCGTTTCTTTATTTTTGAATGAAAAACTTGCGTTTTTGTTGCTCTTGTATGTTTATTTAATGTTTTCAAATGCTTAAAATATATTTTTGCTAATAATAAAGACAAAAATTTTTTCCCGAGATTTGTGGTCTATTTCAATTTTTGATAAGGGGTTACCCTTTGCATTTTTGGCCAAAAATCGTCATTCTTTGAAAACGTCCGTTTCTTTATTTTTGAATGAAAAACTTGCGTTTTTGTTGCTCTTGTATGTTTATTTAATGTTTTCAAATGCTTAAAATATATTTTTGCTAATAATAAAGACAAAAATTTTTTCCCGAGATTTGTGGTCTATTTCAATTTTTGATAAGGGGTTACCCTTTGCATTTTTGGCCAAAAATCGTCATTCTTTGAAAACGTCCGTTTCTTTATTTTTGAATGAAAAACTTGCGTTTTTGTTGCTCTTGTATGTTTATTTAATGTTTTCAAATGCTTAAAATATATTTTTGCTAATAATAAAGACAAAAATTTTTTCCCGAGATTTGTGGTCTATTTCAATTTTTGATAAGGGGTTACCCTTTGCATTTTTGGCCAAAAATCGTCATTCTTTGAAAACGTCCGTTTCTTTATTTTTGAATGAAAAACTTGCGTTTTTGTTGCTCTTGTATGTTTATTTAATGTTTTCAAATGCTTAAAATATATTTTTGCTAATAATAAAGACAAAAATTTTTTCCCGAGATTTGTGGTCTATTTCAATTTTTGATAAGGGGTTACCCTTTGCATTTTTGGCCAAAAATCGTCATTCTTTGAAAACGTCCGTTTCTTTATTTTTGAATGAAAAACTTGCGTTTTTGTTGCTCTTGTATGTTTATTTAATGTTTTCAAATGCTTAAAATATATTTTTGCTAATAATAAAGACAAAAATTTTTTCCCGAGATTTGTGGTCTATTTCAATTTTTGATAAGGGGTTACCCTTTGCATTTTTGGCCAAAAATCGTCATTCTTTGAAAACGTCCGTTTCTTTATTTTTGAATGAAAAACTTGCGTTTTTGTTGCTCTTGTATGTTTATTTAATGTTTTCAAATGCTTAAAATATATTTTTGCTAATAATAAAGACAAAAATTTTTTCCCCGAGATTTGTGGTCTATTTCAATTTTTGATAAGGGGTTACCCTTTGCATTTTTGGCCAAAAATCGTCATTCTTTGAAAACGTCCGTTTCTTTATTTTTGAATGAAAAACTTGCGTTTTTGTTGCTCTTGTATGTTTATTTAATGTTTTCAAATGCTTAAAATATATTTTTGCTAATAATAAAGACAAAAATTTTTTCCCGAGATTTGTGGTCTATTTCAATTTTTGATAAGGGGTTACCCTTTGCATTTTTGGCCAAAAATCGTCATTCTTTGAAAACGTCCGTTTCTTTATTTTTGAATGAAAAACTTGCGTTTTTGTTGCTCTTGTATGTTTATTTAATGTTTTCAAATGCTTAAAATATATTTTTGCTAATAATAAAGACAAAAATTTTTTCCCGAGATTTGTGGTCTATTTCAATTTTTGATAAGGGGTTACCCTTTGCATTTTTGGCCAAAAATCGTCATTCTTTGAAAACGTCCGTTTCTTTATTTTTGAATGAAAAACTTGCGTTTTTGTTGCTCTTGTATGTTTATTTAATGTTTTCAAATGCTTAAAATATATTTTTGCTAATAATAAAGACAAAAATTTTTTCCCGAGATTTGTGGTCTATTTCAATTTTTGATATGATTTTGCATTTTTGGCCAAAAATCGTCATTCTTTGAAAACGTCCGTTTCTTTATTTTTGAATGAAAAACTTGCGTTTTTGTTGCTCTTGTATGTTTATTTAATGTTTTCAAATGCTTAAAATATATTTTTGCTAATAATAAAGACAAAAATTTTTTCCCGAGATTTGTGGTCTATTTCAATTTTTGATAAGGGGTTACCCTTTGCATTTTTGGCCAAAAATCGTCATTCTTTGAAAACGTCCGTTTCTTTATTTTTGAATGAAAATCTGGCGTTTTTGTTGCTCTTGTATGTTTATTTAATGTTTTCAAATGCTTAAAATATATTTTTGCTAATAATAAAGACAAAAATTTTTTCCCGAGATTTGTGGTCTATTTCAATTTTTGATAAGAGGGTACCCTTTGCATTTTTGCCCAAAAATCGTCTTTCTTTGAAAACGTCCGTTTCTTTATTTTTGAATGAAAATCTGGCGTTTTTGTTGCTCTTGTATGTTTATTTAATGTTTTCAAATGCTTAAAATATATTTTTGCTAATAATAAAGACAAAAATTTTTTCCCGAGATTTGTGGTCTATTTCAATTTTTGATAAGGGGGTACCCTTTGCATTTTTGGCCAAAAATCGTCATTCTTTGAAAACGTCCGTTTCTTTATTTTTGAATGAAAAACTTGCGTTTTTGTTGCTCTTGTATGTTTATTTAATGTTTTCAAATGCTTAAAATATATTTTTGCTAATAATAAAGACAAAAATTTTTTCCCGAGATTTCTGGTCTATTTCAATTTTTGATAAGGGGTTACCCTTTGCATTTTTGGCCAAAAATCGTCATTCTTTGAAAACGTCCGTTTCTTTATTTTTGAATGAAAAACTTGCGTTTTTGTTGCTCTTGTATGTTTATTTAATGTTTTCAAATGCTTAAAATATATTTTTGCTAATAATAAAGACAAAAATTTTTTCCCGAGATTTGTGGTCTATTTCAATTTTTGATAAGGGGTTACCCTTTGCATTTTTGGCCAAAAATCGTCATTCTTTGAAAACGTCCGTTTCTTTATTTTTGAATGAAAAACTTGCGTTTTTGTTGCTCTTGTATGTTTATTTAATGTTTTCAATTGCTTAAAATATATTTTTCCTAATAATAAAGACAAAAATTTTTTCCCGAGATTTGTGGTCTATTTCAATTTTTGATAAGGGGTTACCCTTTGCATTTTTGGCCAAAAATCGTCATTCTTTGAAAACGTCCGTTTCTTTATTTTTGAATGAAAAACTTGCGTTTTTGTTGCTCTTGTATGTTTATTTAATGTTTTCAAATGCTTAAAATATATTTTTGCTAATAATAAAGACAAAAATTTTTTCCCGAGATTTGTGGTCTATTTCAATTTTTGATAAGGGGTTACCCTTTGCATTTTTGGCCAAAAATCGTCATTCTTTGAAAACGTCCGTTTCTTTATTTTTGAATGAAAAACTTGCGTTTTTGTTGCTCTTGTATGTTTATTTAATGTTTTCAAATGCTTAAAATATATTTTTGCTAATAATAAAGACAAAAATTTTTTCCCGAGATTTGTGGTCTATTTCAATTTTTGATAAGGGGTTACCCTTTGCATTTTTGGCCAAAAATCGTCATTCTTTGAAAACGTCCGTTTCTTTATTTTTGAATGAAAAACTTGCGTTTTTGTTGCTCTTGTATGTTTATTTAATGTTTTCAAATGCTTAAAATATATTTTTGCTAATAATAAAGACAAAAATTTTTTCCCGAGATTTGTGGTCTATTTCAATTTTTGATAAGGGGTTACCCTTTGCATTTTTGGCCAAAAATCGTCATTCTTTGAAAACGTCCGTTTCTTTATTTTTGAATGAAAAACTTGCGTTTTTGTTGCTCTTGTATGTTTATTTAATGTTTTCAAATGCTTAAAATATATTTTTGCTAATAATAAAGACAAAAATTTTTTCCCGAGATTTGTGGTCTATTTCAATTTTTGATAAGGGGTTACCCTTTGCATTTTTGGCCAAAAATCGTCATTCTTTGAAAACGTCCGTTTCTTTATTTTTGAATGAAAAACTTGCGTTTTTGTTGCTCTTGTATGTTTATTTAATGTTTTCAAATGCTTAAAATATATTTTTGCTAATAATAAAGACAAAAATTTTTTCCCGAGATTTGTGGTCTATTTCAATTTTTGATAAGGGGTTACCCTTTGCATTTTTGGCCAAAAATCGTCATTCTTTGAAAACGTCCGTTTCTTTATTTTTGAATGAAAAACTTGCGTTTTTGTTGCTCTTGTATGTTTATTTAATGTTTTCAAATGCTTAAAATATATTTTTGCTAATAATAAAGACAAAAATTTTTTCCCGAGATTTGTGGTCTATTTCAATTTTTGATAAGGGGTTACCCTTTGCATTTTTGGCCAAAAATCGTCATTCTTTGAAAACGTCCGTTTCTTTATTTTTGAATGAAAAACTTGCGTTTTTGTTGCTCTTGTATGTTTATTTAATGTTTTCAAATGCTTAAAATATATTTTTGCTAATAATAAAGACAAAAATTTTTTCCCGAAATTTGTGGTCTATTTCAATTTTTGATAAGGGGTTACCCTTTGCATTTTTGGCCAAAAATCGTCATTCTTTGAAAACGTCCGTTTCTTTATTTTTGAATGAAAAACTTGCGTTTTTGTTGCTCTTGTATGTTTATTTAATGTTTTCAAATGCTTAAAATATATTTTTGCTAATAATAAAGACAAAAATTTTTTCCCGAGATTTGTGGTCTATTTCAATTTTTGATATGATTTTGCATTTTTGGCCAAAAATCGTCATTCTTTGAAAACGTCCGTTTCTTTATTTTTGAATGAAAAACTTGCGTTTTTGTTGCTCTTGTATGTTTATTTAATGTTTTCAAATGCTTAAAATATATTTTTGCTAATAATAAAGACAAAAATTTTTTCCCGAGATTTGTGGTCTATTTCAATTTTTGATAAGGGGTTACCCTTTGCATTTTTGGCCAAAAATCGTCATTCTTTGAAAACGTCCGTTTCTTTATTTTTGAATGAAAATCTGGCGTTTTTGTTGCTCTTGTATGTTTATTTAATGTTTTCAAATGCTTAAAATATATTTTTGCTAATAATAAAGACAAAAATTTTTTCCCGAGATTTGTGGTCTATTTCAATTTTTGATAAGAGGGTACCCTTTGCATTTTTGCCCAAAAATCGTCTTTCTTTGAAAACGTCCGTTTCTTTATTTTTGAATGAAAATCTGGCGTTTTTGTTGCTCTTGTATGTTTATTTAATGTTTTCAAATGCTTAAAATATATTTTTGCTAATAATAAAGACAAAAATTTTTTCCCGAGATTTGTGGTCTATTTCAATTTTTGATAAGGGGGTACCCTTTGCATTTTTGGCCAAAAATCGTCATTCTTTGAAAACGTCCGTTTCTTTATTTTTGAATGAAAAACTTGCGTTTTTGTTGCTCTTGTATGTTTATTTAATGTTTTCAAATGCTTAAAATATATTTTTGCTAATAATAAAGACAAAAATTTTTTCCCGAGATTTCTGGTCTATTTCAATTTTTGATAAGGGGTTACCCTTTGCATTTTTGGCCAAAAATCGTCATTCTTTGAAAACGTCCGTTTCTTTATTTTTGAATGAAAAACTTGCGTTTTTGTTGCTCTTGTATGTTTATTTAATGTTTTCAAATGCTTAAAATATATTTTTGCTAATAATAAAGACAAAAATTTTTTCCCGAGATTTGTGGTCTATTTCAATTTTTGATAAGGGGTTACCCTTTGCATTTTTGGCCAAAAATCGTCATTCTTTGAAAACGTCCGTTTCTTTATTTTTGAATGAAAAACTTGCGTTTTTGTTGCTCTTGTATGTTTATTTAATGTTTTCAAATGCTTAAAATATATTTTTGCTAATAATAAAGACAAAAATTTTTTCCCGAGATTTGTGGTCTATTTCAATTTTTGATAAGGGGTTACCCTTTGCATTTTTGGCCAAAAATCGTCATTCTTTGAAAACGTCCGTTTCTTTATTTTTGAATGAAAAACTTGCGTTTTTGTTGCTCTTGTATGTTTATTTAATGTTTTCAAATGCTTAAAATATATTTTTGCTAATAATAAAGACAAAAATTTTTTCCCGAGATTTGTGGTCTATTTCAATTTTTGATAAGGGGTTACCCTTTGCATTTTTGGCCAAAAATCGTCATTCTTTGAAAACGTCCGTTTCTTTATTTTTGAATGAAAAACTTGCGTTTTTGTTGCTCTTGTATGTTTATTTAATGTTTTCAAATGCTTAAAATATATTTTTGCTAATAATAAAGACAAAAATTTTTTCCCGAGATTTGTGGTCTATTTCAATTTTTGATAAGGGGTTACCCTTTGCATTTTTGGCCAAAAATCGTCATTCTTTGAAAACGTCCGTTTCTTTATTTTTGAATGAAAAACTTGCGTTTTTGTTGCTCTTGTATGTTTATTTAATGTTTTCAAATGCTTAAAATATATTTTTGCTAATAATAAAGACAAAAATTTTTTCCCGAGATTTGTGGTCTATTTCAATTTTTGATATGATTTTGCATTTTTGGCCAAAAATCGTCATTCTTTGAAAACGTCCGTTTCTTTATTTTTGAATGAAAAACTTGCGTTTTTGTTGCTCTTGTATGTTTATTTAATGTTTTCAAATGCTTAAAATATATTTTTGCTAATAATAAAGACAAAAATTTTTTCCCGAGATTTGTGGTCTATTTCAATTTTTGATAAGGGGTTACCCTTTGCATTTTTGGCCAAAAATCGTCATTCTTTGAAAACGTCCGTTTCTTTATTTTTGAATGAAAAACTTGCGTTTTTGTTGCTCTTGTATGTTTATTTAATGTTTTCAAATGCTTAAAATATATTTTTGCTAATAATAAAGACAAAAATTTTTTCCCGAGATTTGTGGTCTATTTCAATTTTTGATAAGAGGGTACCCTTTGCATTTTTGCCCAAAAATCGTCTTTCTTTGAAAACGTCCGTTTCTTTATTTTTGAATGAAAATCTGGCGTTTTTGTTGCTCTTGTATGTTTATTTAATGTTTTCAAATGCTTAAAATATATTTTTGCTAATAATAAAGACAAAAATTTTTTCCCGAGATTTGTGGTCTATTTCAATTTTTGATAAGGGGGTACCCTTTGCATTTTTGGCCAAAAATCGTCATTCTTTGACAACGTCCGTTTCTTTATTTTTGAATGAAAAACTTGCGTTTTTGTTGCTCTTGTATGTTTATTTTTTGTATTCAAATGTTATATCATCCAAATTCTTTTCCGATTACAACACTAAAACCTTTTTACGATAAAAAAAAATAATTTTTAAATCGTCGACTAATGGACGAATCGAATGATATCGAATTAAAGGTGTCGCTTGTGTAAGGCATTGAAGTTATATAGTTTTATACAGACGGAATTATGTTTTAGGGAGTTGTTTGTATAAATTTTATTTACCGATACGGAAAATTGTTTATTAGACATGAGAAACAAAGTTATCAATTTCTATTGGTGATTTACTTATTTAAATAACATTTTCGCTGGATCGTATAGTGGTTTCTCTCCGGTATTAGAATTTACAATTCAGACCATTCTTACATGGATATTTTATTCGTTCAATCTGAGTGGACATATTCTTAACTGGTGGAATGAAAACATAAACATATCGCTAAATAATCTAGAAAATTTTTTTTTATATGTGGTGGTAATAATTCTAAGCTTTGAGAGTCGTTCGATTCCAAATCTGAATCAATGGTCATCTCTTGGATACTAAACGTATCTGAAAGCTTTGACTGCCTTTCAGATCGTCCTTTATAGTAGCGATCTGGGAAAAAGGAGTCTTCTGCACAATCATCACTTTAATAAAATAATATTGATAATTGCTATTATTCTTAAATAGATCTATAAGAAGGTTTACAAATTTTACCTGTCAGAAATGTAATCGACTAAAGGTTTTTTCTCCAGCTCTCCTGGTATGGAAAGCCTATTAATTGGTATTAACGTGGCTGATTGAGATTTCCTTTTCTATAATATGAAAATATTTACATTTCAATTTTGTTTTTGGATATGAATTTGTTTTGTGGGAGAAAACTCCTTAGAAGCCATACATTTGTCTCTTGATAAAAGCTGTAGTTCCGTTTAGCCCTCTCCACTTTGAGTTCCAGCTTTCTTTGAAGTATTCTACATGTGTTAGGGATTTTTGGTGGCTCTTCCAGGTTACTAATAATTTGGTTGGGTGACGATGATAAAGACTGTGCACCAGTTGTAATTAAAGTTGGTCTTTTAAATGTTATTTCCAAATCTGCCATATGTTCCGCAGCACTATTTCTCGATTTAAATTCCTAAATGTGAAATTATACAGGAATTAAATGTAGAACATATTATATTAAAGTAAAAATACCAATTCTTGCTCTTCTGCCGTATGTGAAGCCTTATCTTCACTTTCGATGCCACTATCTTCTAAAGATGGCATTATTGATTAAGGCAAAACTTAAATAATTATTGTTTCATTTAATACAATTCATTAGCTTACAGAAAATGAAGTAAAAGTAAATTTTGGGCTTCTAATGCGCATGTACCGGATGTGATAGTTGGTGATTTCTTAAAAGTGGCAGTGTTGAGAAATCGATAAATTCTCAAACAGTATTACCAAACTAAATTCAACACGCAAGTAAAATTTATAATTGGTTTTATTTACAAAAATTTCATCGTCCTTCTCGATTAATATAATTATTATTATTATTATTATTATTTTATTTAATATCATTGTTTTCTTTTTATTTTGGGATAAATACTAATACTTTGTTGTAGCGGCGTTACCATTTATTTTATTGACTCTGGCAATACATAGGAACAAATTATTTTCTACAATTTCTTAATTTAATTCAAAAAAAAACAAAAAACGGTTTCATTATTGTGAACTGGTTTGACTGTGTTTACTAAAATCTCATTTCTATATTCATAATTTCACTTTTATCATCTTCATAAATATACGTATCTGTTATACAATTTAATTTTTACATTGGCCTGAGATTTTTGTAAGATACTAAGTAGTAAAATCTTGGCGCAAAATCAGCTTATAGTAATTTTAAAAATGGTATTTGCTAATAGAAAAGCTCCCTTTTATACTCTTGGAGTGTAAAAGAATCCAGAATTGATCGTGTTTATATTAATTTAAAGCTGACCAGCCAGTGCACACGACCTGCAGCAGAATCTGGCATAGTATTTGTTTTTGCAATAACGTCCTTTAACAATAAGTTTACAATTGGCGAAATGTTCATTGTCTATGCACTCGGGGTTTAACGGAATTGTTGCTGAATTTTTAAAAACGATAATAAAATAACAACGATAATAACGAATTATTTAAATATTTAAACACTTACATTCAATGTGGACACTTTCTTCGCTGATGCTATAACTAACTGCATTAGCAGCTTTGCAACCATATCTGCCAGAATCAACTGTGCTAATGTTGTTAATAATTAAGCGATGAGGTTCTCCTTTAAATAAAGCACACAATAAAAATTTTATTCAATTACATAAGTACGTAGGAGTATGCACTATTTGAAAGCAAGGTAATACATACCAACAACTATTTGAATTCGATCATTAGAGAACAAAGGTAGACCATCCTTGATCCATGTTACATTAGGTTTTGGATATCCTTGTACAGAACATCCCAAAGCTATTGTAGAACCAGGCGTATACGTGTTTTTAGGATCCATGCCAACAACTGCACTAACAGGAACTAGATAACAAAAAAGTGGTCGAGTTAATAAAATATTAATTTAGTTTAATTGTTACTATGAAGTTAGTTATTTTAGCCTTAAATATCATCATGCCATTAAGCGTGCATGCGTCTAAAGTGAACACTAGACTTACGTGATGGTACATACGGTGGTGGAATAGCTGGTGGTCTAGTGGGGCGATATGGAAATGAAGGACGCTGGGTGGCAGGTGCTTTTGGAGGTTCAATAATATATTGCAGATATTGTGAATCATCATTTGTAATTGCACGCGCTGGGCCAACAGCAACGAGCGTTACTTTAATAGACGCTGGGCGTCTGCTCAATCGATTCCAGGCTTCGCAAGTGTAAGGACCCAAATCAGAAAGTTGGACGGATCGGAACGTTAATGAATAGTCACGGGCTAATTCAAAACGTTGACTAACCAGGGGCAAACGACTCCGATTACGCCACCAATGTACCATAGGTGCTGGATGACCACCAGCAGGACAACGGACTACGGCTGGTCTATTTAATGTTACTACTTGAGTAATATTTCTATCACCATATACATAAGCAGGCAAATTAACAGGCTCTAAATTAGTTATTTTAAATAAATATTAAGCACATACATGCAGAAAACCATAAGTAAATATTAAAGGAACTTATCACCAAAACCAAACCAAATATCAATGAATAACAGTATTACTAACCTGTAACTTGCAGTTCAATTTCACGTCTAACAGGTGCACCCAAGCCATTACTTGCAACACAAACATAAGACCCACTATCAGTTTGTCTAACTTGTACAATAGTTAAGTCTCCGCTCGATGTTAATACGTAACGCCCTTGGTTTGTGTCAACCTATAAAAATATGAGTGTATTTTTATAATTTATATGGGTTATTATATTGTATAACTTCAGCCCTGCCTCTAAGGAATCATATAATTATAACATCATTATATCAGTTGATTTTGCCAAAGTTTTTAATAGATTGCTATATAATGCTTCGTGTAAAGATATTTCCTAAATTCAAAAAGATGTGCAAGAAGTATTGCAAACGGGCATACCGTTGATATTGAGTTAATTTTAAAAATTGTGGTTAAACGATAAGCGTCGTCCATTAAAGGTAATATTTGTTTCAAAAAAAATCATTGAAAATATTATATTATTGTTCGTTGTATTTATGAGGTAATGAATTTATTTATGTAACTAAAATAATGGTATATTTATTGCAATATTATTAAATAAACTTACCACCACATTGTTACGCGACCATGTAATATTAGGAGCGGGATTTCCAGTAGCAAAACACCTCAGAACAGCAATACCACCCATTGGAATTTGAACATCTAATTCAGGTTTCTCCTTGTGAGCCAAAGATGCCCGAACTTCTCCTGGATAAATAACAACTGGAGCAGCAGTTGAAGGCGATGTGGTACGAATGGGAGGTAATGCGGGGCGAACACAAACAAAGCCACACCCATTCGTACAACATTTATTATCAGATCTACAGTCGGCATCTGTGTAGCATTCGCGGTCGCATATACCGTCATCAGCGCTTAATTGGGGACAAATTCCAGCCTTCGTAGTAGGTCTGCAAACGGGAACAAATTGTCCAGCAACTTCCGATGATACTTCAATAGCACACTGTTGACCTTCACTACATTCGTAATCAGCACAAGGGTTTTTACATTCACAGCGTTGGCACTCGTCATTAATGGAAACACGCTCAATTCCATAGGGGCATGATAGTGTGCGACATTCATTTTCAGTTGATTCGCAGCGATTTGGCAAATTTTCGTTTGTGATGTCTGGTTCTGCAGAGAAAAGTTATTTATCAATTAGTATTTAAGTGCGATACGGCAGTTATGCTTTTCCTCTGCATATTAAGTTACATGTTCAATTTATTAATAATTAATGCAGGCGGAAAATTTACAAAACTACTTCATAACCATATAGATTTAAGTCTTAATTAAACAAATGTCCGTGTTTTATCTTACATACTACTGAGTGAACGTGCATGAGGCTGGACTTGTAAAAGGCTTAAAAGTATTTAAGATTGTGCAAAAGCTGTAATGTGTAGGAAATATATGGTGTATGTGCAACAAATATACGTATATATGCAGGTAATATAAAAAGTGCCATTTAACTTCTACTAAGCCCATACAGGCAAATTGGGCTTACTTGAACAATAATTATAACAAGATTCATAAGATCGGAAATTATTTTGATTGCCCGCACAACCCGAATAGATAAATGAAATACAATTCCCACGGGCATCATCGTAATACCATCGACGTTCAGTCACCGAAGGACCACTACAACGTCCAATATCCACTTGCTGTTTACAGATATCTGCGCTCGCAATGAAATTATTACAATTTTGAGGTTCATAATTTTCATTTGTATGGAAGAATTGTGCATTAGACCACCTAACAAATCTATAGTCTTTTTACTTGCTCGATTAGTGGCTTCCTATGTACTGGATATGAAAAAGAGCCTTTTCCGAAAAGAGCATTTGGTTGAAGTATTATTGATAAAAACTCTATATGTGCCATTCTGTAGATCAAGTAAAATAGGGACTTTTGCCGAAGTAGGTGGTCTAATGTACATATATTATATTTTTATACCTTTGTTATGTTCGAAGGTGGGCTCTTGACCAATTATGCAGACTGATTCACATTCACCCCGATTTTCAAATCTATTCCCAGTGCCTTGGCACCCGCCATATGTGAATGCTTCACAAGTGCGGCTATTTTTATTGAAATAATAACGTGTTTGCCATTGGCGACATGGTCCGATATCCATTTCCTCATTACAGACGTCTATGTAAAGCCCAAAAACATTACTTACCGTATTTTAAAATTGTTATATCAAATATTGAAAAAAAGACATACCCACTCCTTTAAATTCACCACACTGACGCTCACACTGTTCGCGAGAATGGAAGCGATTGCCATTTCCACCACAACCAGTATAAGTAAAGGCCACGCAAATCATACTTTCGTTGTCATAATACCACGCTGTGGTGCTATTATCGCACTCACCTGCCTCTAAAGGTAGATCGCATACGGAATAAGTCTAGATTAAAGATTCATTAATACATATTTTCTGAACTCTTGAACGAAACCTACAACTAATATACTTACTACTTCTGGGGATTTTCCACTTCCACATCGTGACAGACATTCCTGTTCGGTTACAAAATTATTTCTATTACCACGACAGCCTGTAAATTCAAATTCGCTGCAAGTACCCGTTTCTTGATTGAAGTTCCATCTGATTAACGTTTCGTTGCAATTACCCCTTAGTGGCGGCAATATGCAAGTTTCTTGGGCAGGGAAACATTCGTTTTCACATTCATCTTCGGATGCAAAATTGTTGGCATTACCATCACAACCTGTATACGCAAATTTATCGCAGACACCATCTGCACTATTGTAATGCCACCTAACTTGATAATCTAAGCAATTCCCGGTTGCTACCGGCAAGAAGCAGTTTTGCGTATCATCAACTTCTAAATCTGATTCAAATCTAGTTTGAAAACCATGTTCTAAGCCGCAGCGATTCTGGCATTCCTCTTCTGAAGCAAAACGATTACCATTGCCTCCACAACCTCCATAGTAGAACATAGAACATCGAGAAGTTGTAGAATCGAAATACCAAACTTGGGTGTAGTTTTCACAGTCACCCGTTACCGCAGATAATAAGCATATATTCTCATCCGCTATCTGATCTGGTTGTATAGAAGCAGAATTGGTTTCAGCATCCCTAGAGTGTTCACTAAGGCACTGTACTTCACAATCCTCTTGGCTTCTAAACCTATTTTCGTTACCTCCACATCCCCCATAATAAAACTGACGGCAAACAGAATGTTCTTCATCAAAATGCCACCAAATAGAAAAATCATCACATTCTCCTTGGTCGGGTTTCTCCTTACAAACACTGAGTCTGTCTGAAGATGGGATTGTTTCCAAAACTTGATCCGGTTTCGATTCAATTTCAAGTTCCGTCTTCTTCGCACAACGTTGCATACAAGCGTCTTCCGAAGTAAACTTGTTCTCATTACCACCACATCCACCATAATAGAATAAACGGCAGCGTTGATCCTTAGTATCATAGTACCACAAGGGTTCATAGTTCGTGCATTTTCCGACTTCAGCTGGAATTTCGCATATATCCTTGGCTAGATAAGGCGCATATATACATATAATAGTTATTTAACATTACATTAAATTAAATTTCTGATTAAGATATCAATTTTTACATTTTCGCATCGAGTAGCAAGTTAAAAACATTGAAAGCATTTTATTTCAAAAGTATGTATGTATGTAGGATTAATCTACGTAAAACCTTACCAACTTGTATTGGACAATGATTCTCGCAGGATTCCAATGATGGGAAGTTGTTTTTATTCCCCCCACAACCAGTGTAATAGAAAGGCATACACTTTTCATCTGCTTCCGAATAATACCAACGTGCATGTTTCTCTTCACAATCGCCGATTTTCTTAGGAAGTGAACAGTAATCTGTATTTAATTTTTCATGCAGATTTTCAGCAGGGATAAAGTACATATGTGATAAAATGATATCAGGCAAACAACAAGCATAAAAGCAAGCAAAGTGCATAACAAAGGGAAATAAATAATAGAGATAAATAAATCAGTTTTGCAACCCATCACCAAATAAAAAATTATAAATTTTTTAGCTACATTACTCAAATACATACGCATTTGTACAGCAATAGTGTGTTAGCTTAACAATTTTAAAATTTTCCACTTTTGAAACCAATTCTTCGAATTGAGACACTATTGTGACGCAAGTGCGATATAATGATAATTATGTGAAAAAATCAAACCTTTATGCACTCCCGGTTGCCGACAATGGTAATTACACGCGTGTTCTGTTGGGTAATTATTTTTGTTGCCCTTGCAGCCTCCATAGTTAAACGGTCGACATACATCGGTTGCATTGTCATAGAACCATCGCTCAAAACTACCGTCGCATGGTCCTTCATCCATTGGCTGCTCGCAAGGAGCTGTGGTTGTAATTAAAATAAAATTTCCACAGGTAGTTAAATATTTACACACATATATACTTACGAATGCTCTCACTAACAGTACATAACGTGCGACATTCTTCAAGGCTTTCGAAACGATTATTTGTGCCGTAACATCCACCATATTTGAACTCTTCACAGCGGCCACGTTCAGCATCAAAGTACCATTTTGTAATATATCCTGTGCAAGGACCCTGACTCTTAGGTAGTAGGCATGCATCCTTACCCTTAAAGTCTTGGCAGGTTTCCTTGCATTCACCCTCTGAATCAAATCTGTTTCCATTTCCGCTGCATCCGCCATACCAAAATTTAGCACACGCACCATACGATGTGTCAAAGAAATACTTAATAGAGAAATTTCCACAAGGACCGGTTTCCTTGGGTAATTTACAGGACAATTGAGGTGGTTCCTTTATATTTTCACAGCCCTCAAATTTGTCACCATTAGCAGGTGTAATACCATCTTGGCAGCATCCGTATTTGCTCTCTAAGCATGTACAACCCTCATTGTTAGGACCCTTAGCCGGTGTTCTTTCATCTGGGCAGCATTTAAATTCTGTCTGGGAACAGTGGCAGCCATAGTGATGGGGTCCTTGAGCCACAGTAATACCATCAGGACAACAACCAAATTGTAACGTATGGCAGGGGCAGCCTTCAAATTTAGGACCATGCGAGGGAGTGACTTTATCAGGGCAACATCCAAACTCAGAAATATCACAACTACATCCTTCACTATTAGGACCACGCGCAGGTGATTTTTTATCTTGACAGCATCCATATGGTGCATATTGACAATCACATCCCTCAAGGTTGGAACCATGTGCGCTGTTGATATTATCAGGGCAACAACCAAATGCTGAATTAAGGCAGCACCCCTCCCCAAGTGGACCGTGTGCAGGAGTTTCATTATCTGGACAACAACCATATGGCTCATAAGTACAAGCCGCACATCCTTCATTATCAGGTCCACTTGCAGATGTTTTTCCGTCATTGCAACAACCAAAAAGAGAATTTCTGCAGTCTCTTGGATCAACCACATCCTCACACCCAGCAAAGTTTTTGTCGGTGGCAACAGTTTTGCCATCCGGACAACAACCGAACTCGCTAAAGGAACACGATTGTATGGTGGGTTCTGAGAAGGTAACTTTATTTGTTTCAGATATATCTGTCGTTTCTGGTATAGTAGTACTATCTGTTTCAGGACTTTTAACTTCTATTGTTTCATTTTCTGCCATTTCAATTGTGGTAATGGGCGGTAATGTTGTAGGTTCTGGACATCCTTCAATACCATCTCCTTCAGCAGGTGTAAATTTATCTGGGCAGCATCCAAACAAAGTTTCGGCGCACTGTGATTTAGGACAGCCTTTAAAGTTTTTGCCATCAGCAGGAGATACTCCATCAAGGCAACAACCAAATTCTGTGTCAGCACACGTTTTAGCAATTGGACAACCCTTATCAAATGGCCCTTCCGCAATATGCTTACCATCAGGACAGCATCCGTATTCACTATTTTTACAATCCTTAACTTTCTTAACTCTACACTTTTTAGGCTTAGACTCCTTCTTAATAGCTGCTTCCAGCGTATTTGGTGTGCTCTTTTCAAACTCTTCTTCGGTTGCCCATATATCAACTGTTGTAAATTCGGGAATAGAAACAGAAGAATCCTCCGCCGATGTTTCGAAAGTGGAAGCGGTAATGCCGGATGAAGTTGTTGACCCACTAAAGTTTTCATCGGAAACATGTGTGATTTCAGTCGAAGATGTATAATATATTGTTTCCTCAGTCGTTTGTTTAGTATCTGTAGTTCCAATTTCCGTTGTAGAATCTGTTAAGGAAACCGTGGCTACATCTGTAACATTTGTTGTATCAATTAAAATTTCAGAAGACGTAGAGCCCGAAATGTCTAACAAATTATACGTTGATTCAGAAGATTCACCATAAGTGCTACGAGAGTTATCTGTTGTGTCAGATGCCGTGGAAACATCATTAGAAGAAGTGACATCGGTCGATGTATCCACATCAGTGGATGCGGAAGATGTAAAGTCACTTTGTACAGTTGTTTCGAAAGTTGAGAACGAGCTTGGGTTTGTAGAAGATATAAAAATATCAGTCGATGTCGATATAGAGCTCTCAGTTGTTTCAGAATAATCCGTAGACTTCGACCCATATGTAGACTCGGTAACGGTAGTCGGATCAAAATACTCACTGGATTCGGATGTGGAAATATCTGTTGAACCTGAATTTGTTATAGTTGACATATAGGGTACGTCCGTCGTTGAAGAATCTGTTGATTCTGTAGGTTCAGATGATTCTGTAGAATCATTTGTAGATACCGGGACTTCTGTAGAGCTTGTAAGATCAGAATATGATGACGATTCAGTTGAAGCATCCGTTGAAGAATAAGTCTCAGTAGATGTATCGAGCGAAATCGAAATAGCTTGAGAAGCAGTGGGGTCACCTTCTTCTGAAGAACTAGATTCTAAATTATCCGTAGAAGTATAAGATTCAGTGGAAGTCTTATCATAAATACCCACTGTAGATAAGTCAACTGATAAGTCAGTAGAATAAGATGTTGGCGTAGATGATACGGAAGGTATTGAAATATCGGTAAAGTCTGAACTATCTGTAGTAGCCGAGCTTGTAGACTTTTCCGTAGGCATAGATGTATCAGTAACATCGGTTATTTTGTCTGTGGTTGTAGATATATCAAAACTATCAGTAGTATCGGTGTCTGTTGAATCTGAACCATTTGGTGTATCAGTCGCTAAAGATGAAATCTTTGTGCTTTCAATTTCTGTAGGCAAAAATTCTGTAGATTGGGATATTGCTATAGATGAAGGTAAATCTGACGTTATACCAATTTCATCTCCGCTACCCTCTACAGTGGTACTTTCAGAATTATCCCCTGAACCCTCGATTGTACTAAAAGGTAGTTCGGAGGAACTTTCTTCGTTTGTGGTGTATACTGCAGCAGTACTGTCACTTAACATAAGATCATCGGTTATTAGAGAAGACATTGTGGAATCTTCATCTAAATCAATACCATCAGAAATCCTAAGATCTTGGCTCATGTTATCAGTAACAAACTTAATATTGTCCTCGTCGTCCTCATCTTCGCAATCCCCTTCGTATTCCTCATCAGCAACTACCTCATCCGTATTTTGCACAGGCATAACTTCATCTTTAGTACACGCCTGAGTATTACATTTTTCAGATATCGACTCAATTTTTAATTCATCACAATTATTGGATTTCGTACCATTTGCTAAGCATAATACTTCCCTATGCCTTTCGCCACCGCCACAAGGTTTAGTACAAGGTTCCCACGGCCCAGTAAACCACTGACCGGGACATTCCGTATCATCACCTTCACATTCTTGTTCACCATCTGGTTTCAAAGCAGCATCACATTCTGAATCGGCAGCCACTTTAGATACAGTTTTGCCATCAAATTCTCCACAGAGCACTACGCGTGACTGAATACCTTTACCACACGGGGATGAACACTTGCTCCACTGGGACGTAAACCACAATGTCTTGCATTTTTTTGATTTACAAGGTCTGCTCAACAGGGGTGTTTCTGGAGCACAAAATTCATCATCATAAATTTTTCCAGATTTTGAAGTGCATTTTGCCGTACGTGTTTCTGTCATTTGTCCGCATGCATCACACTTAGAATACACCATGGCAGTTATTTTAATACAAGAGATACAAACAATTTTTTAACTTACACCACTCCATTGAGACAATATCCAGTCTACGCCTTCACACGGAGTCAACATGCACATTTTTTCCGTTTTCGGTTTTTCTTCAATGCACTCATCGTCACTGAGAACTTTTTTTTTATTATCTTCTTCCATATAGCATGTTACTTTTCGCTTTTGTTTGCCCTCGCCACATAATTTATTGCACTGAAAATAGATGTCATTATAGATTCAATTCGCAAATTCACAAAATCATTAAATATGTTTACCGGGGACCAAGGACCTAAATGATATTTTGGGCAATTTTTAATATCTCGATTGCACTCTTGCTCATTAGCCGGTTTATTGCCTACTTGTTCCAAGCAAACCATGTCATCCTCAATAGTATGATGTCCCGTTGGAGAAATACGCTCACATAAAACAGAACGATTTTGTATGCCATCAGATCCACAACCTTTAGAGCATTTACCCCATTCACTACTTGACCAGTGTGGAGCACAAGGGTCCATTCCACATTCTTGAACATCCGCTGGTTTTGCCTTTTCATCACAGAAACTTTCATCAACTTCTTCTAAATTAAGGCGATTATTACATGTGACAGCGCGTGTCTGTCTTCCGCCTCCGCAAGGCGCACTGCATGGCCCATATTCCATGTGCGTCCAAGCATAAACGTCAGGTGTTCTCGAACTCACAGATTGTGGGATACTATACTCATATTCAATGCTTACATTTTTATCTTGTACCAACATAACAATATAGACTGATTCAGTAATGGGACCACGGCAACTTAGGTGATCTGGTGCTGCAAAACCGTTAGGTTTTCTTTGATAAGTCCACCATGAACCAGCAAAGAACATTGGTCTGGGAAAATCGATACGCCAATTACCATTTAAAAAGTAGTGGCTACTTAAGTTACGGCAAGCCAAATAGTTATTTGATGGTTCTACTTCTTGTATTCGAATGTTGGTGGCGCCACTTGGCACTAGCAACAGATCGTTATAACCCGCAGCGAGGTTATTTGTAACAAATTTGTCAGCGATAGTACGACATGTAGTTCCATCGCCACCGCAATTACGACAACTGTCTTCTTTTGCATCTGACCCCAGCATCATATCGCATCCTACTGGCTGGCATTGACCATCGACACACACGTGCAAATCCTGATCGTTGCATCGTGTGCCATCAATAACTTTTGCCTTGTGTCGATAATAAAAACGCTCACCTTTCGGCATGCAATTCAATTCGCAGGGATTAGGAGCATTTGTGTAAGGTACCCATTCATAAAATATTCCATCAAACGCCTGATGATTAAAACGTGAGCATTGTTGAGCTCTAAAATCTAGTTCCTCCTCTGGACAGTCTTGAGTATTACAGGAGAAATATTTACGATCACCTCCCTTGCACATAGATTCGCCATTGGCCCTGCATAGATAATTAACATATATTTTAAAATTTCTAATAATAATATTCAAACACTAACGCGGTTTTCAGGCATTCCCTACTCTGAAATGAAACACCACCTCCACACGATCTTGAACATTCCGATGGCGAACTCCAGTCAGTCCATACACTGGCATCATCACCCTCACCTCCAGGTATTATCGAACTAGCCGAAAGGTACAAATGGGCACCGTTTTGTCTTTTTAATCGGTCACCAAACTTTAAAAAAAAATTAATCCATAAAAAATTTTTTCAATCCTCTAATTGCGCTTTTAATATCCATACTTACAAATTTTGAATGTGACGCTTGAACACAAAATAATATAATGAATGTTATCAAGGACGGTAATCTAGAAATGGATGGGTTAAAAGCAATTTTTTATAAATTGTATATGCGTATAAGTACGATTCTAAGTTGCTGAAGTTAATGAAGTTTAAGTATTCTTTGCAACATTTGAACTTAACAAAACATGACAACCACTCATTGTTTTATTCATGTAAACACAAGCAAATATTATGTGCTACGTAAGTAATATTTACGTATTTGCATTAAAATTATCACGTAGGAAAGAAAATTGTTTTCTTTTATAAATTTTAAAATAACACAAAAACATACTAACCCATGTATGCACGCAACATACATTCACACATATTCTACACACAATAGATATCTAACATGTAAGCCCAAGCAAAAGCACAGACGCCTTTTTTGTCAGTATTTATTTTCAGTTTGTAATTTTTTAATTCAACTCTTTAGGAGAACACAATTCCACACACATGCGATACACACATATTCGTACCTACAAATTGCATTTGCTATTCCACAACTGTCATCATGATCATTGTTTCTTTGCATGACCGGAAATTTCACGCAGAGTTCAATAATACAAAATGTTCGGAAAAAATTAATGAAAAAAAAAAATTAGAAAAATTTAAAAATAATTAGCAATAATGAAAATCTTGATTTTCTTAAAATTTCACAAATAATTTCTACCTTTCATTCTTCTAGTGTAATGTGGCGAAAATTGATTCACTGCAGTAATCGAAACTCTTGCCAATCGAATTACGTGTGTATTCGTATGTGGTCTTGTACATATTTTGCATTTAGGCGTTTCTTTTCTACATATTTTGCGTTTAGGCGTTTCTTTCCCAATGCGAATATCAATTCAGTAGGAAAGGAAATAGAGCGTATATTCCGAGAGCAAACTTGCAAAATAGAGAATTTAATATCCACAATTCGTAATCCATAATTCGAAAGGCGTAGGGAAAATTCCGTGCCAGTCCTAAAACCATAATGGATAAAATATATATATATAAATATATAAAATATAAATATATATATATATATATGTATATAAGTCAAAAACTTATAAACGCTACGTTTTATTGGCATTTGAAAAACCTGCTTTATTATTATCAATCACAAAACTGTTTTAGGCAAAATGTAAGCATTTCTTATTTTAACTATTTCAATTGCACAATATTTCCCGATAATCAACACCCCCTGGATGTCAATTCACGGGGGCATCACAAGAAATTATATATTTACTGAAAATATTTTACAAAAAATCCTTTCTAGCAAACGATTGGCGAGATCAACTTTGAAACTACAACTCGTTCGTTTTAAAGATATCCGATTACGTTATAAAAAGTCAGTAATGATGTCCTTTGGAATTTACAGAACCCTGCTCATAGTGGCTTTCCAGAATGCGACTGCGGCAAATTCAAGTGTCAGTATATTCATAATAAATTGAGCAAACCCAATTTAACATAAAAGAAGTAACGGGATAAAAAGGATAAAAACAGCAAAAAAAATATCCTTACACATTTCAAAAACTTTCCCTTGGTATAAGCCCCACCTCCGCAAAATTGTTATCAATCTTAGGAATAGTGGAAACCGAAAAGATATTTTAAATACTCCTACATTCTGGAACAGCGATAGTTAATGCCTACGATGTGAAAAATTTATTTTAAAAAATCTCTAAGTAAATGAATTGAATAGAACAAATGCGGGTATGTACACTTGTGCACATTAATGGCAATGTATAGAGAAATGTGTTTAGGTATTTACTCGTAGATTTTTTAAGTAGACAGCCGTAGACAGCATGCTGAGGCAAGGCGTCAGAGCGTACATTATGGATCAGTAGTTGTATTTCATAGTTATGTCATGTTATTCTATTGGCGTTTATAGTCGCGTGCCACTTGCAGCTATAAAATTAATTTGGCACGTTACCAAAATGCAACCCAACACCCGATGACGTATGTTTACAACTACTATTACAAGACTTCTATTCTGTGGAATTGCCCGCAACCAAATTTGCAACAGTGTGTTGTGGTGGTGATGATTGCAAATATTTAAAATAGACTGGTTGGATTCTTGGGGTTTATATACATATGTATGTTTTCATATTCTAGTCAGGCGTCTGTAGGTCTACTATTATAGAAGCATAGTTCTAGAATATATGTGGATATGTATGTATGTATGATCCAGTACGTAGATGCGTATGTTTATTTTATATGGAAAGTACACATCAATGTGTTTTCGCCAATATCTCTTATTTTATACCTTCATGCATGCATACACACTCGTATATATACATACATATATATATGTATGGATATCTGTGTGCATACATATGTGTTTTGGTGCTTTTTTAAAATTGATAGCTGTTTGTCGCTTCCTATTCTATGCCTAAAATATGGATCGTTAATTCTCATTATTATTGTGTTTATGTGTTTTATTCTTTGTTTATTTTTTCCGGTTAATTTTTTCATAAATTCTTTATCATTGTTGCTCTTAGTTATTTTTAATTATCCATACTGTCTTGCCACTGTTACCATCAGAACAAACAAATTAGTTAGGGCATATACAAACATATTTAATCAAGAACACTTGACCTACAGCTCTTGATGCACCAGGAAAATATAAAGAAGCCTAATAATTCGAATTAATCTGCATGCAATGTATTGTGGATCACATGCGAAGCACTTGCATTGATGTATACACGAAGCCATAATAAATTGAGATTAATATGCGAATAGCATTGGACGCAGCATACTCAAATGCGCACCATTCATTGGAAAATTAAGAGCCAACAGAAAGGCGAAAAAAGAAGAAGAATGCAGCAGTGTTAAGAAAAAATTTTATTTCCAATTATTTTATCGTTATTCCGTTAAACACTCACAACAAAAAGTTGATATGCAATGCAAAATAAGGGGACATTGCAGATTTTGTCGAATTTGGCATCTTCACATAGTAACTTATCTAAAGATTTCGAGCAAGAAAACTTGACATGATAAAGTTGAAAATTTGTTTAGAAATGTGCCAGCGGTTAAGAAAACGCCAGCGCTAAAAGTAAAATTTAGTTGAAAAAAAAAATTAATTCACGAAAAGTTTTGAAAAACAAACAAAAAGTTTCCTAAAAATCGGATAACAATTTTAAGACATTTTAATGGTGAGTATAAAGAATTTTGCTTGATTCCTTCCTAAATTAAGGATTAAAATTCTAATTAGTTCGTGTAATGTTCCATTTCACTTCCTCAACTCTATACTTTAATTCAATGCATATCATTGAATTGCATGCTTTTAGATGTCCTTATAAAAAAAAAATGCTGAACACAAATTGCTTTGATCAGCTGCCCAACTTTTCATAACAACGCAGCATAACTCATATTGCCATGCAATTAATTATATTATATATACTTTTACATGTAAAAAAAACTTTGTAAAAAATAGCTTTTTAAAGTTTAATTAAAACTTTAGTTCCTCACGATAATCTAAATGAAGAGCAACACAAAGACCTACACTAAAGGATTTACTTTATTAATTTATGTTGCAACTGCCACACAAGGATTATTTTTTTTTTTTTTTTTTTCGAAACATATAAGGAGATGAAACAGTGGTGAGCATATAACTAAATATTATGGATCATACGTATACAGTGTGCACCCGTATGGGCGAGTTCGCATTTCGCAATATTCAGAATAATATGCAGTACAAAAATATTATTTTTCAAAGTGGGATTTATTTAAAAATTAAAATGAAACGAAACCAGAAATTCGAAATTAGTGGTCAGTGAGATTCCATAAGAAATGCGAAATGTATTTGTAAACAAAAACCAAAAAAAAAAAACAGAAAACTTTGTTCAGGTCCTAAGAATTATAGGAAAACATAATAAAATTGTTGTATTGAAAAAATTTATATAAAAAAGTATTGAGACGTACGGGATCTTCCACTGCAGTTTAGAAACGCTTCGTTTATTTTTTCACTCTGACTACAGTTTGATACTTCAATTCGAGATGAAAATGTTATACTCCTAATGGAAAGACGAATGAATGTCTTGTTTGTAGTTACAAAGTCTTGCAAAAGAATTTCATTATTTTCTTTACTTAACGTTGTGATCCCGCTTATTCCAGAGAGGCCTCCAAGGAGATGAACGAATGTGTACCAGATAGATAGAATATCTTAAAATAACTACAATCAAACAAATTAACAGCAGTCTTCAGCTTTTGCACTTCTTGTTCTTAGAAATGCTTCTGAAAAGTTAATTTGCCCAGCAAACTGAAGTCTGATGAGGCGTATTATAATAGTCTTCAAAAAGGCCCTGTCAATTGCAATTGCTGATACAGTCGATGAGGGGTCATCAAGTTTTTAGGAAAAGGCTTCGCGAAGGTTACTTTTCTTCATTTTTATTTTCTTTTTAAATAAAAACAAAGAACTTTACAATAATTATATAGAAAAATGAAAGTGAGATAATGAAATACATTTTTAAAATGTTTAATAATAAGAAAGACATTGAAATATGGTTTTTTGGATTCATATTTCGGAAGGTGGCGTTACATCGGAACTCAACTTTTTGTTACATTTGCTTATGAATAAAAAGTAATTCGAAACTTAAAGGAGTATACGAGTATATTTCACTTTTCCAAGAATTAATACCGGCAATTAAATTTATCTGAGCCCAATCCATTTAAGGCCTTGCTACTATTTCTACACCGTTAGATAATGAAAATAAATAAACATGTGGATTTTATTAATTCATACTTCAAACAAAACTATATAAATAACTTCAGACCCCACTAGAAGTTCCTTATAAATTTCGCTACATTTGCCATTCTTATTGCAGCATACACATACTTCATATAAAAAGTACCGCAAATATATTTACTTGCACTTCTGTTTGTGCATACATACAAATGCATTGGAGCATTAGAGCATGAATATGAATTCAAAACGCCTAGCCGATGTTGATAAAGCGATGCTAATTTTATAGGCCCTTCAACAATTGCAGCACACACATGTGCTAAACTTGAAATATCTTATTGCATTGCTTCTGTTGCAGACGCAATAAGAAATGTATTTGCGGGTTAATTAGATGGCATGAGAAGACGATGAACAAACTTAATCGCTTCTTTGCCAGTTCAAAAAATAACGATAAATTTTCCACAAAGCTAATTATTATATAACTGTAAAAACGCACATACATACTTAATATTAAGAAATTTCAATCCTTCGCATTTGTGTAATATTTTTGATCCAGCAAATGTTTTGTAAAGCAAATAAATAAGTCCAACTAGGGTTGTATGAGGCAATTCTTTGTGCTCTCCCAAACTATATCTTTCTCTAGGCCTGCATTTTTAAAAACAATTCAGTTGATTTATGATAAAGTTCATATATGTAGTTTACTAATTGCGAATTTCACAGATATATAAAAGGAGTCGTAATTTGTATTAATACCAACCAAATATTAACTTAACTTAGTATTTGTGTTGGGATAAATAATATACTTTAAAGTTATTATGATTTGCCAGTAATTGCCGCTTATCTAAGCTTCGTTGCGACCAACTTTTCGAAAATTTTTATACCCGGTTTTGATAAGGTGTCAGTAGTAAAATTCAATAGATTTTAAATGGGCCATAATTCCATAATTTTCTTTCAGTTCCAAATGGAACTAAATTTAAGTTACTTAAGCAGACCCTATTTTTCCCAGTTATCGAGAAACAGGACACAATTTAAAGAAATTTTTGTTTTGCACACGCCCGTCGTATGTTACACATCCAAACACAAAAATTTATCCGCGATCGCATTTAAATAACAAACCCCCTCTTAGGTAAGAAGAAGTTTTTACCCCAAAAAACAATACATCTGCAGATATGCGTACAATTGGCTAATCTGTTTAACTCAAAAATATTAACACTTTTCTCATAACTGTTTTTAATCAATGTTTTCAAAACCAGAAGACCATTTTAAAGCAAACTAAGTGGGAACAGTGGGATTTGTAACGATTAAAAAAAATCATTTTTGTAGAAAAGAACACAGAAATTTCAATGTGCATACCAATTTGGTTTAAGCAATCAATATTTAAATTATTTATTTAAAAATATTTATTTGAACCATTAATCTTTTTAGCAGAAAAGTACAATAATTATGTGTTGAAATACATACAGAGTGTATTCATTATTTTCCGGAATATGTTTTTATTGAAATTTGTTGTGTTTACTCGTACAATGTAGAAAGAGAAAATATTTTTTTTGCAATAAATTTCCAGTAATATGGGGAACTTTGGGTGGGTGTTGCGTTTTTTAGCATATATAAGACAATTTAATACTTTACTAACATCATTTATATCATCATCGGCACTATTATAAAGATAAAGCATTTTCCGTGAACAACATGAACAGGGAGATATAGAGCTAAACAGAAAGCAACCACCACGTAGCCACATGTTATTTAAGTAATTTTTTAATGAAAATGATTTGCAGAATAAGTTTCTGAGAAATAGAACCATAAAATTTATATACAAAAATAGAACTCGAAGAAACGCCATCATCATCCCCGCCTTCATTATCTGCTACGAGCACAATCACCGAACTCGTTGCGAATAACAGCTAAAACAATCGTTATTCTCCCGCTTCAATTGACCGTCGTATGGGTTCCATAAGAGTTAACCTTACAATGCACTTTACACATTTTACTTGCAATGCAACTGTGCAATCCAATTAACTCAAAATTTACAATGTATCGTAACATGTACGTTTGCCACACTCCTGGTATCGCGAAAACTCAAGTTGGCGAGTTAAGTTATTTTGCATGTTCTACCTGCCCGCAAACTTCGACGCAGCTCACTTATTACTTCTTATCCGAGTGCTTTCCCTGTTAAACTATAAAGTCTTGCACTTGTGCGAAATAATAAAAAATCGATTTATAAACTTAACGAATCTTCTTAAGAAGCTGTACGAAATCTAAAATTTTTTTATGAATAAAATGTAGTTCTGCATCTATTTATAGATATATATAAATATGTAATATATGTATATATGTAAAGATAAAAGTTAATAACTTATATTGGATGGTTTTTAAGGTAAGGAACAGGGCGGAGTATAATCTGAAAATAGACCACTTCTACTCTTAACCATATGCTACAATCCTTCCGTAGGCTGGTTCAGTTTACTCTGCTGCTATTTTTATAGCAATACATACATATGTATGTATGTATGTATTTCAAAGTTTTGTCGCATGTTTCATCGTATGCAGTATTAAAATTATTAAAAAACATTTTAACACAAAACATGAGCACTCACACTCTGACGTCGTGCAATTAGACTGATTTAGATAGTTATCATATATGTACATATATTAAATATATCTACGAGTATACCACAATTTTCTCATTTCCCCCAATTTGGTGACAACGAAAAAAATATTGGAATCTTATTGATAAAGAATCAATCAAAAAGGAATAAGGATTGCAAAGTACCAATAGTACCAATAACAATTTCAGAATTAAAAGGTCACCTTCTACGCTTTTCGATTATTTCGATTCCATATTTCAGAATCTAGAATTTGAGACTAGAATGTTAATGCATATTATAACTACATATATAATTATTTAAAAATATTGCCATTAAAGTGAGAATGTTTCCGGTAAATATAAATTATAAAACTTTTAAAGGTTCAAATGCGTTAAAAGCGAAATATCTGCATGCACGTATCTTAAGACGCTGATCTTAATGCGATACTAAACATTCAAATGTTGAAAAACAAAACTTGCATGTGTGGCTTTAATGTGACATCTCTTTGATTTAAAACTCTTCCCCTCATTTTAAAATATGTAAGTCTGTATATGTATGTACATATCAGTATTTGGATGTATGCATGTACTCGTACGTAATACGGTAATAAAAAAAGAAGATAATTTGCCACAAAAATTTCAAATTATAAAATTCTCTTGATCTTTACTTTTGGTTGGTATTTTATGTGTTTAGGTTCGCTTAATGCCAGACAGTCACTTGACTCAACAATGAGAATGCCTGAAATCGTTTCAGGTCATTAGCCTTATTCCATTTTTAAAGACTCTTTCTTGACTTCTTCCTTTGCCTTTTATTTATTCTTGAATTGATTGAAAACATATATAAAAATATAATGTGTTGCGGCGCTCTGTGGCTAATACTCGCGTAAAGCAACATCAAGTCACTCAATATAGATCATGCTCGTATAAGAATGGCACAAACCGTGCACTATATACGAACACTATCAAGTACACATTTTGACCCTTAACTAAACCTCAAAGGACTCTGATTTTATTGCGGATAAAAATATATTAAGCTTATGGTACTAACTAACTAACAGAAATATCAACTTTTAAAAGTTATTAAAGATATTTATGAATTTTTTATATTCAACTAAACACATACATATTTCTCATACACGTGTATTCCATGTTGCATAGAGTTAAATAAGGAGTTGCTTCTATTACTGCATTTTGCAAGGAAAAGGAAAATATAAATGCACTTTTCCAAACAATGCCATTCTTTGCAATACTAATCTAACATATTTGCACATATCCAAAGTTTTCGAAACATTAATAATGTGAATGATAATAATGAAATATCAGAAAAATTCGGATGCAACTGCAGTCAAATTGATGTTAAATTCCATTCTGCAGTTTATTATTTTGCGAATACTACTTGCCTCACAAAGCTTCCTAGCTTTTAATAAAAATACCTTCATGAAGGATATATGTTCATATATACACATACATACATACATACATACATACATACATACATACATACATACATACATACATACATACATATATAAATATAAAGTTAGTTGCCCCCTCACACACACTCATATATGCATATTAATGGATCTGTGCACTAACGTCATATTTGCGTAGTAGTTCGTGATTACAGACTTTATAAAGCGCAAAACGCATCCATTCGGTTACGTTATTTGCAATATATTTACGGATTCGCAATACAAAAAATTTCTACAGTTATTCTACAATATCTCCATTTTGTTCTTTGATCGATTTCCTAATTCATATAATTTATTTCATCCAATATATTTCGCACATCCTTATGGGATTCATAAATACGAGTGCACATATAGGATGATGCATACTCATATACATCTATATACATATGTATACATAGTCTGCAAAGATATAATGCAATCAATAAGTACGTACATACATAAACATAATCAAATAAATACAAATAAAATATAATTTTTGTAAGCTTTAGCAAAATATTGTCAATCAATTTCAAATACTGCGCAATTTTTTGTTAAATTTCCTCTATTAGACGATTTTACAGGCTATTTTATTACTTTCCAGTCAGCACAATATATTTTGCTACAATTTCCTAATTAAGTGCTTAAAAATGTTTTAAAAATATTAAACATTTTTTTTTCTCTAAATTTTCAAAAAAAACAACTTTTAAATAGACTGCTTGGAAGGTTTTTCAAAGGACATTCAGCAGCCTTTACTTGCGCATGTACTTTTATAATTATAATTAAAGTTTTTTTTTATTTTCAAATATTTTCAAATTATGATGGCCTAAATTTTTATAAATTTTTATTTTCTTCAATTAATGATATAAAACGGAATAAATATGTGTGAATGTATGCACATAATAATGTTTCTTAATATACAAATTTAGAGTGATTGATCAAATCAGGTGAGTATTTCAACAAACCATCAAACAAAGGAACAAGTAAATAAAAAATTATTGAACAATCCAAAAGAATACTTGACAGCAACGAATCAATGCCAACGAATCACAAAACATTCGATTCTATTGCAAATATTCGAGTGTACACTCCGCAGATGATGAATCCAAAAATATTTACCAATAAAAGACATACGTTTACATGTATACGAGTATATAGACACCGGATCAGGTTAGCATTATACATACATACACATATATCTCACAAACAACCTGATTTTAGGCTGCTGCGTGCATTTTCATACGTCAGATGACAATTCTAGATGACAATTTTGTAATAAATTTAATAAAATATATTTTTGTTATTTCACTTAGTTTGATTCATCTACATTAGGAGGAAAGATCTTCAATCGCTGTACCAGCCTCAAGTGGCCAGTACCTTGCCTTCATCACTGATCACTTAATAATTCTACACCCTTCCAGCTCCGGCCACAAAAACTCACCTAAAGGCACCCCCAAATATATCTGTGTACTCGTATTTGCTTAAGCTTTAATATAATTTACGGAAAAATATAAACTCTGCATATTGCCCAAACTTTTTTAATTATTTTTTTCGCAGAAAATTATTTTAAAAACTAGAAGATAAATTATATTTTCTCTTCAAAAAATTAACTTTCGCTTGAATGTGTGATTGAAGCGCATGTAACATATAAGATAAGCATTCACTGTGTTCAGTATACCAGTAAAGAGTTCTGTCTTAACGGAAAATAGTAATTTCCATACACTTTTTCGCAGTAACACTCTGTGGCTGTTAATTAGTAGCCAACTTAAATTAATACCTTTTTTTGTTTGGTTGCGGACGACTATTTAATTTTTTGAAATTGTATTTGCTTAAAACTTCGGAAACAAAAATAATCGTACACACACACGCAGAAGGTAAAGAAGATTGTTGAAAATTAAAACGCTTCGCCAACAAGCTCATAAGATAAATATTTATATTATCTTCTAAATTTAAAATCACCAATTACAAAAACAAAAATCGGATTAATGATTGGGTATAGATTATACGACGAGCACATGCACTACTAGTACTGACTCATTTCATTTCCAAAAACCACTTTTATTTACACTTTAAAGTAATTGTAATTTTTAGGTGGATGCGAATGGAGCAGGTAAGTAATAGATGTACGGCTTGACTTAACGAAACGAATGAGAAACCACTCAACAAATCAAGAGAACATTATTCACATTAGCATCAAACTAAATACTAATTGAATATTATTTTAACACAGAATTGTTTCAAAAGCTTTTTAAAATGCTTTGCATATTTAAAAAAAATTAATGCCACAAATGAAGTGTATGTGTTTGTGTAAGATCTCAAATTATACTTAAAAGATTTATCAGCAGTAATAACAGTAAGCGATAAATCGATTTCGAGCAAGTTATCAATATTCTCACCATAGCTGGGTGTCCTTAACGATGCACTCTCAACTACTTCTCTAAAGAGCTGAGCTCATACAAATTAATTATAAATGCAACCACGTGGATAGGTTTTTGAGAAACAAGTTAAAGAGCTTAACCGCATCAGCCCCACAATGAATCCAAAAAGCTAACGAACTGGCATAATTATACCCATTAAAAGTATTTTCTATTGTTGTCTATTATTAACGAATTTTTGAAAGGACTGGCATCCGTATGTGAAGCGCTTTTCACATGTCTGTTGTTACAAATATGCTGATGAAATCACCCACTACAGATTCATCAACAAGAAAACACAATTTGCACGCAATTGTGCGAGTATGTGTACACATGCGTTACCAGATCCATATATGCGCGTATGGGTGTATGTATATATCGATTAGTTCAATATTGAATGGAACAGAATAGTGTACAAATTTGTGGATACATGTGTTTAAAAGACTTTAGTTTGTGCCACATTGGCCGCTCTATTCACAGAGGAAAAAAGAAAAAAACAAGCGAAAACACTTTAGTGCTGTGAATCTAAAGAAAATTTAACTTATAACAGTTTCAATTGTGTATTCATTTTCCATTTGCATGATCGCGGCGTTAAATGTGGCCAACACATGACTTCTGGTGGCAACAAAAAGCACCGCCCAAATAATCGGCACAACTCAAATGTACAAAAAATAATAAAGTGACTTAAATAATGGAAACATTTCAACTTTTTATACTTTAATTTTTTATTTCGTCAATCTCTATTTTTCCCCTCCCGTTTTTAGAAAGAATTTATAAAATACACGTCCATGCAAACATCCATACATCCACACACACACACATCTCACATACCATTCACACGTTACACGTGAAATTGTTGTCAGGCTGTTTCAGTTCGTTAGCATAGGTCAGTCCTCTAATTACAGCTTAAGAAAATAAAATTAATGAACATCTAAGAGTTGATTACAGAGTGTAAAGGAAGGAACACTCTGCCAGTAAGTAAACCACTTTTTTATTACACCAGTTCTCAGCCATTTATTCCTAAGCACATGTTAATTCTATAAATTGGAGATGAGCGCGTGATGGAACTCCATTCTACAATCGTTAAACTCACATTTAGTGGCATCTAATTGTGGGAGCATGTTTCTTATTTATTACTATTATTTTATTAATATTTAATAAGGGGGAAAGTTGTTGCTGCTTCATAAATAAACAAATATAGAACAAAAGCCACACGTTTGGCTGGATATGTTTGTATGTTTGCTGCAAAACTCTTCTCTATTCTGTTGCTTAAAATAAGTATGTACTTTAAAAACGATTCTTATAAAGTTTTAAAAAAAATATGTGGTCAAAATTTCTAAAAATATTTAGTTAAATTGCATTCTAATAAAAAAAATTACGCATTCGGAAGCTATTACTAAAAGAGTACTAAAAAGTACTTACTGGATATTTTTATTTATCTTGTATATTGTATGTACGAATATATTATATTGCCTTTAGATTGTTAAAAAATTATAACAAAAAGGATTTGTAATTACCATTCATTTGGTCAAAATAGAATTCTTCCAAATTCGGTTCGAAAAAGAAGTTTTTCAATGAATTGAGGAAGTTGAAACGAAAATACACTTCCTAACAATATATTAAGGGGTTTAAAGCTGTTCTGCATTTAATGCACTTATGCGATTTATAAGAGTTTTCAAAATATATTTCTATATATAGACTTCACATTAACATTCCTTAACATATTTTGCACCATTTGCATATGAAAGGCCTTAAGTATAAAAATGATTAAAATATAATTGTCACAAATTATTGCGGCTTATTTTACAAAAATTTACTCCAGTAGGCCATTCGGTATTCGATTCTTTATTGAATCATAAACTATGAAACTTATAAAAATTCCTTCAAAGTAATAAAAAGCAATATCTTCTAAATACAATTGCAACTATCCCTATACATGCCTAAATATACTTATGTATGTCTATTGTTATACTATTTTTTTATATATTCGCTAAAAATATACCATTAAAATTTCTAAAAATGCAATTTGTTAGAAAAATTATATTAGTGATCCACTTTTCGTATTAATAAGTTGTGTACAAAGTGTCCCACATTTTATGATTTAACTTAATTCTTCCTTTTTTCAAAATAAATTCGACGAAAAGGTGTACTGCAATGACACTGACACTGACACTGACACTTACACGTCTCACATCATTTTTTACTGCAATAATTTAATGATTATTACGAAACATTTCGTATGAAGAGTTTCTAATTGCATTTACATTTTCCCCTAAAATGTATGAGTATTAAGTGTTGGTTAATTATTTATTTTTTCCACATTGTATGCAAACCACTCGATTCCTCTAATGTTGTAGTTTTTATTTTGTGTATACAAGCTATTAGTTAGTATTTTCTTTCTACTCAAGCCGAATGCCTATTAAAATATATATATATACATCCATGCATACACTCATACATGTATACATATATATATATTATTATGGACATACGAGTATAATGAGAATCACCATAATCGTGTACATTTAAAGAAATTATTAATATTGTGAAGTTCTCGAGAATATTGGAGAAACCTCATTTGAATTTCCCTTTGCTTTCTTTATATTTTCACCTACAGTTCCTCCTGATCTTCCAAGTCAAGGAACTAACTGATCGATCTTCGTAAAGTAGTGGCAATTGTTTAGGTAACGAGATATTATAAGGATAAATGTTATTTCCTATTATGATCAACTGACACTATTCGTACTTGTCTAATCATATACATACATACACGCCTTTAATTATTTGTTCACAATCACTTATTTATTGAGGAAAATCTGCCTATTCAGTCATCCCTTTTCTATTTTTGCCAATCGAAATAATAACAGTATTAAATTGCACACAAACAACTGGAGGGCCTGATTTGTTTATCATCTTGATTCAAGATAACACACACATGCAAAATAATATACCTTTCTTTGCATGTGTAGTAGACGATTCCCAAAAATAAATATGTGTGCACTCGCATGTTTCAAGGAAATGGTACACGCCAGTTTAGGTAAGATCTCCATCAGTTGTGCGGAAACTTCTTAGAAGCTTAAATTTTCTACTGACTGCTGCTAACTTGGGCAGTCTAGTGCAACTATTCCGATTTGGATGAAATTAGAATTATATGTTCAATGAAACCAACAGTATTAAAATATTTACTTTTTTACAGGATTGGCCCACTGCACATGTTAGCAACGCATCAGTATACTTTTATAGTCCGCCTTGTGAGATATGAAGTGCCAGTGCGTTGGATTTGAAATTTATCCGAGGAAACGCGATACAATATTTATTATTTATATAACTAGTGCGCATGTGGAGTACAAAACTCTTATAGGAAATACAAGAAAGGCTAATCCTGAAAGCTGCTCTTCATCCAAGCCTTCTTTCCGAGTGAATAGTATTGACAGTGACACCTTTTGCTCACTTTCGTCCAGTATATATCAGATACAAGGGCCCCGAAAAAAGCAAAAGAGCTCCTCTATTGAACATTTCTGTGATGGGGATTAATTATTGAAAATATTTTATATTTTAAGGTTTTATTAAAAAGTGTTAACAAAGTTATACGAGAAAAATAATAAATTGATATCTTCCGCGCATTGGATAAATTTGCAAATATTTTTAGTTCAACCAATTAATTATTTATTAGGAAACGGTATATTTTTCAAGTTTATGAAAATATTATTAATAATAAAAAGAGGTTTCAACTTAACAAAAATGTACACATTTTTAGTCACGTTTCTGTGTCATATATCCGATGGATCAAATTTTTACAATATTCAGCTCATTCGTTGTATCCATTGTGCTCTTGATAATTTTGCTTTTTCAGTTATTTTAAAAGCATTATATATATACAAATTGAGACTCCCACATTTTATTTTCATATACATACGTAAATTTTTAGAAATTTAAAAAAAAATTTATTTGTTGTATAAAATAGTATTATCCTTACCGGAACCGCCTTGTTAAATCCATTTTTGTTTTTAGTTACTTATTCGCCTTTTTAAAAAATATCTAAATTTGATTTAACTTTTCTGTATTTTAAATTACTAATTCATAAGTAATTATTCAAGATTTTTATCGTAAATGTGTGTTTGATTCCTGCGTATCCTCTTTCGCAGGATCTCACTCTTTACTCTATTGTCACAAGCTACTTATTTAAAATATTTTTTAGTAAATAGTTTTATATGAACAGAGAGCGAACACAACCGCTGGGACAGAGCGACAGTCAATAACTGACCCTAGATGCTAACGCGCACTGTAAAGGAAACTCGTGTCGCTTCTAAAAGGCATCATGCAACACGATCACACTAGTAATGTAGAACAAAAGCCACACATTTTGCTTGAGTTTGTTGGCGATGATGTATCTGTGTGGAATTGTGTGAGTGTGTATTTCTTTGAAGTACAGAGTACAGCAATTTTTTGTTGTGCTCCCTCAAACACGATCAGACCTATAAACACGTATGCATAACAGGAGTGTGTGAGTTATGACTTTGTACGCGTTATAAACTTTTTACTCGAACATATGTAAGTATATTCAATCGGTCGTGTTCAAATGTACATTTGTGTCCTCTGATTTCATAGGCGAAGCGTTCTTCATGAGGAAAACGTGATTGTGTTAAGCGAGCGAATTCTTGTGCTGAAATTATTGTAGAGTTTCTGGGAGCGGATATCTATGCGTACCAAAAAAAAAGCTTATCACTAAGCTTATCACTGTCTAAGAGGCAACTCAATATTAGAAATGTGGATTGATCACAACTGTAGTTCTTTTCATCACAAAAAAACTTCTCCATTGAAATCTATTTATTATGCTTTAACATTTAACTTTTATTATCGCCACTTCAATTATTTCCAAATAATTTTAACTTTTTTCTGACTTTTTATCTGCAGTAATTTAAAATTTGTAGTTTTTTATGGTCCATATTCCCCTCAAAGAAATATGTATAAAAGATGTGTGATGCAAAAGTGTGAAGCTTTACTGCTTATTGAAATATCTTCTTTAATTTACTTTGTTTATATTTCGTTATATTGCAAGAACGCCAAGTCCATACTTATTATTTCTTATTTCTTTTTCTTAAGAAGCAAATGAGTATTTAAAAAAATGCGCTTTCATTTCGCCGTTTTCCTCATGAGTTGTTTTAATAATATATTTATATATATTCGTACAGATGTGCATATAAAGGTAATTTTATGTGGCTATTCAAATATTTCCGTAGCTATTGACATGAATTACATGTGTATAAATATGTGTGTGGGATGCGGCGAATAGTATCCCCATTCGTACCCGAATTCCCAAATATTCGTATAGTTCAAGATATTCGTATTGGCGCATATCTATTCAGAAATGTTTAAAAAATCGTAGAGCCTAAAGTAAATTAATTAATTCTTAAAGTAAAGTTGGATTCAATCTAAACTTGAACTTATTTCAAAATGGGCATTATAAAATCTGTAGTTTGGTAGAATATTGCTTTTGTATTCAAACGCACATTAAGACTGATTATTTCGGGTCAGATCATCAGGTAACGTTTGTATTTATGTTCCATAGAGCAAAAAGTGATTAACAATGAAAAAGATCTTTTTATATGGTGGTAGTCCGATGACGTCTTATATTAATATTCCTGTATCATACTACTGTAATAGCAAGAAAGTCAAATCCAAAAGTACTCGCTGCATATCACCATACCCGCACTATTTCTGTAATTCCAAATAGGATCACTCTTCACGTGTTTGACGGGAATAATTTTTCCTTCATCGAAGTTCCCGAAATGGTAGCAGGAGAAATATCTATGTATTCGTAGATAGGTATGCGCTGCCCAATATTTTGCTATTTCTAACTGAAGAATGGCCTACACAGATAAATAAAAAAAAATTGAAAAGCTTTAAGAGACATTTTACAATTTTTTCGGTTTTACAAATGGCAGTGACTGCGGGTGTAATTTTTTAAAAAGTTTTAAACTTCTAATGAGCCGGAAATATTCAGATAAATTATATATGCAGCAAATAATAATCTTTTGAAATAAAATACCTTTTAGGTTGTTTTCTAACTTTGATCCTATTTCACAAACGATAAGCACCAATTAGCAACATTACAAACTATTTAACATCAAAAAATATTAAATAAGCTTTACACGACAATTGTCGTCCATTAACAGGAAGATCATGATACAATTGCCATCTGAGAATAATTTGCATACACAGCGCGGAAAAGTAATAATATATCTATATTAAACGTATTCAACAAACATTTTTATTATTTTAAGCTTTAAACGGGATTATTTTTTGAGTGCGAATCGGAACAAACTCGAGGAATGATAACAGGCCATCACAAAGGACCGAAACCAAAAGCATTTTAAACCATCATTTAACCACCATTGTTTGCCAACCTTCTGACACCTAATTGTTACATCCAACGTCATTATATTTTATTGATATAGTGTCAGGAATAAAATATAAATTTTACCGTTTTCTGCCTTTGCAAACTAAGAAAGCTGAAAAAGTATATTAAAATTAGAAAAATCAGTTGTAAAATATATCTAGAGGAATTCGTGTATTAAGCCATGGCAATAACATAAATCTCTGATTTTCTGAAAAGAGGGGTTGAAAACTAAAACACTTCGGCTCTGTAGTTGTATCAAAATTGAAAGCTTAGCTCTGTAAAACCCCAATTTTGAAGGTTTCAAAAAAAACCGTTCTCTGATTATGCCACTAAAATACCACCAAAATCCATAGTACGCACGCACACATTTCCGTATAACACTTCCGTTTAGAATAATGGTTAAAAATGTTAATTTCATATTCGTTTTATTTAATTATGTCGATAAAAGTTTTCTAAAAATTTTTTATTCGTTCATTTGTTGTACGTCTGGACGCATATCCACATATACAACTACAGAAGGAGCACTAAATGAGCGTTATGCGTATTTATTATTTGTTTACATACAAACACGCATACTCGCACACACAGTTTTTTTGCTAAAGGAAGTGCTCAACCAAAATTTTTATCAACGCATTGTAATTCGATAGTTTTCAAAATAAAAATAATTTATACTTTGTTTTTATTTATACAGTTAATGAAAGTGTACATGAAAAGTATACTTTGGGTTGTTTTATTCCATGGTTTGAATGTGACCCATTTCTTGCAATAATTTTTACGATAAAACAATTCTTTACTTTCAATGAAGTATTTTCATTGCTGTTTTTTTTACAAAATAAAAATGATTTTGATACGTTGCTACTGCTGCTTATCAGCTCTAAGTTCCGCTCACAATGATCTCGTTTCTGTTTGTTTTATTCCATCCATGTGGGTGAAGGGTGGCTAGCTTTAGTATGAATAATTAAAAATATGTATGTACATACTCGCATAGTTAATGTGAATATGAATGAAATTGTATGGCAGCACACAGAAGAGTGCATACGAGTGTGTATCTTATTACACATACATTTGTACATATTTCGTATTTTATATGATATTGGCCAAGCACATACACATACATACTTATATGGGCACACAAAGATTTATATAAATCTTACATTTTAAAATATTATATTTTTGCTTGTTTTAATTAAAATCAATTTCTAAATGCTGCTACTAAACGAAATTGTAGTAATCAATTAACAACGAAAAAAATAAGAATTTACATTTTAACCGGAAATATTTATTATTATTATTTTCTTTCGGGGCTGGTATTGTAAGATAAAATGGGAATACATTGGCACTCTCTCTCACACACTTACCCACGTACACACGAACTTTACACGAGCAATGAGATGTATTATAAGCATACGAGCAATCGATTTTCAATGTTGGGATTGCACTTGCAATTATGTGTGGAATAGTTAATATCATTTTATTACTTAAAAGTCACGTTGTGCAAAAACTCTTTAAAATTTTTGGTAAAATGAACTGTGTAAAGATCTGATTTATTCATGATCGTCTTGTGGATATTTCCATTGCAGAAAAGCTCATTAAATTCTTCATAAAGTATACGATGTAATTTCAGTACATTTTTAACAATGTACTAAAAATAGACTACGAAAATGTAAAAATCAAATTAAAATAAAGAATGCAATAGTTAATCGTAAAAAACTTTTTTTTTCTATTTGAAATATGTACATAAATAAATTCTATTTTGAAAGAAATTGGAATTGTTTCGTTAAATTAATTGCAAACAAACAAACTGGGGCCGCCAATAATGATTTTTCTTCATAAAGAAAATAATTGTAAGAAACAATTTGGTATAAGTTTCCTGATGATCTCCTGTGGCAAACAGTGATACCGCCGTGAATTCAATTTCAATGCATTGTTATTATTTTGCTGAATAACAATTTGTAGGAATATTAGTGTAGATTAAATAATCGAAAATTTTTTATTTCGTATGAAGATATGAATTTCTACAACCGATTCCTTTATATACATTAAACTTAATAACTTGTATATGAAAACAATTATTTTCACATCAATACGAATACATGTCTACAGGACTTGTTTGTAGCTGTAGACCACTTAGCCTAACTTCACTTTTAAGGGCTGCAATGAACAAAATTGGTGCGGTCGCTGCTTCTGTCAAAATAATTATTAACAAAACTCCTCAGAAAATTAAATCCATTTTTATAAGAGGCGGCAAAATATTTCAAAATTATTGTTCTCGTATACTAATAATCAGGTGATTGGAATTTATCTTTAATTCATTCATTGGGATATTAAATTCTACATTCTGGTAGTTTTGCTTGAGTTGCAAACAGATTGGAATAAGTTATAGGTTTTTTATATCAGCTTTTAAATGTATATGTACTTAACTAAAAGTGTAAATAAAACCTTATTTCAATTTCTGCTATCCCTGCAAAAACAACCTACAAGACTTGAGAGCGCACATATATAAATAGTATAACAGTTTTATTTTAAAAAATATTCCCGATTTGTTTTATGAAGAAGTAAGTAATGTTTACAGTTAGCCATGTTTTCGTGCAGTCGAAAGTAATTGCTAATCATAGAAGGGAAACCCCTAAACTGTCTAACAATTATAGACACGTATTAATATTTTGAACTTACTAGACAAAATTTTCAGAAAAATAAAATTGATTGACTTCGCAGAACAATACAAAAACATTAACCAGGTTACTTACTAATTTCATTGATAGCAATAAAAGGTATCGAAAAAATAAGGGGTTTGACTCCATTTGGCACCACAGTCTAATACATAAACTCAGTACATTATGTTTCGCGTTATATTTAAAAAGAATAATAGAAACCTTTTTAAAGAATCGAATTTCAATGATCTGGGGATTACCGAAGAGTTTAGTGTTATCACGAATTCGCACAAAATTTTTATTCGGCGAAGGGAGTGTGGTGGCTATTAGTAAAGAAATTAACTAACTAGGCATCATATTAGCCAAAAAGACAACGTTTAAGGAAAATATAATTTACATATGTATGTAAAAAAAATATAAATAAAAGTCGTGCCCATGGTTAATTGGCGTCTATGTGCATTCGTCATATATGACTTGGTCTCACGAAATTAAACAGATCTATACAAAAATGTTTCATGTTATTCTGAATAATTGATTGATCAAAATATTTAATAGTGTCTCCCAAGTATCCAACCGAAACTCCGCATAATAAAAAAAAATATTATTACGTTTAAGAAAATTTTCATAAAATAATTACTTTATATTTCATTTCAAAAAGAGGAGCATCGAATAGTCGTCTCGCCTTCTGAAAATAAAAAATATTTTACTGCGATGATAACCAACGCAATTCGACAAAGTGTAAACTTCACATAAACTGTACAGTAGATTATCAATGTAATTTATATATACATATATGTATATTGCAACAACACCTTATCACGACATATGCACTCGTATATTATTCATATATCCATCCATAAAAATCTCCAATATAATTGGTGCACATAAAATTTGCAATCACAGTCGACTGGCATTTGAAAAATAGCATTAATAAAAAAAAGGATTCATATACTGAGATTAACTTCTAATTCAAATGAATATTTTCGTACCTACATACATAGCATGTATATGTTTCGAATATATGTATAGACAAGTAGAGTTCAAGTATCACAAACAAATAAAAGATTTTTTTGGATTAAATTGAAAATTACGCTTACGTAATTAAATTATGCTTATTTTTTGATCACACCTCGTATACTAATATATCGAATATTTTGCGAATTCATGAAATTTAAGAATTTGTACAACTACATAAATAAATAGTAATAGAGAATATTTTAGTTATACAGATTTCTTAAAATGGCCCACATTTCACCGAAAAGTCTTATATATGTTATTTCGAACTCTATAAATTATTGCAATATTTATTCATATGAAAGAAATATAATTATTTTTGACGAATTAAAAACCTGGATCCCATGCAGTCTTTTGAGGTTCTGTATGTGTCGAATAACAAACTATGATGTCACCAGGCTGTGGAATAACTTCGGTGTTTTTAAAACGTAGACCACATTCGACGTCTTTCTTAATGGAATCTACTTCATTCTTTAAATGTCTCATCGATTCGAGTGGTCCTAGTGGAAGGATATTTCTAGTATAATGTTTTATAACAAATATAATTTGAACTCTTACCATCGTATGTAATTTCACCGTTTCGAATCAAACGAAATTGATTCGCTCTTTTTAATAACCCTTTTGTGCAACGACACCCGGCAACAGGTACTTCTTTTCGTCCTACCGTTATAAAAAATTGTTGTAAAACATTTGCTTCGCCTAATATATCTTCTATTAAAAGTGGAGGCAACTTTTTATTTATTTCTTCTTTTAAGTCGTCAATTAAACGATAAATGATATTGCAAAGTCGTATAGAAACATCACTTTTAATTTTAGCTGGGGGTTCAACGGAAAACGCATAGATAATCGCATCGAACGACTTTGCTAATTCAATGTCAGATTCCGTTACATTGCCAACACCGTAATGGACCACATCTAAACGACATTTTTCAGTCTCAGTGTAAGTGTCTAGTACATCAAGAATGGCTTCAACGGAACCGTGTACATCGCCTTTAATTATAACACTAACGCGAGGTGTGCCATCATTTGGAATGGTTTCCTTAGGTCTCGGACCATGACGCATACGAAACCTACCCGCCAAACGCCGAATTTCTCTTTCTTCTCGATATTTTGCCAAATGCTCCTCTTCTTTTTTACGTATTTCTTCGAGACTTTGTTCCGCCTTTTCTCTTTGAGCCTCACGTGTTCGATATTTTAGCACTGAATGAGCTTTTTTCTATAAGTTATTTATGTTATTAAACATTATTTCTATCAATTAAGGAACAATATTTTTAGATAAGAACCTCGGACTCAACTTCAAGTATTAATTCTCCAGCAAGTGGTAGTTCCCGCCATCCTAAAATTTCCACTGGTGTACCCGGTTCAGCTTTATCCAAAGGTTTTCCATTATGATCAAAGAGTCCTCTAACCTTAGCATGCGCAAGTCCACTTACTAAAATAGATCCTTTGCGTAACGTACCTCGTTTAACTATAGCCGTAGAAAGTTTCCTTAAAATTTAAATATTTGAAGACTAGTGAAACCAACTATAATTGTTATATTTTTTATGTACAGATATATTTACATGAAGTTACAGTAAACAATTTCAAACATGAATTACGCAAAAAGATTCAAATTCTAAATCTCCCATAATCAAGAGTTCGACAAGAGTTATTCATGTTATTAAACATTATTTCTATCAATGAAGGAAGAATTTTTTTCTTTTCACATTTACATGAAGTTACAGTTGATAGTTTTCGAACAATATATATATAATTTTACACATGAATTACGTAAAGAGATTCAAATTCTAAATCACCCATAATCCATTATAAAAATTTACTATAAATTAAGGAATTATATTCCTTAACGAGAGAAGAGGAGAAATTTCCAATAAGAGAATTTCGTATTACATTTTTATTTTAAATAAAAAATTAGATAAAATAAAAAACATTAGTAAAGAAAATGGTAGTACAGCGAGAAGAACATGTTCATTATGGCATTTTTAGGACTAGGTGTCACAGATGGGGACAAAAATATTTTTTCTAGTTCGATTTTGAAGATCTGACTGTGCCTTTCGAGTTTTGAAACATTTATTTTAACAACTTTTGCGATACGTTTTATAGTAACTAGTATAAAAAATTATAGATACCCTCGTCTTGAATCCGTCTTAGATTCCACAACGACACCTTCCATCAAGCCTGTAAAGTCAGCTTTAAGATCCATTAGAGTAGCTTGAGTACTCACTGCATCTGCTAATAACGACAGATTTGTACTCTTTATTGCAGATATAGGCACAACTTGAATATCACCACCATATTCTTCTAAGGACAATCCTGTTTGCATCAGTTCCCGTTTAGTTTTTTCCTAAAAGGAGCATAGAAATTGGTATAAAAATACATATGTACGTGCATATCAACTTATTAGAATGTTTGAATCCAATTAAATTAATTATGGTTAAAATTATTAATGTTAAATTAATTATGTTTCATTAAATAATAGTAACTAAATATATTTGTATAAATTGACATGTATTATATACTTACAATGTCAGCTTCCGGTTTATCAATTTTATTTATTGCAACAATGATAGGAACTATAAAATAGAAAATATATTTTAAGTACATATTTGTATATATATGTATATGTTTATGAAAAAGAATGATTGAACAAGGATAACTAATTTTCGGTTCTTGTTACAATTTTGCATCAAAATCAAACCTCTGATGAACTGAAAAAATTTATTTGTCATAATATTTCAACACCGCTTTGAGTGTATTTGTTCGAGAATTATTTACGGTTTTAAACCTAAAAAGCTTTTTACAATACAGCAATTTGCGCAAATAAGATTTTATGAGTAAATTTTAAATAAAAATAATTATTTTTTCAATTTTTATATCCATACCTTGAGCTTCTTTTGCCAAATTAATAACTTCTTTTGTTTGCGTCATTACACCATCCTCCGCTGCTACAACTAATATTATTATATCGGTTGCAACGGCACCCCGTGCTCTCATTGCACTGAATGCGGCGTGGCCAGGCGTGTCAAGAAATGTTACCTTTTCACCATTCTCTAGAGTAACGGTGAATGCGCCGATATGTTGAGTAATGCCACCAGCTTCATTAGATGCCACATCTGCCCCACGCATAGAATCTAACAATGTGGTTTTACCATGATCAACATGCCCCATTACGGTTACCACGGGGGGGCGTAGTTTCAACAGGCTAGCATCAGGTGGAGGTCTCGGAAACACATCTTTGTCTTTACTTTCAATATCTCCTTCCTTGAAATCAGGAGCAGCTACTATACGCACTCTAGCCCCTAATCTTTTTACTATTTCCTGCACCATTTTTAAGTCGTAAAGTCGTTCGTCCGCTTCAATGTTATCAGCGCCTTTAACATACAACATAGCTTCCTGGACATCTTCTGTAATAAAATGTATTATCAATATATTTCTTATTAAAATTATTCAGCATACCCAGTGATCTTTTACTAGATTTCGATAATTCCTCTACTGTCATATGGCGCCATATATCCACTATCCCTGTTAAATCATTCGCATTTTTCTTTTTCGGTGAATATTCAATGATTCTTTGTGATTTCTAAAATATTCTTAACGTCATTTGCGAATTATACAAATAAAACCTCGAACATCTAAACTAACAATAAATTTATAAACATTCATATTATATATACTAGTAAATATGTAAATATTACATATTTAAGCTTTTTATCTATATATGTAACTTGCACCTTAAGTTTAGTTCATTTCGAGTTGAATTTGTATTTAAATTCTATTCGCTTCCTTATTATTTTGCATGAACGTTTAGGTAAGGCAGTTACACATTAATACGATTCTTGTAAATAAATAAGTAAATACCCTTTCTTCAGCAGTTTTCCGCCTTTTCCACAGAATGTCACAGGTAAATACACTCCTTGCGTGGATTTGTGCTTGCAAAAGGGCATGGTTGGACACGCCGGGAAGGAAACGACGAATAGGTCTAAAATAGATGATGTAAAACTGTTAATTTTGAGCTGATTTTAAATACATGCACTCCTAGCATTTGTATTTCAAGGTTAGGCAAATAATGTTTTTATATAATGTTTCTTTCAATTTACCCAATGACAGCAGCAAGCATTGTAAATGAACATTCCCCTTTTTACTAGTTTTGCAAATATTATTAGAAAATGCCACTTCCACCATGTTGCATATCCCAGCTGACATTATACATATCACCAGGTGGCAACTTCATAGCTAACCACTTGCTTTTTTTTATTTAGAGTAATTTGTCTACATATGGCCTAAATACACCATACTAAACCAAAATCTAACTTTGGAGTACGTTTAGCCTTAAGTTATAAAAATAAAATGATTAGTGGTGCCAAGTTATAGTATTAAATAGTACTCAAGGAATGTGTGCAATACTATCTTATTGGTGTATGGATAAGATAAAAGTAATTGTGTCCCAGTTTAATTATGAAAGAGCAATATGCAACCTCGGTAGTTACCGAAACTAGTGTTAACGATATTCAATTCAATTTTCTCGTCATATCGTAAGTAAGATTTTCACCCATGTAAATGTTTAAAAAATAAAATGTATTCCTTTTTTCCCTTCCCGTGTTATGAAGCTCCACCACCATCAAATGCGGGCATTAAAACAGTTGCTATGGATTGATCAGGTCGACTAACTAATCAGAGTAGGATTCGACTAGTAATCCATTTTCATTAACAACCTTTACTTATACATATGAACACTAATTTTTAATTATAACTACAAAAATTCCTTTTATTTGTAAAAACTATCGAAGTTTTACCAAAAATGTGCAATATTTCGCTACCACAATCGACTGCTTCTTCAAAAACAATAACAAAATCCTTAATATATAAAATTCAAATGACAACAAAATTAAAATGAAAATATTATTATTATGCTTAAAATCTGATGGATAGAGTGTTGGCAAAGAATTTAATATATGACTTTGACGGAGCAATTATTTTTTAAAGATTTCCTTATCTCTGTTGACAATTTGAAATCAAAAAATTAAAATTGTTTTCCAAAATTTATCTTTTTTTATAGACTTTTCTGGAGAATAAATCGAATTTTTTATATAATTAAAATTTTTTAAATTTACATATAAAATCCATTTTGGTAAAATTATTATACATATATAAAAAGGGTGAGATAAAATGTAACTAGTACTAACTTTCATTTTTAAATTAATTCACGAAAGCAGGAGAAACCATGGTTTATTGTGAAATATTATTTTATTTCCAATAAAATTTCACTTAAGTGAAGTAATTAATTCAGGTACAACTTTCTTGTAAAATTTTTTTAGAAAAAATGTTTGATAAATTTACATACATATGTGCTTATGTACATATATATCTTAACCAGGCTTCAAAATATCAGGTATATTTATTCGCTACACTGTAATTTCTTTGCTTTTTAACTGAATAATTTTTAGAATTTATTTTGATTTTTTTTAAATTAAAAAATTACAAATATATAAGTGTTATTTTAGTGTTTATATAAGACCGAGTGAAATACTGAAAAACCGAATATACTCCTACGGCAGTTTTTAATAATATCAGACCTGTTTTTAAAGCAAATCCGCAGCATTTTGCAATAAGAAATTTCATCTATAAAAATTATATCTTTTCTTCTAGTCTATTTTTGAATAATTATGAAAGTATTACAATTTACTCATTTTAAACGCCACATTTCTTACTGCAATGTAAATTCAGTGAAGATACACTATTCCTTATACTAATAACAAATTCAGTAAAAGCTCAGCTTTAAATCTTTATGTAATTTTTTATTTAACTTTCCCCCTTTATTATTTATTATAAATATTTACCCGAGCATAGTGCCCTTATTTTTATATAAAAACTGTTCATACAAAACTCCATTTTCTCATATTTCCACCATGATTTAAAAGTTGATTCTTTCGCTGCGAAATTTAAAAAGTTTAAATTGTTTTCGTATTTCTTAGGTGTACTGCCATTTCAGATTATTGTCGATTTCATATTGTCATTCCATTCGATTCGTATGTTCGTAGCAATTAATGTCATCAAGTTGTGTCCTTTTTGGAAGCAAGGCGAAAATTTTGTAAAAAAAAATGGGAAGCAAGGACCTACTTGAAATGCAAAATTTTGTTAAGTTATCAAAAAGCTCTTGAAAAATAATGTGATACTTCACATGTTTCCAAAGGACTTGGAAAATGTTTAAAAAAAAAAACAAACGACAGGTAAATTGACGGCATCACTTTGATGTGCTGCATATTTTATATTAATTTTCGTTTTGAATTTCCCCTTCAACCTCACTTGAAAATCATAACCGTCATAATAGAAACCCAATGAAAATAAAAATGTTGTACTTATGTATGTTTATTAGCATGATGCACTTGTGTGTGTACACATGCATACACACATCCACACAACCTCGCAGCTATAGTACTACGTGATCTAACATCCAGTAATCATCATCATAGGATCAACACTAGCAAAATATTTACAAATGCGGCGAACATCATACGCATAAGAACACACGAACGAAACAAATAAGAATGGCTAACGTGGAGCGTGTTTGAATATTTTAAGTGGTCGCGTATAAGTGCTGGTGTCGCAATTGCAATAAACAGCATTGACAGTCAGGTAGTTGAACATAAATTTCAGGAAGATATTACATTGGGACGACTCGGCCTTTTCGTTTATATAAACAAATTGTCGGTACGAATGGAAGATACTTAAAAATAAAAATATCAGCGTCATTGAAATCACTATTAATATGGTTTTGTTTGTTGTTGCGAGTAAGAAAAAAAACGAATTTCTATTTGGAATGTTGTTTTAGCAGCATAAGTGAGAGATTTCACCTGTAAATGTTTCTTGTATTTAAGAGAGATATTTTCAAAAGTACAAAATATACTGGCGTATACATACACACTCGTACAGATTTATTCTAATATGTGCGTATGTTCATATGTACAACATATAGTTTCCTCTAATTTAGTCAACATGCTCAAAGTAAAATGTGCTCTAAAGAACCAGCGGTTTAAGATCAATAGATTAACCCCTGCAATACGAACGACCACACACGCTGCAAATTATGAACCGAAAGCATAAAATTGCTCGTTTGCATTCGTGATATATAAAACTCTTATCGTACATGTGAATATATGCGCGCGAATTGAGACGGCAAACTTGCACTTTTTCAACTATTGCGGCAATTATTTTTAAATCCCATGATAGCGAAAAGTGTAAGATTACTAAAATCCTTCGCGAATGACGTCTCAGAATTGTTCTGAATTCAATCCGGTGGTATGTTAATATAAATTATTATTTATTCTGATTTAGATCAAAAGTTGTTACCTTAAACTAAAGTATTTTTGCTCAAGTTATAATTAGTAACCGGACTCACCTTACCCTAATTACATCTGGCCGAGCCTTACACTGCCATTCAAAGAACACTTCGGATTGACTAATTTTGTAGCAATTTTTGCAATGATAGTTTTATAACCTTTCAATACAACGTTTTTAGTTTGGAAACGGTTTTTCTGGGCCAAACAGCTATAATTATTCTATTTCGAATTTTTCTTTAATTGTTTATATTAAAATCTTCTATCACTTATTGTTAAATCTGTATAAATTTTGTCTTACTACCTTTATATTTATCATTCGCAAAATTGGGCTTTTCCCATACAAGGTTACTTGCAGCTTCTGCAATTTCTGCCTTTTCTGTAATTACAAGCTTATAGAATTTAAGCAACCTAGATAGCTTACAAAAAAAGCAAATATTAACAAAAGTGGGAAAAGGTAAGAAAGAAATTAATAAAACTTTATTTTCACAAAAGTCGCAAACTGTATTATTGTATATAAAAGAAATATGTTTCAAGTAAGTCATACATTTTTCATTTACTTTCGTCAAAATTTCGCGTATGTACATATTTACATTTGGATTTCTATTGCATAATCCGCGCTCATTCTCTATATATCCTAGAGTTATGTTTGACACAACTTTTTTCTAATTTATTGTTTCTAACCACAGACTGACATTATAAAACTCTTTACATATAATCAGGTCAATCATCAAATACGATCAAACGTTTTTTGTTTGATTTTTGTTTTACATACGATTTTATAAAGTGAACAAATACTATACGAGTAGATGCATTCACGCGTTCTATGTGTGTGTGCGTACATATGTGCACACAAAAATATTGTACTCGTACATGCATTGTGTACTTGTCATTTGAATGTTTAGTTTGTGAACTATTTAAGTGCTCTTTATCACGCTTGACAAAAACAGATTCATAAAACTACGTATGAAACTAACAAAATATCGACAATAAAATACTTTCATTCTTGTCATTCCTGCTCCGAGTGAGTTTGTCAATTCCCTCAACATCCTTCCTTATTTTATTTTGTTTGTTGGCCTCTAAATAAGTGTGTATGTATACATGTACATACTCGTGCGTCGAATGCCTGCTTTCTATAGAGAAATACTGAAAAAGCTACACTTGCTTACCCCTACTAATATGGGGTGCATGCATACTTCAACGAAACAACGAAACAATATCAAAACAGTATTTTATGGAAGTTATTCCTTCCTACTCGCGCTATAGTCCTACCACTTCAATGCATACAAAAGTTTATTGTTAAAATATTGTTTAAGTTTTACTCACTCAAGTACCATTGAGATAAATTGTTTGGCGTCGTCAATTTCTGCCGCATGACGTTCGCATTATACACACAAACGTGCTCTCACTTCTGCATGCAACAAACGTTATTGGAAAACTCAGTGAATCGAATACTTGAATCGGATGCTTGAATCGAATTTATCGAATATAAATTCAGCATTCATATTTATAATAAAAAATGGTTTCAGATAACATTTATAATACTGACAAGAGGTTCCAACATCAGAAAAGACTGTCTTTGGAATTGATATACATATAATCGTACAGCCGTAAATAGGTAAAGTAAAACTAGGTGTCCTTTACATGCTTAACTGCTATATGTCAGTTGAACGAACACAGGGAGCTTTGAGCGTTCAAAGATTTTTGGAGACTATCTATTTTCGGAACTCTTAAGCTTGTCTACATGTGTGTTTGTTCAAGAAACTTTTTGATAAAATAAAAAACCCTTGTGTACGACGTCTATATTCCCGAAGGATTACTCACTAATATAACTTGGTTGGTAACACATACAGACACATAAATAAAAGTTGGGTTAGTGATTTTGAATTGCCCATTTAATATTGCACTGCAGGTGGTCGGTTAGTAAAGAGGACGACATCCAAACGGCGTATATGACTTTGCATTGCATAATATAAAGATAAGTATTTTTAGAGGCAACACTCCTTACTCTTCGCTTCAACGATCACTACAAATGCATACGTACATAGCTGCATGCATCCAAGTGAGTTTATTAATATTTAAAACCAACATCATTTAGGGCTTTCACGCAATTTTGCAATATTAGTCGTATTAAATAGCTTCATGTAAATAAAATTTATATACATACATACATACATATATATTAATGCAATAAAATTCCTATCTAACAAAAAATTAAACATATCATATATAATATATATCTGCATCTTAATAATTATAAATAAAAAGTAATTTTTGCATTCTTATCGTTATTAGAATTTAAAGTAAATGCAATAAAATAAGGTAATATTTGCAATAAAAGGATAACTCGGTAGTTGATCCATAAGTCAGATCTGAACTAAACCATTGTAATTATGATATGAAACGAAGGAAATAATAAGCAAATTAATTTAAAATATGAAAAGTGAAAGTAATTCATTCATATTATTATTAATATATTATATATTATTAGAAAATGACAATAAATATCTGACACATCGTAGAAATAATTTTTTGAAGTCTCCTTGTCTTGTCACGTAAAGTCGGGAGAGTAGGATTGATTACTTTGATCCAGTCGCAAACAGCAAGTTTCTACATGACTTGCCTCAACACAATAGGGTTCAAAATTAATAAAATATTCCATTTAAACGTTTTTGTGGGTTCACTTCTTAAAAAATTGTATAACGCCCTTTTTTATTGAAAAGGCCATTGTATGTACCAATGTAAATATTTTCAACACTCAACCAAGTACTTGTGTCCTTAAAGTGCATATATAATATGCTATATGTAAGTATGTAATTTGCTTTTGCTCTCGCAGCTTAGAAGGGTTCTTTTTTTGAAGATACATACATATGCAAATATACAAACCCACACTAATGCACTGTTTTCAAACATGCCAACGTACCTACTACTGAAATCTCACACAGAAGCGACGGGTACCAACCAACAACAAACAATATTTATAATAAAAAAGTTTTTTATAACTACATCTTAAACATAAACAATAACCACTACTTTGCATTAGTTATTATAATATTACTATTGCATTATGTTGATGTTGGCTGAATGGTTTATTATTATGATGTTGATAAATTAACGTAAACATTAAATGTTGTACTTTTAGTCCGCGTTTAAAGGAGTTTTACTTTATTTCCTTCCCTTTGTATTTTGGATAACCCACAAAATAATACTCCTAATTGTAAATAATAAAAAATATTTATATTGTTAATTTTATTTAGATGGGAAATGAGCGAATGCAGATGGACTTCGATTCGCTAAGTAAAATGGAATTTGATGTACCACCTTATTAAGGACTATTGACCATTAAGGACTAGAATCCGTTAGTATGGAAAAATACGAAGCTCATTATACATTTTTAGTTTTTTCTCCTTTCTTATATGTTTTAAAAAATTGTTAACGTTTTTATTTAAAAGTCAATTTTAAACAAGAAGGAAATTCGAATATTAAATTGCAGTCGAATTTGTCAGTTAGGACTTATCTTATTTAATTTTGTGACCCAGGAAAGCACAGAGAAACCAGTTTCTTATTAAGAATGTTATTGTGAGCCCTCTTAACGCTAATCAATAAAGGAGATAATAATAAGTATGCATCCAGCAAACTTTGATGGTGCAATAAAAATACATAGGAATAACATATGCATGTATTCACTTAGCCATCCATCAGTTGCTTCATCCTCAAAGCTAAAGCAGCGTGGATTGTGCTCATATTTGTTTAGCTATACAGTTATGTTCACATTTGCTGCACTGATCATCATAATGCACACAATGCTAAACACACACTCAGCACACTCAGCATACCAAACACACCAAACACATCCTTATGAACTACTACATAATTATTTTGTATGCAGATATACAATCTCATATTTGAATGAATATTATACTTTTATTATGTACATACAAAGCACATACAACTGCGTATAGATGTGTCAAAATGCATATGTATGTATGATACCCAAACACTTAAGCAAGCATAGACAAATTCTATTTGCAAACATTTCACTTGATTTGCAAAGCGAATATTCCCCTACTCCGTACAAACAAATGCAATAAACAATAGAAAAAAAGATAAAGGCCGTTAGTCGACCGGGCCTTAGGATTCCCCACACATCATACCTTATAGGGGTTTTAAAAACTAAAATTTGCTTATGAAATTTTTGTAACTGATTCTAACAATTTTATTGCTTCAATAGAAGAAGCTCACTTTGATTTTTTCGTATTTATTCTATGTATTTACTTTAATTTTGTATAAAAGACCATACATCGTCATATGAATATTTGGGATAGTGTAGGGTGCAAAATCGTTTTTTTACACTAAAAGTCGTGAAAATCAAATCTGTGTTTAAATTCTCTCATTACATGTGCACTTGCATGTGTGTTGGACATAAAGCTGAGCGAGCAGTTTGTCAAGGACGAACCTGATGACGAATAACAAGTAACTCGCTGAAGACAAAGACGAAGAAGAGGAGTAAAAAGCAAATAAAAAATGGAATACAGGAATGTTTGCATGCTTGCTTCGGTTCTCCGTAGCATGTCTGCAACAACACTCTCGACAAATCGAAATTGTGTACTCTGGCAAAATATTGGCACAAGAAATCATTCCTTCCTGTTGACATCGTTCTAGCCAACAACTACAGTTAGTCGCAGCATATCGCAGAAATGTATGTTTGTAAGCAGACGATGAATTAATGGATAGATGGGTTGATATAAATTGTTGAATTTGCTGCTGAACGCAAGACTGAGAGCAGTAGGTGCTTTCAACGTACGCAAATATCTACAACAGGCATGCACACCGGTGTATATTCGTATGATAATACAAATGTTTCTGTGTAACATCACAATGTAGTAGTGCATGCACACGTACACATACGTACATACTCATCCCTAGAGATATATGACAATATATTGAATATTTAGTAACGCATTAATTAATTTCATTATATACTGCTGTACAAAAAAATTACTTTTTTAAAAGTGTTTTCATTCCTTTAATGGATTTTTTCTTCATAATTATTAATTACTAAAGTCCTACTTATAAATCTATAGTTACCTGAAGTCGAAGCTTTCGCTAATAGTATTTCAATTTATTTAAATAGTAGGTGTCCCAAAAGTAGGTTTACAATTATTTATTTTTGACTGCAAGAACGCAGGTTCGACAGTTTCTGGCTGCCGGAAATTCAAAACTTTTCTGTTTGGAGGTGGAGAAAATGGTTTCAGCCGACGGGCGCAACCTCCCATACCTCCAAAACGATACACTCGTAAACTGCAGTTATCTCAAATCAAAAGTCTATAGCAATAAAGACCAGCTTCTCTGTTAGCAAGGAACAATTTTGCGTTCGGATAAGTCGAAGAAATCTCTTAAATACGCTACTTTAATAATTAATAAATATATTAAAGTTAAAATGTGTTCAGTTGCAAAACGAGAGCAGAAAGTAACCATGCATGAAAGTTAGTATTCGAAATATTTTTCCAATTTACCTCAATTAATCCAAAGTTCTCAAATATCAATTCGACATGGATAAAATTCGTTGGCGACTGTAATTGTGCTGTTGTAATTCTCAATTGTTTCATACAATCATATCAATTTTAAATTGCGTTCACTGTTCAATAAGAAAGTTATGGGCGCCCGCAGTTATTGACAAAAGTACCAAATTGTCCATAATGTTCATTGTCCATTTGTAATTCATATTGTGTTTCTTTTATCGATTATCCAAACACTTAAGAAGTGGGTCTGTGAGTATTAGTTATACCTCAACGTTTGCCCTTCATTGTAAGTTTTGTGCATTTATTATATTAATTTAAAATTACTGAAGCTTTATAACGTCACGTGAGTTGTGTAAACAGGAGCGTACGTTTGCTGCTTTGAACCACGTTTTTCATTTTTTTCAAGTGTTTCTTTTTTCGCAAAGAGCGAAAACAAAAACAAACGAACATGAAAACAAAATTGTTACGTTACATATTTGGCTTACATCCGGTATTATCCTGGGATTATTCCATCCTTTATATCAACAGAACCAGTGGATTTTGCTTTTGTTTTTGTTGCTGCTTTTGTTATAATTGCAATTTTGATTATTAATGTTTTCCTAAAGCAAATAAAAGTTCCGTTTAACTGTACAATTAAAAATGTGTAAAAATAAAAAGTGCTCTTTGTCCGTCTGTCTGTGTGATTCCTTAAAATATACAAATCGACAACAAATATTTGCCTTGTAGAGCTTATTTCGCTTTTGCAATCATCCGCTTAGAGATGGCTGACTTTTGCCAAGTATATATATTTGTATATACATATATACATATATATATGGATATATATACTTGCATGTCTGTTTGAGCAGCACATATACAACGTACCTAGAGAGCTTACTCGTTGTACTTTAATAAGCATAGTCGTCAGTAGTTTGTCGTAAAATGTGTTCTACATTTTGTTTGGTATAGTCAATAGGGCATATTCGCCTAAGCTTCCAAACGTAGGAGCACACTTTTATATGTATGGAAGTATAAATGGACAGAAACACTTGCTGCTCATGAACTAAAGTGTCATGCTCCTTATTGTTTATTCTTTCATTTGTTCGTCTGTTTGAACTTTTCCCAGTTTCGTTTGCATTTGCAAATATTTTAACTTAGATTTGCTTTACTTTAGTGAATAAGGCGTCAGCCATTGCCGATACTGTGGATGCATACCAAAAGGTTTCCATATTCCTTTTTCGTTTGACTTTTAACGTCGTAGCACAAGCTTCAGCTTTCACGCTAGGAAATATTTCAAGTACTTCGTACACTACCTATTGATGCTATTAAGCAGTACCCGCAACTAACACAGACTATTATACTCTCGTTTCTTCTGAATGCTTCTCTGATCATCCTCCTACAAATGTTAAATACTAATTTTCTGGCTTCTTCAGTCATGTTTTCCTATTAAAATAGCAAAACAAACGCCAGCAAAAATTCATACCGGTATTTGTTTTCAATTTAAGCCAACAATCTTTATCGTTTGGAGAAGTTACCGAAAAATGGTAATCTTAGAAAGAAAATATGTTTGCATTTAGCACATGTGCAATTATTTGCTTAAACACTTACAATTCTTTTGCAGGGAAAACATCTTTTAATCGATTACAGGCAATCAATGAGTAACTGCAGGTAGCATAAACAAACTAAGTGAGTGGTTCCTTCTTTTAGAAAGACTTGAAAATTTAGAAAGTATTGTAAAAAATAAAAATATTAAAAATCATACAAAAACTATACAAATTAAATAAACACAAATATTGCTCTATTACAATAATTAGGTTACAATAATTAGTTCGCCCTCAATTAAACAAGAATTAAAAGAAGAGTGGTGAGAGGTTGCTTACTAGTCCTACTGTATATCGACCCTAGGTATCTGTACAGACGCCACGAATAATCTTGTTGTCGGAACTCATTACTGTAAAATATTTCAGCATGCGTGTGTGCTTATTTGCTAGTTAATACAAAAATGAATAAGAAAAAATTCCAAATAGAATATATTAAAAATAAAATTTTAAAACTGTTTCCGTTTTTCAAAAAAATCGTTTACACTACTCTAGATGCCTGTATTTTTGCCCGTGTTTAATTTTTTTTTTTATTTAAAAAATAACTTTATTTTCAACTTGAGGGAGACTCACTGTTTGATGACTTTAGTAAAAATAAAAAAATGCATATCAAATGAAATTTGTTTGCAGTAGTAGTAGCTTTTCAAGGCTTGATATAATTTTGTTTTTAAAATTCTCAATTGAAAATTGAGAATTGTGTTTAGGATTATTTTCCAAATCTGCTTAGCTGAAGGACTACTGGCAAGTTTGCTTTTAGCCCCATGAAATACCGGCATTAGCTCAAGCTTACCAATAAAACGAGCAAATGGAAGTAAGAATGAAGAAGGCAAATTCCCCGGATAATAATAAACTTAAATAAAAGGATACTCAAAACATAAGTTCTTTAGAACATGTTATTTTAGTTTAACAAATTTCAAAGTTGATTTTATAATATTTCTGTCTTGAAATAGTCACGGAAACTGCTGTTATTCGGTTTTTGGTACTTCTAAAATCCGCCATGAGCTTTGCTGATACATTCCCAAACGCCATGTGTTTGCGATTTCATTTCTGTGAAATTTACACAATTTACTCGTACATATTTATTTATACCAAACGAATATATAAAACAATTTTTGGCAAATGTAACCAAATTAAAGCACCTCTTCTACCTCTATTATATCCATGTAACCTAAATTGCAAGCATGAAAGTTTCTTCAATTGAGTATGCTGAACTGATAGACAATATATTAGCAATACAATGTATGTATGTATTTTTAAAATTATGTTAAATTAATTCTATTTTATCTTTATATTTAAACAGTTGTTTACTATCAATTGAGACAAAAAGTATCCAAAGAAAAATATTAGAAGAGTCATTGTATCTTTTCGGAGCGTCTGTTATTTATTTCCATCAATATCAGTTGACATAATAGAAAATAAAATTTCCAAAGTATAAACAAACACGATGATCTAGCAAATGATCACTAAAACGCCATACATTAATTCCCTCCATTATATGTATGGATGTGTGCATGTCATATTTATTTACATATACATACACACGATATGAATTCTGAAACATGTTCATGAATGCCCGCACATGTATGTATGTGTATGTATGGCTATGTATGTGAACTAGTGCATACAATGGCTGCACGTATCCACACACGTACATAAATACGCTACTAACTTATCCACGTAAATATTTCTGTACTATTTATCTTAATTCTTTATTGCAACAATAAACAGTTTGAATGGTTAATATTTCTCAACATGTATACACGTATAAGTGTGTCCGTATATGTGTCCTAAGTTCTTTCCTTGTAAGGCAAGTCATAACACACGTCAACTGATCAAACAGAACTTAAAAACATTCGATAAGTAAGTATTATTCCGAAATATTGAGCTCATTTGTTTTATATGTATCAATATAACACCGAGTACGAGTATGCATGTATGTTCGTTGGGATGCTTTACATAAAAGAAAGAACCTTTAATACTAGTTCTTAACAGAATCCAAGAACAATTATTAAATCAATTGCTCTTTTTTCTAAAAAAAAAAAAAAAAAAAAAAAAATAGAACACAAAAACAGTTAAAATGTTTTCAATAAGCAAAAGGTTTGACAATGTAAATCTATACAATTCCATTTCCGACATCCGGAGTATTTGTCTGCTTGGCGAGCTGTTTGATGTGTTCCTTTTTTGCATTCTGGAAACGTCTTGCCTACAGAAGTCTTTTAGAAAATGATAAATTAGTTCATTCTTATTGAGAAGGGCAAGTTATACATTGTAAAGCATTTATACTTTCATAAATATTTATAAATATATTTTTTAAGTATGCACATAGACCTGGACGGACACACATACATATGAATGGGAATTAGTTGTCTTCAATTTGTATTTTGGTAATTCCCAATTAAAAATGGGCGATATAGTATGCAATTGTTGAAACACATTAATTTTCTAAAAATTTCTTCATTAATCGAAAATTTGATTTAATTAATTTAATTTCAAAGCGTACAATTTCAAATTTATAATACCAAGGAAGTGACTCAGAGCAAGGGGCAGTTTGCCTTGGCTTCGGAACCAGTAAGCATATTGCACTGCCACTAATAATTTCATAAATATTTATTCGATAATTAAGAAAATTGCATTGCTGAGGTGGATGATGTGATCCCATTTTGAGCTGAAAATTGTTATCTACAAACATTCTGAATAGAAACTTGTCGTTATTTTTAGGTTTATATTTTTGGCTGACAATAATAGCAACGTATTAAGAAAATTTTCCTATTTCCTTATTCTGAGATTACGTTACCACTACCCGTAAAACAACTTTCGGTGACGATGGAAGTAATACTTGTCTATTGCTTTTGCCTCTTTCTTTTTCTGTCCGTCTTTGGAAACTAATTTACAAAAAGCTTTAGCGTTTCGTTTACAATAAAATCTAAGATCTGTTATAAATTACATGTGCGAAGTAGCATAAATAGTGAATTTTAATTTTTTTTTTTTTAATATTTAAACTGTAGAAGTAAAACCGAAAGCGTTCAAAAAATTTCCATTGATCTCTGTTACAATTGAACGGGATTATAAAAACCTGAAAGCTTTTGTCTCGAATGCTACTGGATATTTATGTAAGTGATTGTGTGTATATAAATACTGATACATACATACGTACATAAATATATGCAATTGCAAGTTTTTTTTCATGTTCATTACCTGAGAATGTGAGCACAACTCGTATAGGAGATGAATAAGAAATTAGCTTAAAATTATGTCACGTATTGCGGTAGCAGCTTTTTTAATACATCTTTTTCCGTCGATTCAATATTTTGACATCAAAGAAACCTCTCCGACAATAGCTTTGTGTACAGGTTAATTTATGAATACTTTAGAAGAGGGCTTCATAATTGCTAACGTTCGGAGTTTATGTTAATTAAGAACACGTTATAATCCAACAAGTAGTAGATTTCACCTTTTTTCGCTCGGAATAAATACATTTTCAACTTAAAAATAGGTTAGCATTTTCAAGTTTTACTTTCTGTTTTGAAGCTGCGGTATACAAAGTACATATAGTACATAAGTACAATAATCTGCAGTGAGAAAGTTATCGCGCAGATCGGAGAAACATTGTTAGCGTCAGAATCCAACAAACAAATGCCAATTTTGTTACTACAAAACAACTTTAATAACCAATTTAATGCAACGATTAATGCACTTCTAATAAGTTTATTTCACAATATAAAGCCAAAAAAGTAAGATTTCCTTTAGTTTGAGTTATTAACAAAAAACGACACCTCCAAGAAGAGAAGAAGTAACAATGATAAAAGTCATATAAATAAAATTGTATGAAGGGGCAATAAAAGGGCATCAGGATTTAGCGTGACATCATTAAACACATACCAATTACAAATGTCCTGCTGTTTAATAAAAGTAGCATTATAAACCATGAAACCCCTAATAACATAACTGTCTTCACACAGAATCCTGCCAAAAAATTATATAAAGGAAGGTCAATGCACATAAATAGTTATCACTGGTACACAATTACTTGAATTAAAGATGGTCGCGTGTTAAGCCATATTTCGAGGCACGTGCAGGCAGGACTCAACAAGGCAGTGTCCGTAAGAGAAATAAACGCGAACCGCTTTTGGGTGTCAAATATCTATACATGAATTTCGGGTAAAGAAAAAATTTTGCATCGTGACACAGCTGTAGTTTTTTTTAATAGTGCGCGGAGTTCTTAATCTTCATCTGTGAACTTGTCTGTTGTAAGTCTTGAAAAAGAATTTAGTGAATGAAATGAAGGTATGAATTCTAGTATGAAAAGTTGAAATTAAGGAAAATGTGTGCCGTGCATGTTCACAACTGGTCGTGTTCGTGTCCTGTCATGTTGGAAAAATCCTCACACGTCCACCTCTAACTGCTACTCTTTTAATCATTCATTATTTAATTTAACAGGCGTGTAATTCATTCTCTTTGTGGAAATTGTTTGAAACCTAAAATGAAATACTCTGCGGGATACTTCCAAAAATATTCATGTGCGCCTGCGTACATGTATATACGAGCACTTGGTTCGCACATTTCAGCCATTCGTAATAAAGAACAAGGTATTTATTAATTCGACCACCACTTTTTATTTGATTCCTTCATGTTTTACATTGCAATAAAATTGCATCTCCGCACATGCGTTCACATCAGGGAATGATTGTCTGTGTATAAAAATTTCATTTACAGCAGAAATCCCTCGCGCAAGGAACAAAAATATTTCATTTCGAATTTCATAAAGTCAAGGGTGCTTAACGATTATTTTTCGTATCTCGAGCCTTCAGCTTCCATTCAGGTATGCAGTTTCCTTTGCTTGTCCCAGTCTTTGTTAAACGAACAACAGAAAATCTGTTTTGGTTAATTCATTTATTTATTTTAGTTCCAAATACAAAACTAATGCTCTTTTTCTATTACGAACAATAGTAAATCCAATAAAGAAATTTGGTAAATGTTTGTATATTGTTGAGTTTGCAGTGATAAGTTTAAGAAGTAAAAAAGAAATGTAAAATAAATAAAAAGGTCTAAAACAAAAACGTCGCTTAAAGAGCAGCTAAAGATTGAAAATACATACGAGTGTAAGAATTATAAAATACCTTCGAAAGCAAACTGCAGGAAATAATCGTCAATATATGCATGGATGTATGAACGTGTATATGTGCATTTTAGATGCAATTAAATACAACGTATGTATATGTGCATTCATGAGTATAAACAAGTGATTGCTTAACATCGTCTATATATGTATGTACATGTACTTATTAAAATGTTAAAATACCAGTATTAGCAAATAATAAAAATTCCGTTCGCACACAAATCCTTTCTTTACTAATTTTAATCCTTTTTGATGTCTTTATTTATCATTGCATGTTCATGACTACAAGCTGGGGTGGCTGTTTTACTTGCCTCGTATGTATGCCGCTAATTTGTATGATAAATCAAAAGTAATTCTAATAGAACTACAGGCACATAGGTATACCATTAATACACGCACGCATACAAAAAGGTAGATATTCGCTGAGCACCCTCTGGCTTCTTTTAAGCTTTAAATTTAATCTCATCAAAAATTTTTAACTTTCCATAAATAAGAATCATCATAAAATGGAAATGAAAACACAAATCAACACAGCTGGTGCATTTGTAGTTCACAGATTTGTTCCTGTCATCACTTGTGACAAAAGGCATTCAATTTGTTGCCTGTAGTTGTTTAACCTCCACTTGCGATTCCGTCCCTGTATCAAGCACTGCAAAATATAATAAAATACGACAACTAAAATCTAAGCACAACTGGAATGCCCTAGGCATTCGAGGCACGTTAAGTTCACCATTAAGAGCGTACCTATTTACTGGTATGGATGTTGGTTCATTATGTGTTTTTCCATTCCGCCCCCGTTACACACAGCATAACAAGTCTTCTCGGTCAGTGCTAATTTTTAAGTTAAAAAAGTTAAAGTTTCCTCCTCAACCGTTCTTACTCCTTTTCTTTAAGGACTTCCAAGTGGTTGACTTACATAAAGCTTAAAGGCATAACTTTGAGTTCATTTTAGAGTTTAGGCGATATCGTTCTTTGACGTATAAAAGTATAATTCTACAAAATCTACTTGAATACCTGTACAGAAAAAACATTTAAGCGTGAAATTTTTTTTTTGTCGTTAAATATAAAATCTATTCTTTGTTATCATTCTGTTTCATGAGCATTTATACAGTTAGATCCCCATTATCACGGTCTCTACAAAGCATATACCTTTATTACTCGACATAAAGCTTATTTTACCTTATACAAATAACATAAGAGCAGGAAATACATTTTCTAAAAAATATAATTAACTAAAACAAAAATATTTCAGATTTAGTACCTCTTTTTTATTTCCTTTTAAATTTTAAAGCATTCCTAGTCTTTATTGTATTCCTATGAAAGAAGAAATTCTTTCTTCCAATACACTCCATATCACAACGACGCTCTAGAGTATCGAGTGACTTTAAAAATGGGCTTTGAAGCATCTGTCTACACATTACAGTTAAATATGGGCGAAGCACTAAACGGCCTATTTGGTGGGATAAAAGATGTGATCATTCCAACATACCAAAAATATTGAGAGTGTCGAACCCCCCAAAATTGCATACCACTGTTATCTAGCGATGCAGGGGCAGTCGGATCATGAATTTCTGCGTAATTGTTTAGCACTGAGGCCCTCGCGTTAAAATCGCTTCTATCCGAATGGCCCATTACCACACCAACCCATATCGGCATAATAAGCTTACACTCCATCACTTCCATATTCTCAGATATAAATCAGCAATCAAGTGAACTGATAACCGCTACCGAATGCTGCAAGTTTTGGCAAAAGTTCCTTAGAAATACTGATAACTAACACCTCAGTGTATGGATGCGATTTTGTACTCTAGATATCTCATGAGATAGAAATTTGAAATGCCTTACAGTACTTGGGAACTATACAAGAAGTTGCAGGTACATGTCTGGTAATTTATAAACTTGCTGATGACTAAGACGGGATATCCATTAGAGATGTCATAACTTTCAAAATTATATTAACTTTAAAACTATTTTATGAACTAAGACTTCGCTTCTTAGTTTTGTCTTAAATCGGCATTTTTACGTACTACTTTCGAAAATCCCTAAAATCATTTACAATCCCAATCATTCACACAGATAGGATCGCTTCTTTCGTAGTGGCATTAATTAGCAAGGATTTTGTTTCTGTTTTATTAATATCATACTTTATAAATAAAAGATTAGGCATCCTGCTAAGTTTTAGGCTAGTAACCATATTTTAACTTGCGTATACAGAACGGAATATTATTATATTTTTGTCGAACATCGGCCGACCATTTTAGTTAGTAGAACTCGCACATTACATTACTTATGTTCTAAGGTCCGTAAGACTGGAGAAACTTTTTTGCTTGACAAATATATATAAGATATGTTTATATGCATGTGTTTTCTTTATTACCTGAATAGACAGACATGTTTCTTAAGTGTATTTGCCTTTAAATGTGAGTATACGTAGAAAGAACATAGTCAGTCCGCTGCCGAGACGTAAATATTGATGATGTTTGTTTAGCTGCCTTTGCATCTTGACTGTCTAACGGAAATGATGCTGCTGGCTGTGTTTGAAAGGCTTTTCGTTACATGCTTGAATGCATGAAATACTTGGATGATTGTTGTGGCGAAAGCTGTGTTTGCCTACTACTCATATTGCTGCAACGACAGGACAATCTAAATGAGTTTTAGCATGCCTATTTTCAGACGTACGCAGTGAGAATAAACTCACAGAAATATATACATAAATGCATGAGTCGCATCTTAGTATATAAATATAATATACCAGCAACAAATGAACGTTTGTGTGACCAGACATTTACATGCATTTACCTACACACACACACAGGTGTGCTAATAACAAAAAACTAATTGTATAAAAATTTGTTTTTTTTTGTGGATAACAAAAGAATAAGTCCACAGGACCGCAACAAATAGCAATTAATATTTTCATAATATTATATTGTATATTTTCATACACTAGTGGAAAAAAGAAAGCGCGCAATTGTAAATGGTGATTTTAATTCGAATATTTTGTATTCAAAGATATAAGAGCAATTAATTGAAAAGTATGCTCATGTTCAATTTATTTGTTATATTATTAAAAGCAAACTTATCGACTACACCTACGAGTATACAATTGGGGGAAATAAATATTATTCACACGTTGTGCGTACTGAACATTAGGAAGTGACTTGAATGATATCATACATATTTTGGATTCGTGGCTATGCATGCATATACTTACACTTGTAAATTTTAAAATTTTTTTTTTTGCTGTATCAGGCCATAAATCTGATGAAAAACACAGTAAAAAAAACATTTTATAGACATACTTGCCAGTGGAAACGATCAAAACCGCTGATCTACTACTTCCAATCAAGCTTTCCATATTAGCTTTTAGAACTACTTGAAAACTTTATTATTGAAAACTTTATTCCAAATAATTCTTTTATATATTTATGTATTATTGTTGAATTTGGCATACATTTTCCCATTATATTTATTACAAGTTAAGAATTAACCGATTATGCATTGCGATAAAAATTACAAAAAATAAAAATAAAAATAAAAATTTTAAAAAATACTATAATTATTCAATTTTACATATGTATGCGTATGTATGTATTTATGTCGAAGAGGTACGCATATAAAAAACTTTGCCAGGATGCCAAAAAAATATTTCTTTTTGATCTTGTGCTTTATTGCGATTTTATAGCAAAATTTAAAATATTTTTCATATTTTTATCTGGACAAATGTCTGTTTAAATTAATAATTCAGATATGACCAACTGAGAAAAAGTGTAAACTGCATAAAATTTAAATAATTAATAATGAGTAAGAAAACATGACAAAATCTGAAATCGACTTCACGAAAGCTGTCCAATCCAGACCAATAATAGGAAAAGCATGTACGAGTATAATCAAATGTATTTGTAATTCCATTTTATGGAAATTATAATTATAATGACGTACAAGATGTTGATTGTTGTTATTATTATAATTATTAATTTCATTATTGTCATAATGTATTCAGGCGGATTTTAATGTTCATAACAACCCGTCGGAGCGTACTGATTGTTTATTTATTATATATTTACACACACTCGCCATTCGAAGTGCTTGAAAATTTAAAACAGATTAGGTTGATACAAGTTCTTTCAGCTCCATGCTGAAAAAGATATATATATAAGTACATATCCTTACATATATACATAGATGTAAGCATGCATAAGTATGTATGAAAAACAAGTATTCAAGCAAGTAACCGTAACCAAATTTTAGTGTTCTTCGCGAGGAGCACCACCCTAATACGCATTATGGATATATTTGGCGCAGAAATGCATGTATGTATTTTTCGTGTTTGCCATTGTCGCAAAACACTCTAACGGACATAAATATTGCCTGGACAGCTTGTTTCTGTTTGTGCTTATTTATGTTTATGCAGTGTGTTTGCGATTATTTTAAAAATTAATTACATAATATAATATATAAAATCTGTAAAATAAATTTATAATAATTTATTTATTTATTCGCATTTAAACGACAATTTCGTTCCTACACCATTCATTATATGAACGCGCATATTTCATACATGAATTCAAAAGGATATGCACGTATTTTCATATCAAGTACAACAATAAGCCCCTTTACTCGTAAACTAAATATGATACGGATTTTACTTTGCATGGGTACTATTTGCTGAGGAAAGCTTTTGTGCCAACACAGCGAAGAAGCGATTCCAATTCTGTATATATAATTATTACCATCAATTATTTTTGGAATCAGTTAAAACATACTTCAAAATTGGAAATAAAGTGCTGATACGGACGAGGTTCAATCAGATCTACGGAAATATTGGAAGAAAAGCATTTACGAGTTTAGGCACAGGAAAAGTGCTTAAATGGAATTTATAACATATAAATGAGTTGTTATATTTTCTTCAAAGATCTTGTATATCTAATTAAAATTTGTAGAATCGAAACCAACAGCACAGAACATTATGGGATATTTGTTAAACAAACGAAAAATATATTCCCATCAGTATATATCTGTATAGTTTAAAAATTTCATATGAATCTGAAATAAAAAAAAAATCTATCAAAACGACAGTGAATTATTTTTAATTATTTATTTATTTTAACTCAGCGAAGATGTCAAATCATTTATTCATTCCAGCCAAAATCCACATTGTTGAAGCTATAAAAACCGCAATTTGAAAATATTTTTTAGCAGGGTCCTCAGAAATCAGTCTGAGCATTACAAAAAAGGAACAAATACATAATCTAGCCAGTATTCTAAAGTTTGTACATTTATAGTCGTATATGTATGTGTACGTTGGAGTTAATATTTTAAATTCGACTATATCTCCTGCAAGGAATTCCTATACAAATTTTATATAATTTCAATTAAATAAACACGTCGATTTTTATAAATCGATAATTATTCTCTATTAATTCCAGCTTGTCATGGTTTTTTCTTCTATTGTATTACAAACTTTTTTACCGTAATATACAAAAGTTACTACTTAGACGGGTCTTTTCCCCTCTTAATTATTTAGATTTTAGGTACAGTAAATGCCGACGGCTGCTTATAATAAATTACAATTAAATTCACGTCAAGTGGAAACATCTTAAGGTATCTACCAAAGTAGTTTACCCTCACCAATTGTTTCGTGTTTTACAATTTTTTAGCTAAATAATTTATTTAATAGTAATTAGTTTAATTAGTTACTTAATTGAGTGCGCTTATGGAAAGTTCCATAATTGCATAAGGCACAAAAAAAATTTAAATCAAAAATGTATTTTAAATTAAATACAAAAATTAATCACTTCTTTGTACTTCAAACATTGAAAGTTGTTGCATTTGGCTTTAAATATTTTTATTATTAGCACATGCGTAGAATTTAGTTTACTCACTTTCGGAAATTGAATTGGTTTGAGCATAAAATACTTTATTTTATTTTCAATAATCCAGATTAGTCTGCAAATATTTTCATTATTTTGAGGAAATAAATCCAAGTGTTTTAAAATAATTATGTTTATCTTTTTTTTCGGATAAACAATAAACAAAATAAATTTACAATGTCTACTGTATGATGTGATGAGTGATATATTATAATGCAATTCTATAAAAACGTTATATGTATATATTAGCGAATGAATGGTTGCTGAATGGTTTCATTACTATTCTGACAAGGACTGCACAAAATCTTTTAAGTAGTTTAAAATAATTACTATCATTTCTTTTCTGTTCGTAAACATTCTTTCTTAAAGGCACTTTGTACGCGCTCCTAATCCAAATGTAATAAAACTCATACTCAATTTCTTGTCATAACTAATCAGAGAAAAATACAGAAAAAAAATTTATACTGCACTGTTGTGTAATTTTGTGCCTACAATTAATTTAAATAATCAATCATTAGTCCCATAAATACATACTAGATACGAGTATACCACAGCAATGTACATATTTATTTTATATTTATGATCAAAGTTAGTATTCTAATATAATTTTATTAAAACCAAGATTTTATTGTTCTCCTCTTTAACATTTTTATTATTGTGATTTTTTCACATTCTGTCTTCAGACATCTGCTGTTCAAATAAAATATACTAAATAAATGTTGTAAATATTTACTTAATCTTATATGAATGTAGCTCTTATTTCAAAACAATCACTATGGGAGAGACAAAGTCCATGATGAGGTGCCTCTAATTTTAAGTGCATGAAAATAAGTGTCTGTATGAAATCAATATTCACTCAAACGATTCATCTAAGTAAAAGCAACAAGCAATGAAGTGAACTAACTGATGACGTCCACACAGGCGAACTATTTGTTTACTAAACACACACATTTGCAAGGAAACAACAACCACCCACTAATCATGTCTGCCATTTCTCGAGGTCTAACTCCAATACACAAAATCCATTTTTATCGCAAGCGTCAATGAACACTCTTATTTATAACTTTTTTTGGTTTTCATTTGATTTTATTTGGCGTATTATAAGGATTTTGTGTGTTCTTTGCTGCTCTTGATAACACAGATTTCAGATTAAATTGTGCTGACCATAAAACTGGCAGCTGAAGTCATTTGTTCGATACCTACCTCCGCCAGCCCTAAAAATATCTCATACCTTCTTTTCATGTAATATATATCTTGTGTTAATTGTATATATAATTGTTGTTGGATTAGTCACTGGCCCTATTACATTTCCCTGAAAGTTGACTAACATTGATGATAATGTATATATCGGGGCGCACGCGTCCTGGAGTGCTGATATTCTGTAGCAGTATTTCATCGGCGTTGAAAAGCAGTAAATAAAATGGAAACTGACAACACAATATAATACGCGTACACTTTGGCACAAGGAATGCGGAAACATTCATGTTTATCTTCTTTACCACCTGTCTTCTCTCCAACTAATAACTAATCTTCTCCTATTAAAAGTGTCGTCCCTGTGTACTGGACGTAGAAAAAAAATTATATTGCGAAACTCATGAGTTAATGGATTTATGAAAAACCTTTCTGAATAATAAGCACTTATGCAGCTATATATATCGGATTTTCCGCTAGATCCCTCCACTTTTATGTTTACAACTATTTTATGTTTTATAAATAATTTAATTTAAATGATTGGTCTTTAGAGCAGCCGGAAACAGATTGGTTTTTACAAAAATGAAGCAGGAAACAACGTTAACGTAGATAAACTTCGATGTAGGTAGATGGTGAACGAATATTTCTCTCAATAAATCCTGAAAGTGGTCTAATTGACATGTTTTTTCAACAAGATGGCGAAACTTCATTTACAGCTCGCGATACAATGGATCATTAATTTCGTGAATCAGCGAGTTGGCCCCCAAACATCTTGTGATCTAACGCCATTGGATTAATATTTACGAAATTATGTGAAGTCGCTGGCTTATTCGAACAGCCCATAAAAAATTAACACATTTTAATTGAATATTGAACGCGTCATCTGTGAAATGGATGTGTCTTCCAATGGCGGAACTGGTTGAGTTTTACTTTGGCCAATATTTAATTCGCCACAAAGCTGTCTTCTTTAATATATTAGTTCGAATGCCAGTTACATGTACATACGTCAAATCGTTATATATTTCAGGATGTGCTTACAATGTACCTATACGCATGCGCATATGATATACACACATCTGGATGTAAAAGATTAAAATAACGGTTTTCATACCCAACGTATTATTTACAAATTCAAAGTAATTCTTTACAAGTATGTTTGGTAAATTCATATATACATGCATGTATTTATATGTTATCATGTATATTATTTCGGCCTCTTTCGATGTATATATGTATGTATGTCATACAAACTAAGGCATTTTTTGCAAATTGAAACATCAAAAAACATTATGATAATAATTTGTGTTCCACTTTCGTGAAACTTGTAAATTTTTGGCTACAAACTATTCTTCAAAAAAAAATAAAAATTTTCACTTGCAACAAAATAAGATTTTCAATCCAACACACACTGTATTAAGAGATTTTATTTAAATTTGTAAATTTTGTATAAATGAGCAAATTTTAGCGACTATTAAATTTAATAAATTTTTTTTTCTTGATATACATATATAATATTATTATAAAAATGATAATATCTCATCACATGGGATTCGAAATTGTTCTTATATTTTGAAAATAAAATATATATTAAAACATGCAAATCTGTATCTTTCGATACGTACGAATTCATTTAATCCAAAATATATGCTAATATATTTCTCCCACATATGTGCACATATTTGCAATTCAAATATAAAAGTTCACATAGTGAGAATCACTTAATTCGCTTATATAGTATGTATCTATCAATATTTGGGAAAAACTAAACGGGAGTTCCTTCCGTAATGAAAAGTAATAATTGTACTTTCCGGCACATGTGCACATTCATGTCGTAACTTTGTATGTACTTATGCCACCTTGTATCCAAATGTACGTTTAAATAAATAAAATTAATATAATTAATACGCTTACTCTTCGTGATAATTGGAATAATAATTTGTCTGCATCAGTTGAAGCTCCACGCGCGTTTCTTAAGACTGTAAACTATTTCCTTCCAGAGTTCTTATGCCAAAATCATTATATATAAATTAGCAGTGCAGTAAATGAAAATTTATTTATGTATTCAAATAATTCAATACGCGATAAAAGCTCGCAAACAATCAAAGATCCTAAAATATCCCTCATACAATTTTCATAAATTCAAATTATTTTTACTACAATATTTATGAGTTCGGTTTTTTTTCGAGGTTGTAGCGTTGTTGCATTGATGCACTGGATACAATAATAATTCCTTGTCGGTGTTATTGGTAGCAACTATTAGCAAAATATACTAACCAATAAAATGTTAGTCTGTCTAAAAATCACAGCTAACTCGCAAAATTATTCAAGTGTTAGTTTATCTTTAAATATTTTATGATTCAAAAGTTAGCAGTAAAACAAGACCACGAAGAACAGCGGTTTCGTGTTTAGCATATGCGAGCCTCCACATGTAAGGACATAAACTTCGCACGGTCGTATGCTGGTGCAAGCACATGTATCCAGCACATAAGAGTAAAATTATACGACATACTTTTACAACTTTAATGTTAAAGTTGTTTCCGTAATGATATATAAATTAGATATACGAATTAAAAATAAAATAAGAAAACAATTTTTCCTCTTCGCATTCAAATCATGTAACATTGAATTACTGTCAGCAAATTAAATAAAGTAAGACGGAAGCTTACTGGATGTTCCAAAGGACCCCTTACACACCATAAATATTTTTTTCCTTTTGAGATGACATAGAACTGGGTGGGATTCCGCAAAGTGTACCTAAAGCCACTTCACGTGTAAGGTGGCGTTTGATCCAGTAGTGCCAAAAAGGATATTTTTTGTGTAATAAATTTACATGCTTTCCTTCTGAAACAACAATGAGTTTAATAATTTTTATATTAACTTTAACACTATTATTTATAAAACTCGAAATATGCCTCATTTAAATTTTTCTTGTACTTTTCATTTTATTAATATGTAACACAATAAAATTTCCCCTTTTTAGTTTTTATAACAATGAATTAATAGTTTTGTTTAATTTAGAACAATTTCAATCATTTTCAATTTAAAAATGGGGATAAAACAAAAATATTCTGTAGGAATTTGATAAGTTACGTTAATAGAACAAAAAATATCTAATTGTATAAGAAAAATTCTCAAGTAAATAAAAACTTCTATTTCAATTAGCAAGACTTTTCAATAAAGTAAAAGAATTTGTAAATAACCTCTATATACATATATTTTAAGAAAAAAATGTTTTTTAATGATTTTTTGAAATTAAAATTGTATTTTAAAGTTAATTACTTTATTTTACATTTGGTAAATCTTAAAAAAAAACCTTTTGTAATGTTTTTTCATTACTGTACCGAAAAGATATCTTAAACAACCACACCAAACAGGGACTCCATTTAACGCTGAATAAAGGTAGAAAGGATCAACAATATTCATATATAAACAAGATACATACATACAACTTTAAGCCTGTGACATAATAAGGTAGTAAATTTGACTGCATCTCGTTTGGAGCTCCTTACGTTATACAATTTTTTCATAAATGAAATGAGAATCACAAATGTAGGAGCAAAATACCTCTTGAAAAATGTATACAAAACAAAATAACAACACAAACATATTACATTCCACAACAAACACCTTTACAAAATCCAAAGTTACGAGTCCTTGAATTTGGAGATCTTTTTCTGTTAATTAGGTACACTCTTGTATGCATAGCAAGTTTAAACTACTAAATGAAAATAATAACTTTCAGAAAATTTTCTTATTATTTAGAAATGTAAATTATCTTGCATACATACACAAATGCTAATTTATTTAAATAATTAATAATTAATAAACAATTGCAGCTGGCTGAATGTGTATTCATTTTGGGTGTCTTTAAACAACTAGTGAAGTATGAAAAGTTTTAATTGACACTGATGACCGATAACTAGTGCCAAGACCTAAATAAAAATACATAAAATAAATTTTACGAAAAAACAATCGAAAATTAAATGGAGAGGAATGATAATAAGATATAAAATAACAAACTTTATATAAATTAAGCTCGAAATCCGCTATTGGAAGCGAAGGCGAAATAGACACTTATACCCAGTATTCATTGACACATACATGCATATATATATATATATATATATATATATATATATGTATATATGTATTTGGATGTGTGTACATACCCACCTGAACGTTTTTACAGCCAGTATCTCCAACAATCTCCCCACAAAAGACGGTAAAAAAATTAAATGAGAGGAACTAACAACCTTTCAAAAGAATGAAATAAAATCCCTGCCTAAGGCTACTCAATTCAATTTGAAACATCTACGAATGCAATTTAATAAATCTGTGCAAATTTTCATATAAAATCAGACCACCAGACTATGTACTCATATTGCTACCTAGTGAACAAAAACACACAACTTTTAAAAGATCCAAAATAGTGCAGCGATTTTCACAAACAATATAAATGTCTATACATCGGACTATAATTTTGTGTTTTAAACATTTCTAAATTATTGTTTGAAATGTTGCGATTAGCTTTTTAGTTTAGTTTTTTATAAACACTTTTATTTTCACCAAAGCAACCATCTCTAAAAGTTCTCTGCCCTGCAGTGCTAACAAATCTTCTTATTACACATTTTTCTATCTTTACTCTTCTCCCTTTACTTTACTTTGTTTAAATATTTGCGTGAATAGAAAGAAGTTATTCTTTACACTTACCTATTTTTGTTTTACATTTTCTTTTCAAGAGTAAAATTTTATGTAATTTTATCAGAGATCGTTGCAAACTAAACTTCATTCAGAAAAATATTTTGGATGGCAAAACATCAAAAATAAATTAAGACTCCAAATGGTCAACTTTTCTGAGACTAGATTGCGTTTGTAAAAAATTTACATCAAAAATATCTATTACAAACAAATCATATATTTTAATATAAATTATAGTTATATATAGTGTCGGTTATTGCAACTTTTCTGGAAAAACAACGTCCTCGATTTCCCCGTTCTCTGTAGCAGTAGTCTATTTAAAACGTATCAGGTGGAGGTGATGCTTGTCTCATATCTACTGCATTTTATATAAAAACATTTCAATTTACAAAACAAAAATCACTCTAGAAATAGGCTCAAAAGTTTGTTGGGTTTTTCAGTCAGCAACACACAAATAACTCACAAATACATACATCGCTGTGCACATCCAGCGTATTTATGTACAAAGATAGGTGTGTATGAATGTATATAAATCATAAGGTAAGGCAGTGGATGGGTAGATGAATGAATGGATCCCGCCGATAGATGGATGAATGGATGTTTGATTGTAATACCCCGCACAAGAACAAGTTAAAGCGAAAAACAATACAGTCCTTATGTGCACAAAGGATATACGAGTACACGTTCCTGCACTCACACAGATACGCGTCAGCAAGGCTAACTATTTACATTTGTATATACATATGTATGTATTTGTAGAGGATGTTAAAGTGTTTCGAACAACCAGTTAAGTTGTGCTAAAGAAACTCGGACGAAGGCACTCCCATTTACAAACCCACCCGCAATAGAGAACGCAAAAAATATAGTAGAGCATAAAAGGCATGTAATTGAAAACGTTTAAGCTTCACTGAATGTGTTTGTGTGGTGGTGGATTCTGACTGCAGCACCAGTACCAGCAGCGGCAAGCACACTTCATTGTTTACATAAAGTCGTTAATTTGGCAAACCCGCTTTCAATTATCTTATAAATATGAAAATAACGAAAAAACTGCTGCAAGCAATGAGCATGTAGCATGCATGACATTTAAATGAATACTTAAATCGTTTGTTCAGCATTTACCGGAATCGTTATTTGAAAGGAAATACTCGAACAATTTCTACCGATTGACTGCATCGAACTCACGTAGGAAAACATAAACACATGCTTATTCATTTAAACATTTTATTCATAAAGAAAACAATCACATCCGTTATGACCGTAATATTATAGCCGGCAACTGCAACTGCAACTGTGTATATTTCAAATCAATCAAAATGAAAAATGGCTTAGCTTTAGCTACGTCTACATTCCCATATTCACATATATTTGTTATTACTTTCTTTGTATTGAAGAACTTTTGTAATTGCAAGAATTGTCACATCAATTCATATCATGTTATTTTCGTCCATTTCCCAATAAGCGTTTCAAGTCACGGACCATTTAACTTTCCCATCAGCCTCGTCTTTGTTTTCAATACTTTTCAAGCGCCTACTGAAACTGTTTAACTATAAAAATATTTCAAGAATCGTCAGCACATTTTCTTCAAAGCAATAATATTATATTATTATTATAAGTTTCCTTAGATCTTCCCAAAAGTAATGTTATGAGTGCACTGCTAATTATTCGTAAGATTTCTTGGGCTTAAAAAATCATGTGACATAAAATTTTTTATATTGCAATTTTTAATTCATTCTAGAAATTTTTATAGTTCATTCTTATTAATAACTTTGCGCCACATCAAAAATCCCTCTAAACTGTCATCAGCAAGTGAATCTTATTGGCGATATATAGTGTACGTGTACATACTTGCGGCTATAATTGGAACATGAGCTAGTGTTTGATATGAGCTTTCGTCTAATCGTATTTTACTTTTATCAAACAAAAAGGTTGGCAGAAAGCTCTTGCAAATCGGAACAATAATATTAATTTTTGTCTCATTTATTTTCAAAACCAATCTGATCTATTTTAACGTGGTGTGAAGAAATGTTGACCGGTGATAGGTGTAGACAGAGAGAACACAAATTTTGCAAATGACGGGATGTCGTTTGGTGAGTGTATGAGTGTGGCTGTGTGTGATGTTGACAAACTTATTAAGTATGAATACTTGTCAGTTTGCGCCGCCAGAAGACAATTTTTTTAGACTGTAGACTTTTGTTAAAGCAAATAAATAAAAATGTTTGCTTAATGCTGCAATGAAGGTGAGGAATTTTTCGTTTGTTTATTTGTCTAACATTATTTCTTCTCGTTGACCAATTACAAATGTACGAACGTATGCACGTATGTACGCTTATGCGTGACTATATGTGAATGTGCACATGCATGAGCGAGTAGATTTCTTGCTTATTGCTAAACTGAGTATTGAAAATGTGAAAAACATTAAGGGGTCACTCTTTTAAGAGGCAAATCAAAGGTGCGTTTCACATCCTTAATAACATTAAAATATGTTAAATAAATACACCGATCCAATAATAAAAATAAATATGAAAATACACATTTAGATTGCACAAGTTTAAGTGTTACACCAATTCAGGTAAACGATGTCCTTTTAGATTCATACCTGTGTGAATTCATACATTCATACATACTTCAAATTCAGCTTATTTTTGCTGAAATTTAAGTTTAACTTACAATTATTTCGGTTGAGCTGTTGACTGGATTACAGTTTATAATATAACTTTGCCTTTTTAAACAATCTGCCAGAATGAATTTGTGAGGTGTGTGAAATCGTCCAGAGTTTTTGTTGGATTAAATTTACACTACACTAAAGCGATTAGCATTTAAAAAAATGTCTTTCACATAAACTGCAGAATTGTAAAAAATTTCAAATGTTTTCTTTATTATTGATACTTTTTAAATATCATTGGAAAATATTGTGATGATGTTTACTTTTCAAAAAGCCATTTCATGTAACTGAAATTTAAGTGTTGAAATTGAGTTTGTGTTAATTAAGTCAAATTTTTGGAAATCCATTACAGGTGCGCATCTAAATGGGCAAAATAAAATGATTTTTTTGATTATTTAAATATTTTGGTAAGTCGACTTGTTGTAATTCCATTTTAAATAGGATATATAAACTTATATACATCATGCTCAGTTATGAGCTCTTTCCTTTCGTCGCTCTTAAATCATAAGGAAACATTTAAATGTGAAGAATTTATTATAGTTCTTGAAAGGCAATGAATTCCTTCCAAAACTTTTCTTTTTTCGATAAACGTCGTGATTAGGAAATTCATAGTTTGCGCCCATACATATCCGTAAGGAGATATCTTATCGTCACTGCGGTATATTTAAGGGGTTTAGTGGGACTATTTAGTACATACTCTAGTTAGCACCTCTGCTGCTTTATTCGAGCATTAAAGATGGGTATTTAACTTTGAAAACAATATTTGGCAATGTCATTGAAATTATCCAATTTGGGGAAGTAGTATAAAATAACAATAAGGAAATGTAAACACAGAAATGAGTATGGAAAAAACGAATAGTCCTTCTGCGAAACTAGTGTAGATAAATTAAATTTTTCATCTTATAAAAATATTATAGAAGAATTTTGTGTCATATTATATTTTTATGGCAGCCGTATAATTTTAGGCAACGTAACTTATATATAGAAAAAAATACTTTATGAATTAATAATATTAAACTTTAAATAAAAGAAATTTCTTTTAAAAGTATTTTAATATATTTTCTTTTTTCCTCATAATCGAAGGCGATATATAATGGTCAAGCTTTAAATGCTAAAAAACAAACAATAACCAGAGATATACATATTTTTAAATTTTTTTATTCCCGTAGGACGTAGTTGGTTACAAATATCCCAAATTATAAATTTTCATTATCGGCTATAACTTACATACATACATACATATATCTGAAAATCTAATTAAATACTGCTTCTACACAACAATTTTCTAAAAACAAACATGTAAGGCGATGTTCTTCGTTGATATCTCTGCATCTTCTTGTTAACAACAATTTTTTATTGTTGTCAAATTATACGTTTTTCTTATCACATTTCATTCTATGTAAATAAAAACGAAAATATCTCGTTGAGGTATTAATTTATACAGAAATTCAGCCAATTGGTTTAAGTTTCTATTGAAAAAAAAAACTATGAAAACATACTCAAAGTGTTTGGTTACTCTTCGACCTGAAACTTGTAGAGTGGTTCACAAAATTTAATATATATATATATATATATGTATATATGCGACTGGGACTGGTGGATATGTCGTTAATAAGCATTTACTAAAACATAAGTAAAGAATTCAGTTTTAATTCTAAAATGGTTGGCTCCATTTCTTCCACATAGAACTAAAAAGCGTTACATAGGAAAGGCTTACTAAGTTTTATTTAGCCAAACATTATTATCCATCTCCATATATATACATACCCGTATATTATTAACACACTTAATAGAAATTCGAAATTAGCTCTCTGTAAATTGTTTATACTTTGTTGTCGTTGGTGAAGTGTATCGGGTCCTATTCAATATTTAATAAAAAGAGAATAAAGTCAAATGCAAAATATGATTGTTCAATGCAGTCCCTACTTTGACATTAAATAAAAGAATCTGTCTGTACTTTCGCTGATAAAGTAAAAGCAAAAGTTTTGTTTTTATAAAAATTTTCCTTTGGAAACATTTTTCTATTACTTACCGCAACAGACGAAACACCTTTTATTGGAATACAAACGTCTTGTGGTTGCTTGTTAAAATATTCCACCTTTAATGCAATTCTGTAAGAAAAACCTACATAGATGATTACCCTCTCATTGGACTTGCGGAGTGAGTCCCAGAAAAGAATGCAAATATCTTTTGTTTAAAGTATTCGATGCTGGCATCATATACTTATAAAAATTAAAATAATATTTGCATTCCTCAATTCAGAATTTTAATTAGCTTTTATGGCTCATTAAAGTAAGTCGAAAAATTTCATTCTCTGTCGAGTACTAAAAATAACTTATATGAATATCTGATTAAATAAACTTTTACAATTCATTATTCAGTAACGACAACAAAATATAAGATACTTATATTTAACAAAATAAATACTACGCTCTCACATCTCGTTTTCTTTTTTTATTTACATATATCTTATCTTATCAGCAAGAAAAAAATTGTAGCAGAGCCAATAAGCTCCAACTTATAAATAAAGTGAATACTACCTGGAGGAATATTCATGTTTCCTTTAACTGATAAGCTGTCCGGCTTACAAATTACAAATAGCGCTTTATTTCTGAACTGAATCATTTGAGATAAGGAAAGGAAGACCACCTTATTAGCACAACTACCAATCTCGTACTGGTAGACTATTTTAGCGCTTTAAATAACATCTTTAAAAATACAAAGTTCGTACGGTAATTTGAACCACTAGTAAACTTACTAGTCACAATTGATATAAATCAAATATGTTGGGAGAAATTAGACAAATGTAATATGCTTTAGATTGAATTATATTTATTTCGAAGTATCAAAAATAAATGGATTAATTCAAAATTTAAAAAATTAAAATAAATATTTATGTATGTATGTGCATACTTGGCTATCCAGTAAGCTTTGATTTTGATAATAAATAAAATCTAATAAATTAATGAGAACGTTATGGAATAATAATGACAGGTAACACAATAAACGTTATCGCCGGTAGATCTGGTGTCAAATTTCCACCGTCACTCTTTAAATTGTGTACAAAAAAAATCAATTTTCGATTTTTCTAATTTTCCGACTTCTCCAGATTTTCCAAAATTTTCTTCCGTAAAAACCTTCTCCTCTAAAACATTGACAACTAACAAAAGATTATACAGAAATTGGCACAGTCCTTGTAATTTTATGAATTACTATATATTTCTTAAACCATTCTTATTATATATATAATATATTTTTTCTTTCTAAGGCTAGCACTCAACAATTAGGGTATGAGATTGTAAAGCTGGAGTTAAGTGCCAGTATCTTTTAAAAATTTTAATCATGCGTGAAATTATTCGTTAATGCGTTTCCAAAGAAAAAAATAGAAATCCCTTGATGTAAAATATGGAAAATTGAGGAAAATGGGAAATGCTTAATTCGTATGAATTTTTATATATATTGTAATGCATACAAGTACAGATTATAAGACATTTTATACTGAAATAAAGCGCAGAAAGAGTTGTAAATACCTTGTGTGATTAGTTTGGCAGCATGTGCGATCTTTTTCTGATGTTATAACGGATGACTCAAGGAAATATATAAGCCACTATTTCTGAATTTCGGGTATAAACTTTGCGAATATATTCTGATATATTATTCTCAATATAACTTATCTAATAAAATCAAAAACATTTTAAAATTAAAATAAATATGAAAGTGGATTGCGAGGTTGGCATTACCGTTCTTCTCCCAGATAACATAGATAAATGTCACTTGCAGATAACAGAAAAAGATAAAATAAATGAAGATTGCATTAAGCAATGCCAGAATGTGTATGTAAATCTTAATTTAGAGAATAAAAGTAAATTATTAAATAAATAAATGTGCGTGGTTGAAAATATTACAATCTTTATGACAAATGGCATGCACCTGTACGTCTCTTTCGCCTGCTTTAAGAATGAACTGCGTTGTAATCATAATCAGTAGAAAATGATAACTCTTTGTTTGCATATTTTCTTTAAATACAAGTTGATGTCCCTTGAGGTTACTGACCCAGGCTTTCCTTTCTATATCTCTTACTAGAAGAAACCCCAAGCAACAATTAGTTTTTATTTTAAACAAATTTGGGGCGCCTATGCGTTAATTAACAGCAAATGCCGTTAGTTATCAAAACTAAAGCATCAGTAAGTAAATAAGAAAAGCAATAGAGTTTATAGACATACGACCAGCCACATTTCGTATGCGAGGGTGTTATTAGTTCATAAATAACCTTAAAACTCAAGCATTCATAGCAAATGAAAAGCATGTATAATATTTTACATATTTATATTACTTTCTTAAAGTATGTGTGTATGTACATTATATTTACTAACGAATATGGCTGTTGTAAGTAACGTCGTGATTAACGAATCAAAATCGCATGTATGTCAGTCATACATCAACGTGCCCATGTACATGTCATAATGCATATTAACGTCCGCGCACACATATGTTTAGGAATATGTATGAACATACGTGTAATTATAAACATACATGCACACATACTCGTCCCTACGTACCACACATATTTCATATGAAAGTGTATATGCAGTTGCTGAATATGGAATAGGCAGTATCTGATTAAATGTCTTCTATTAATTCTGTTTTGCGGCCTGGGGAGAGAAATTTGTGAACCTAAACTTTATATTTACAGAAATAAAATATTAGTCAATTTAAAATATTATATGCATTTGTCAACATAAATCAACATAATCGTAGTAGGATCGATTTTCGACAGTCGGTAATTTATTTTATTTATTAATAAAAGTTTTCATAATGAAAGTTCAAATTATTAAATTAATTTTTTATCAAACACTACTTCAGTTTTGACTGCTACGATTTTGATGTAAAAGGACATATTACGTTCCTGGCACGTAATTTACAATTTTTGTATGATTGTTCGGCTTCACATAACTTCTTTAGGCAGCAGTATGTCTTTGCTATATTTTTATTATCAATCTTCGTAAATTTATTTTTCTGATCCATTGTTGGGAACATTTTTGATAAAAATGCAAAAAAATATATATAAAAATATTTCATTTCTGAATTTCCAAAAAAGAATAAGAGTTACAAGAGTTATGCGAACATCATAACCGTTTCGAACCGAAGCCGGGCAGTTTCAGAATACGCATGCTTGTATGTCAACCCGTGTAAAAAAATATTACATTACCTTTTGACATTCGATTGTCTTATACTGACTTGCCTACAATCCATTATTTTTACACGTACGAGTTGATCGAACGTATTGCAGCAGTTCTGCTTTACATGAGAAAGATGGTTTCGCAATGTAGGGTGAACAGTTCTGTAGTTTCCTGTTTTGCCACATTGCACTATAAGCTGTAAAGAAGTTTCGTGATTAGCGCCTAACAATCGCTGCTTGAAATCGTACTTGCTTTTCTACAGTTAAATTATCGCATATTAGGTTCCAGTGGTAATATACTGATATTTGTACGAACTGTTCAACCCAAACCGCGTGTAATTTTGAACTTCAACAACGATTTATTTTTTGTCAATCAATATTCGTAATTTGAATAATTCGCAAGACAAATATGAAGCTTTAATGGACAAACAACGCAAAATTTTTTAGGGTTACCAAACCAAAAAGAGATCTTTTCATTCCTAACACATACAAATTAAACCAGAACTAATCTGATATGGAATAGTTCCTTTTTTTATATTTAATGTAAATTATTAGTATAAAAATTTTTAAAAGCAAATATGTAAATAAACAGAACAATCTACTGCCGAAATCTTAGCATTTGATAGGCAATCATGTAAAGTTGAATGTATTTAAATGTCTACATAATGATAGATACACATGCATATACACCTACTCGTCATACGCAACCCTACATATGTATGTACATATACCTGCATGCATTCGTATATATTTGGTGTAAGGGGATTTCCCATGCAGGTAGTTGGCGAGTAAACACGGCAATTTAATGCGCGCTGCTTCGCCGAGTGCAGATTGGATTGTAAGTCAATGTTTAACTTACGCTCTGATTGATTGATTGACTGACTGATTGCACAACTACAACGAAAACAAAATCAATGGAATATGATATAAAAAGAAAACACTGTAACGACAAAAATGGCAGTACCTGTTATGAAGGTGGTATGGACATCCTGCCCCACAATGAGAACTCCGTATGTAGTGTTTTCACACTTTTTTTTCTTAAAACACAGGCAACTAGACGAGTAAGTTCCAAACTAACCTTTCGATGCCCATTTCAAATTTGTAGAGTTTATAACTAAAATTTAATGTTATTTATCCATGCACTCGCTGCCAATTTTATGAACAAAAACACAAAAATGAATTAAATGCCTGCACATGTTTAAGAACATAATTAAATCAGTTTGACTGTACTACATTGTAAAACTTCTTTCGGAACTTGAATATTTATTGAGGATGTATTTCATTTCATGTATTTACTTGAAGCGAATCTCAGTATGTGTAACCAGGTGTGAATGAATCCAATCGCCTATTTATACATACGGATGAGGCACAATATCCTCTTATTCTGTATAGAGATTCTCATCTTATGTAATGCACATTAATGATTAAAAATATAGTTTTTTCATGTTTATTTCAACTAAAATCTGTATAAAATAATCAAAAAATATCGTTTTATGTGACGTACTGGTGCGCATATATTTTATGTTTAAACTAAATCTGCTTGCATAAGAAATCAAAAAATTATTCTAGAAACAGAAGATTCTCAAGAAGACTTTGAGAAACTAATGTAGAAGTTGAGAATTTTTGGTAAAAAGGACAACGCCCTATTTCCCAATTGTATTAATTACAGCAGCAATTCATAAAATATAATTATTAATATTTTTAATGATATAAAAAGAAATCAAAAATACAAAGAAAAACGCAAACTGCTACTTTTCTGGCGGATACATCGCCAGAAACCTCTGTCACTTGAACTGTTTAAGATTCCCAAATAGGTCAATATCTTATATCGGTAACAAAAAAAAATAATGTAATTAAAATATCCTCTTATATGTCATTCGGATTAGCAAAATGGTATCAGAAAAATATGGAAATATCTTAGAGCCTGCACTTCCATATGTACATATGTACACAGATCCAAATGCATTTATTTCCTATTTATTTCTTCGACTTTAAATGTTTGTTCCTATCAATGCATGTGGGCACTGCACTGACCTTCTCTCTGCACTAATGTCATCACAAACTGCAAAACCAATCAACCTTACTCAAACATGATTACGCAGTTTATAACTGAAAGAAAATCTGACATTAAGCTCATATGGACCCCTAGTTACTCCGGAATAATAGACAATGAGGTTTTAAATGCCCCTCTTATAACCACACAAAATCTATTTTCTGACGATATAAAAAAATTTCTAAAATACCTTTTCAGGACAAAAGTGAACCATAATTGGAACACAACAACAGGAAAATTAACACCAATAAAGCTAAGGCTAACAAACCAAGGCGGGACCAAATTTAAAAAAATATTTGGACTTAGACTAGGTCATACTAGAATCTCACATTCTCATATAATTGATAAAAACCTAAACAACCAATGACCTTTTCGTGGATTCAATCCAATTGATCATCTCCTCTCAAATTGACCCCACATTAACACAGTCAAAAATACCAACCTCAGTAATAACGATTTTTCTCATAGTTTAAAAATTTTCAGCAAGATGAAGTAAATTAAATGTCCTAAGTACAGCTTTTTTTGTGCAAATTATCGAAAATGAACTTTGATGTAGATTACTTTGTAAGCTCTCTCTTTGAAATGTATGTGTATGTATGTTTGATATATTTTTTTGCTAAACCTAATTATATAATTTTTCCTTTTGGTCAAAAATATATAATGCTATTTCGAAATAAGAATATAATGAAACAAAAAACAGAGTGTAAACGAAGTACAACGCAAACAAACCTTTTTGGTCAGCATAATTATAAACAAATTTCTTACATGAAGAGAAGTTGTTTTCCTGCATTGTAGTCAATTAGTTTTTTTGGAAGCCAAAAAATTAGGTTAAATAAATATGAAGTAAATCTTTCTGAAATATTTTTGTAATTTTTAGTTTTCAAATATTCACTTTTAGAAATAAATTTATTTGCGTTTTCAATACTTTCTCGCAAAATTTTGTTTTAAGAGTCAACTAAAACAGTCAACAAACAATCCTTATTTTATATATACATTTTCATTTCCGAAACTAAATGAGACTATAGATATACATATATGTATATATATATATATATATATATATATATTTAATATATATATATATATATTTAAAGCATTTAAAGGGAATTCGTGGAAGTAAATTTAAAGTTCTTTGCATTTGAGTGCCTGCTATATTTAACTGGTAATTTGTTTGGACTTTTAGGCTGGTCTCTTCATTGGCCACACATAATATATATATATATATATTCGCATATAGGTATCTCTAATTTCTTCATTTTTTAAGGTTATTAAAAAAAGTGGCCTACTATGTGTGGCCAATGAAGAGACCAGCCTAAAAGTCCAAACAAATTACCAGTTAAATATAGCAGACACTCAAATGCAAAGAACTTTAAATTTACTTCCACGAATTCCCTTTAAATGCTTGTTTAAGTTTCATGCTTAAATAAAAGTAAAAAATTCCCAAGATCAACTTTTAATTGAATTTACTTGAAAGTTTTTGTAATATTTGACATCTTTTCAAATATTACGACATGAAACTAATTTACACATTGTATCAGAAATTAAGAAAGAAGTATTGCTGTCAATTGATGTTCAAGATACTATTGAAACTATTTAAAATTTTTTACATCTCTAATAATAAGTGGTGTAAACTTTTTAAAATTAATAGTTCGCCTTTAATTGGCAGAAAAGAAAATAAATAAGTTTAGTTAGTAAAGGTGTCTGGCTTGGCGATGAATTGCATCTAAAAAAAATTTATACAAATGACCAGATGCGCAATCCTGTTTTGAATAAAAGTCTAAATTTGGATTTTTGCTCTAAATTTTTGTTACAAACGGAAAGAATATTTCAAAATTATGTATTACGTGATTATGTATCATGTATTATGTAATATAGTTTTAATTTTTGAAAAAACTTATTAAATTATTGAATTGTTGATATATTGATATTGAGTTAATGAGTTCATATAACAAACGATTTTTATAAAAAACCGATTTGGAATAGTATATATGTCAAAAAATTTACAATTGACAATTTTTTCAAATATGTATATCTGCATACATACATAACTAACTACATACGCAAAGGCACATGTATGTGTGTAGAGCTTCAAGTTAGCAATGAATCCGCCCATACATCGAAGCATATTTAAATAATCACTCGCAATTTTAATGAAACAATCTTGGCAATTCTTTCTTAAAATAACGTCCTACATATTCTTAAAAAGATTCTCCACTTGACAGTGGTGACTTAAGCCAATATTAAAAAATTTACACATTCCTGGGGAAATACTAAACCGGAATTAAAAGCAGTGGAAATTCATTGCAATGCAAGAAAAGTTATGTCAGTCGAAATGGTAACACCTCTACAACGACTTTCTTTATATTTGTTAATAGTGTGGCACATGCACAACAATATGGTGTAAATGTTCTTCACCCTCTTTAAGCTATAAAGTGCATGCCGAATATATTCATAAGATAAGTACTGTGACGTACTTGGCTCACAAAACTAAGTAAAAAGTAATCAGCTACCGATCAATATCCTCTCGTATACTTATAACAGCATTTTCTACTATAATATTTACTATATCTATTAATCAAGCAATTAAATAAAAAGATTGGAAAGTGTTACGATTAATTAATAGTTAAAAATATGCAGATTAAAAATATATTTAAAAAATATGTGTACTCTCCATCCCATTTCATTTTTAAGGTTATTTGCGCTTTCATTCTTATTTAATTATTTCTATAAAACAGTCAATTCTTTCTTTTTTAGAATATCCTTTTCTATGCCGATTAAATATTGTATTTAGAGCTGCTATATATATGTTAGCTTTGACTCCAGAAGAAATAAAATTTCACTGCGAGGCAAGTGATTAGCGAATGGATTTCATGATACCGGCAATCCTGCAACGTAATTTACTAAAATCCCTTTCATATGATCGATAAATAACCTGGATTTTTTATTATTTAGTGCATTCGGCTTTTACAGGACTCTTATTTTGTGGGGGTGTTGATATTGTTTATATATTGTTAATATGTATGTATTTGTTAAACAAAACGCGAATATTTACACAAAACCTACTCGTTCATGAAATATCAACAAAATATTTTATATCAAAAATGAAAAAGCAAAGCAAAAACATTGAAATCTCTATAAATGTCAATCATGCTCAAGTATGGTAAGTTATGTTGTACTATAGTTCTCCGGATTAATTGCTCAAAGGTTCATGAATAAGAGAAATTGTTGTTCTTTTAACCACCACAGACGTTAAAATAACGACAGATGTTCCACGGCCTGTTCTTTGCAAGACATGCAAATGTCATGTTTCTTCATACGTCAGTAGGCATTAAAGTGCTTCAAAACTCCAATCAGAAACATTTGAATATACTGAGAGAAGGTTGAGCGGAATAGTTAGTAGACTGGTAAATTCCCGGCAGGTGTAAATACAAATACTTCTGCATCAATCGTCTAACTGCGTGAAGTAGACAAATTTTTTAATATAAATATTAATAATAATGAGTAAATGTTAACAGAATGTTAAGTACAATTCTTTTGTGTGTTTTTGTTTTTAAGTGGCGTTGTGAATCATATTGATCTGTGCACACACATGCATACACATGTATGTACCCATGTGCATACGAGTATACATACATGTAATCATGCATGTGTTTACAAACATACATTTACATCGTGTAGCGGTTAAAAAATTATAACGGGGGTGCGGTCACCGATGACAAAACGGAAATTACGAAATTTTAATAAATTTCTAATATAAAATATTTTAAAACTAAATTAACATCAATTGCGATAACCTGGCAAAATAAATATAAATTTGGTATTTTTGCATTACACGCATATTACATATACGCTACTATTTTACTATTCTATTTCTAAAAAGTTTAAGGCAAATTTTTGAAAACAAATAAATGATTTACACAATGTTACAGTTGCCAGTTACACATACCTTCAAAAAAAACCAACCGATATCCAGTACGATAAGGTTATAAAAGAGATATCCCATTATATCTAGTTCAAGTTTCTAACCTTTAAAATACCTACTTGGACGTATGATTTATATAGAAAATTCAATCCGTTACGTTTCCTAAATTTTAGTAATTCGAGCAGTACGTGCTTATCCATAATATCCCATGTGGTTAAATCCATTTGTAACAATTATAAATATGAAAAAATAATTCTTCTTGAGGTTAATCTTTTTAGAACTCAAAAATTCTGCTCTTAATAGTTTGAAACTCATACATTTTAAAAAAATTATATTTATAATTTTCAAAAAATTATTACTTCAAAAAGAAACTTGCCGCTAGCAATTACTTAATTTACCTTTAATAATTTAAAAAAAAACTATTTCAATATTGGCTTTAGGATCGCACACTGTAAAATGCTCTGAACCCAAAGTTTTTTTCACTATTTCAAAAATTACAGACACATTTTATATTTTCGGACATCGCGCCAAGATTTAAATGTATCACTTCTTTAACTCAGAGGCTTCTTCCACATACATGTGTTTGTACATCCCTACACACATCCATACATACGTATGTATCTATATAAATATACTCGCATGTGTAGTAATAAAGAAGTTAAGCTTTTTCCATCCCAAAAATCATCCTATTTATAGTATTGCAATATTTTTCGGAATTTCGGTAAGTTTATATTCTATCTGAGCAAAAATTCAAATTATTTATTAGCAAATAACTGTAGAAGGTTAATTGATTTGTGTTTAACACATAATTGATTAATAAAAATGTGTTAAACAAAAACAGCATTCATATTGAACCACCCCGGAATAAATATGAAAAACATATTTTTAAATACTGACAAATAAATTAAAACATTTGTCTATGTTTATGTTCGCATATGTTGCTATTAAGGAAAAAAGTGTTGATAGTTGGTGACATTGAATTTGTTCGGCTCACTCCACTTTAGTTTTGTCGATTTCCTTTTACGGCTAAATAAGTCGCTCAAAACCACCAGTTAAGCCAAATTAACTGTAACACGCATACGCAGGTTATTTGTTATAAAAAAACCAAATGAATAAAATCCCTCCTCCCTTTTGTTTGAACGTCAAAGTAATTCGTAACTAAAAACAATAATAAAGCACAACAATAACGAAAAAACAACATATTCGGTATGCGCGCAACGACGTGTACAATTTGAGTATCACAAATTGTTAACATGAACATTGTGAAAACAAACCACCCATCTGATACACCATCCTTGATCTTGAAGGAACACCCCTTCATAATGAATTTGGTCCACTGTTGAACTCGTAAAAGCAACGAACTAAATTTCAGAAGAAACAATAACAATAACCCAACGACAACTGCAAAAATAACATTAAAAGTTCTTTTATAAAGTGTACGTTGTTTTTATTTATTTATTTTTATTTTTTTTTTTTGTACGTGTCCTTTGTTTCGAATTGAGTATTTTTAAGCGGTTATTTGTTTCCTTTTCATTTTATTATTGTTATTATATTTAAGTTCTTTCGAATGCCGAATTTTAATTGATAATTTTTTTCACATATTCTGTTTCTCGGTGATCGTTCTATAAAGCAGTTATGTGAGACCCTGGGGAAAGAACCCCGATAAACTACTAATTTCGGTCGGCATACTCAGCAGTAAAACTTGTATGTGACCATAACAATAGAATAAATTTCAATGCAATTATAATCTTTCACTGAGTATTAATATCTCGGAATATAGCGCAACTAAGGCAACGACAGAAATATTACTAACACTTTAAAAATCCTTCAATTATAAATTGAGAAATTGATGAATTAGAACACTTTTTATTTAAACGTTTATTACTTGAAAATACTTTATTTTCCGATAGTAGCTGTCTTGTACTTAAACACATTAAGTACAGCAGCAAACGACTACAACTAGTCAAAAATAGACTACGTGTTTGTGTATGAATGAATTATTTCGCGGAGAAATCTCAAGTCCGATAAATTTTTCTCGTTTAATTTTGTTTTTAGTAAATCTTATATAAATAAGTTTTTCCAATAACTCTGCAGCTGTTAGAGTTTGTTAGAGGTCTGCTATACTAACCAAAGTTATTTGAAGTCACGTGCTCCTGCAGTCTGCCGTTGTTAATGTGTTTACCAGTGGTTACCAGCAACAAATGGATAGGGATTTTGCAAATACAAAACGATTTAGAAGTGAATCTGAATGAGAAAAACCACCCTCAATCTAGACTTTTATAGGAAATTGACAAAGAAGCACATTTTGAGTTTAGCGGCTGAACATTTAATAAAATCAATAGCTTTAGCGACAGCAAAAAACACCACATGCAACGACAAACAAATCAAACAAATCAAACTACAAACCACAAAGAAAATGATGCCAACACTTATTTGGATGAAAAAGAAACGCAAAACATATTTGTACTATTAAAACAGTAATGATACAAGCTTAAAAGATGCAGAGGGTTGAAAGCACTTTTACTTTTATCGTTGAATGAAGAAATAACAAAATGAATGAAAGGTTATGAATAGAAAATGAAATAAAGCAGCGTTTTCAATAAGAGTAGAGGTCTGCATAGAATAAATTTATATGTGATTGTATATGATTTCTTTGTCCTCAGAGAAAAACTCCGGGAAGATATATGCTTATGTTATTAAAGAAAATTTTGCATATTTTATATGAGATTTAAATTCAAACTGTAATCATTACTTGAAAATATTTTCGTAGTTTGAAGTGATTGTAAAAATGTGCAGAGCACTTAAGAGCTGCTGTACAATAGTACATAGATACGTATAAAAGAATATCTGACTATTACCAGTACATACGTCACACTCTCCTAGTACAATACATTTCATAAAAGAGCTTCATGGAGCATCATACCAATTGGCGATATAAATATAGATTTATTAAAAGAAACCTCAATAGCAGCTCTTTATCAATCAGCAAACGGGTTACATTGTGTGGTTACTAAGTGCACAACGGAAGATATAAACGAAACGCAAAATCATGCATTGGCCACCTCTTTGTTAGGAGCAGGTGCTTAAATACAAAGGTGTACCCGTCGATAGTAAAAGAAATAGTGCACCAAATCCGTGTATAAAACGCAAGATTAATAAAAGAATGTGAGAGTAGGAATAAACTTACTAAACGTACTATATGAAAGGGAGGGAATCTAAAAAGTGTTAATATTTTTTAATAAAAAATTGAGTTATGTTATAAATCAATGTTACAGAAATTAATTTTTTGAAAATAGATATGATATATACGCATCATGGCAAATAATAAATGAAGTACTTGGCAAAAAACAAGTAACGTTGATGAGTTCATACTTAAAAACTTTGAAAACACTTGTATAACAGATATATGTATGTATGTAATAACTTAGCACAAATATATGAATAAAATGAATCGTCCACGTAATTTTCTAACAAAAACTTTATATATCCAATACACTTCAAATAATGGAATTTTTTAGACATTAACGTCTCTACATAGAAAAGAAGTGCTGGTTGCGTTAGAACTAGATTAAAAGATCTAAAAATTAATGCAGAAATTTTGTCGCCAATTATAACCCATTTGACTAACATCATTGAGAACATGATATTTGCCAATGAGAGTTTCCTTGGTTTGCCCTATTTATGAAAACAGGGCTCGACCTGATATTAATAATTACAAGCCAATAGCAATATTACCAGTTATTGATAGCATAAGTTATAAGTAATAGAGGAAATATGAACTTATTAAATATGTACATATACATATATGTATGTATATACCTGTCAGATTCATTTAAATAGTAGCCCACCGTGCACTTTAGCAGCGATACTATTTTATATCCGAAAAGGTTGTGGAATAAATATTCCTCTGATGCTGTTAGGCTTGTATGTATTCTGACCACTTTTATCGCAATCTGTTGACTGGGGCTGCGTATTTCTCACAAAAAAAATAATAATAAATACTGTCATTTATTAGTACTAAGAAGGGCAATAAAATAATTGTGACAATAAGTATTTCATTATTGCAATTATTTGGAAGGTTTGCTGTTATTATTTCCCGCCTTCTAAAGGGATGAAATGGTGCGTTTAATATTAAAATCTTTCAGTAGCTTGTTTTTTTGACGACTAAAGAATGTTGCATATCCCTTGTATAAAAGTAGCAACATGTGCGTGTTTATAGAGAAGAACTTATCCCGATACCCTTTTGTGTTTTTTCTCATATAAATTCAGTGATAGTTGCAGGGGTGTGACAGTCAAATAAACTGTTTTCTGTTATACTCGTAATTATAATCTTTGATCCCGAGATTTGTTATCCACACATTTGATTATTTGCAGTTAATAGTTTGCAAGCTGGCGTTCTTCCATTTCTATGTTGTTTAACAACACTTTAATAAACCCGAGAAAAATTATTATTGTATTTATATGGTACCAATTTTATTGGGAGGGCGTTTTATTGTATTTACGTGAGAAACTTATAAATTGAGCAATATTATTCTTTACATTAAACAAACACATAAGAAAATTACAAATAACACATACTCGTACATATATCATAAAATATGTACATACATATTTGTTAATTCTTTTTAAAACATTAGTTTTCGAAGTCCTTATAAATTGAAATGTGACATCTTTATTCAATGAAAGTAAAAGATAAGTAAGTATTTCTTAATTTTTTATTTTTAGTATTAATTTCAGATTTTTTAATGTCTGCTTTATAAACTATAATCGAGGAAAATCCTTTGACTTTATATTCCGTATTGGCACAAGGCTAATTTTCTCTATCGCGTACAAGATGCAGTTTGATCGCGGCATACAAATGTGTATATTTGATATACCCTTTAAGCTTGAAATTAATTTCTTTTCTCGTAGAAAAGGTATTACGTTGCTATAGTTAAAATTCCAAATTGCCAGTTCGGTCCACAGAGTAATTACGAATTTTTAATGTAATTATAGATAACCAAATCAGTCAACAAGCTAAATTTTGTTGTTGTTTTTTTAGTGTTGTAATAATATCAAAATCCTTTTTTATTTCATCTCTGTGGATCTCTTAGAAACATTGAAGGGAGGGTTCCTCATAACTTATTGCCTTGATTGGAAGTTGCAACTTCTTTGTATTAGTAATGACATTTTGTCCCCTTTACTTTCAACAACTTTCAAAAAATTATTGCCAATGGGAAAATATATTAACTACTTTCTCATTAATGAAAAACTTCGATTTCTTAAGTACTTTTTATAAGATGTGAAAAGAAATGGAAAAACAGAAGTTGCATGCTTGAAATAATTGTAATTAAAAATGCAAATAATTTAAGGAATCAGTCCAGCAGACTTTCATGGAAATTTTCTGTTCTATTTGATTTTGGTCTGAAAAGTAAATGAAGAAAAAAGGTATAAATGATAATAAATACTTAATTAAACTTGCTTAATTAGTTGAAAAATTGTAATTGTTAACTTTCTGTTTTACATTCATAATGTAATCGAATTAAGAGAAAAACACTGTTTCCCTAAACAATTTGTGCTTACTTGTTATAAGTGTCGCAATATTTACTATAAATTATTAGTAGCTCAAGTTTAAGATTTAAGGATATGATCCTGTACTAATCTCTGATCTATTGTTCACCATCTCAGATAATCCTTAATTATTCGCACGAATACTCGTACAGTTCTTCAAATATATACAACTAATTGAGGATGTGGAAGGCATAATTTCAGACGTGGTAAGTTGGTTTGACTATTAAGAAGCAACTCGGAACTTCCTTTTTCATTCGAATATAAAATTAACATCTTATTGAATAATTTTATATGGGTCAAGTAATATTAGAATTTACTCAAAAAAAAAACACTCACACAAAAAATTTTCAATAAATGAGTTTGGTAAATGAAATGAAAATGAATGAATTAAGGAACGCATTATTATCTTAAGACACGAGAAAGTAACTGAACTTGCTTATACGAAGCCTCATATTAATCCTAATATACATGCATTCGAAATATAAAAATATAAATAAAATGTAGAGTATATATCTAGAAAGTACAAGAAAAAAGACTTGTAAGTTTTAAATAAAGTAAGGAAACGAGCAGTTCTTTAGAAATATTTTTATAGAATACTGCAGAAATTAAGCATTATTATGTATCACATATTACTTTTTGTTTATGATGGTTACTTGCTTTAATTAAATTGTAAGTTGTGTGCTAGTTCCCCTTAGGATCGCAACAATCATGAATATTAGGGTATCACGAAATTTCCTTCATATTATTACTTTATATCATAAACATGTATTACAACACTAATTTGAGTCTAGCAGAAATTTTGTAGCCTAAATCTTAAAAAAAATTTATTTCGAAAAAAATGTGAATGTTTTCACAATTTCAAATTAAAATGCAATTTTAGTTATTTAGAAACTTATTTGCATAACGAACCGAAATTAATTCACTAACACCATTAAAACAAATTATACAACAAAATTGCTCACAATGATTTGAATTTGAAACAACACGATTCCTATGCAGCATTTTCAAATACACTACAAAAGTGCACATAGGATACGGATAAGTATGAGCATACGTATGTATGTATTTGTCTATAAACAAATAGGTGTCGACATGCACACGTATTCATGTTGATACAATTTGGGATTTGGAATTTAGAGTAAATTAGGGATCCACTTTAAAACTCATTTAAATAAATGTTACATATCTATGTAAAAACGTATATATGTGCAAATATATGTTTATATATATACATGTACCACAAGGGGCACAATAATGCGAATATGTATAAGTATTTAAGTGTTTAGAGATGTGTGAATACCTAACTACGATTCTACATAACAGACACATTTATATGATAACAATGGCCTAACGCTGCAAGTGGATACACCCAAATAAAGGAGTTACGGGCTATCTAAATACAAAACTAAACTGTTCTAGATAAAACTTAACGAAACTAAAAAAATTTTATTACTTTGGAAAAGATGCATGCATGTTGGTCGCGTGCAAGAATATTCAAGGATACAAGCGTGAGCAATTTAAATATTAATAATATATATAATACTTACTCCACCTAAGGAGATGCTCTTAAGGAAGTGGTTACACTTGTGTATCGTTTGTATATTATACATACATACATAATACATATCCCGAAATGTTTTTATACTTTACTCTGTCCGTTTAAGTTGGTTAAAAACTTTTACTAACAATAACACAAACAAATTAAACTATCCGATATAATGGCATGCTAACGACTGCTACTGAAGGAAAGAAGAACCATAAGCAATCTTGCTTTAGCCCTAACAAATCATTTTAATAAACTTTCATTTAATTTAATGTCATAACAAGTTGCGCACTGGCTGTGGACAATCATTTCGCATCTCATGTGACATTCTTAAATAATTTTACAAGCAAAAAAATGTAGGTGTTTTATATTGAAGAAGAGCAACCTCAGACGTATTCCTTAGAGCCACTGAATATTTACTCATTATAAATGTTTTTATAATTCATTCTCGTGTATAAGCTGTCAAGAATTATTTTCTAAAGACATACAAAAAAATGTTTCGTAAAGGACAAAAACTGGCTTTAAAATTTGAAAGCAGTCAAAAAAAATGCTTTAGCTTTTAATAAGAAGTCCGTTTTGTACTTTGTGAGCCACATCGGAAACCAATTAAAACCCGAAATCAAATATAAAAGCAGATTACGCTACAAAATATGTGTAATATTTTAGTTAAACTCACATATATTGTTTTGTCAACAAGTGCTACTAATCTAAACTTTAAAGATTTATGCACAATATTCCCTTCACAGCTTTCCAAGAAATGCATGCAAAATCAAAATAAGAAGAAGTGCGGTTTGGGCGCTGTAAAGCATTAGTTTCTACATTTCTTTTGTTTGTTTAAAATGTTGTTTTATCTATACAATATTTTTTGCGAAGTAGAAATGAAGAGTAGCAAGGATTTCTCTATTTCCATATAAAATTTCCAATGAAATTTCCGAATACACTTCAATTTCATTAATTTTCATTGATCTTTTCAAAACATAGATTTGATTCATTTGTTAAATTTTAAATCCTTAGTCGAAGAGATTAGCAAAATGGTCTAAAGACAAAAACCGCCAAATTAAGACCAATATTAGAAAATAAAATTTAAATAAAAAAATAAAATTTTTTATCTACCCGAATATGTATGTATGTATACAAATTTAAATTAAAAGAATTAGAAATATTTAAAGGCACGACTTGAAAAGGTAGGTCCAAGAAGGGAAGAAGAGCTTTTTTTTGGTTGTTCAATTTTAGTTCACTTTCGAAGACTAATTATCTCCAGATGTGTGAATTTACAAACGTGTCTGCTATTATTTCTCTATTTGTAATTATTTCATCTTAATTCACAATTAATGTTGAATGTGTCGTATACATATATTTATGCTTTTTGTATACATGCATAATAATTCTGATCTTTGGAGGAATTAAAACTATTGTATGTGTAAATATGAAAGTGAATAAATATTATAGTTTCTTGAAAACTTTGTTTCTGTGCACCTTTTAATAAATATAAATATGTACCGGTACGTATGTATGGCTGTGTGGATGTATGAGTTTTTATGTTTTTGTATATACTTGTGCATATGTCAAGAATAGGAAAATGTTTACTCAATAATTAATTGAATAATGTCAATAAATGTTCAACACATGTTTGTATGGCCATGCAATTTATATACAGGAAGCATGCATTCACAGGCTCGCAAATAACAGTGCATGAAGGGTACATATGTACATACATATGTCTGTAAATATGTACGAGTATGTATATGTATGTATTTTCGGATTTAATGAATTTAAATGTGCAGAAACGTGTGTATGCTTCTTATGTTTGCTTGTGTGTAAATTAGAATGTAAACATAGATATGTACATCCATACGTATGTACGAGTATGCAGCTCCATGTTTTGTTTGGATAAATTCTCGTAGTAACTAAAGTGAAGCATACACAAAAACATTCGAAGATACACATTTTGGACTTGAAGTTTTGAAAATTACCCGAGCTTCCACCCAAAAGAAATCACACAGAGAAAGAAAATCAAAACTTGAACTTCATCAAGATTCCAAACACACAGACACATTATGGTTCAATATTATGTGTGTGAGTATGCACAGCGATTAGGTGAAACAAATCAACAAATCACTAATTTAGCAATTTCGGAAACTTTATTTAAATTTACATTCTTATCGCACAGGCATTCGTATGATATCGAAATTTACTCGCGAAATCTCTAAACTTGAGTTGAAAGATGCTGTATGTATGTATGTCTGTATAAGGTCGGAGTATCGGGCATACATTGCCTCCAACGAGGAAGAAGGAATTTATTTCACAACTACATACATATACACGGGTATCAAGCAGCAACACTGCAGCTAGAAAGTTTGTCTTTCAATTCAATCACATAATATATGTAACTTTTCTGTAATTACATTTGTATGCGCAGACATTCATATTGATTCATGTATAATCGTACAATAGTCACCAAATAGTGTAGCCAGTTTTCGTACAAAAACGAACAACTTAAATGCACAAAATCTCTTTGCGCTAAACAAAGTATCGAAGCAACAGTTTAATAGAACCAACAATATATTGTTTTATTATTTAGCCCAATGCCCTAAATATTCTTAGTTTTTGTTTTTTCCTTTGTAAATTCCTTTTAAGCCAAAATGAAATGTCCTTTATTCATGGTTGGGGTGTTCTGTGCTAAACAAATGTTTAACTTTGGAAAACACACTCAGCATACACATTTGTGACACCAACGTTGTCACAAATAATACAAGTACCATCAGCTTCTCAAAATTCCAAAATTAAAAATGTACAGAACACAAAACTGCTGTTGCTTTTTACCATTGCATTTCATATTTTCATACATTTTTTTCCTAATCCATTCGATTCAAGTAACACGCACTGCCAAGATGTGTCAGATATGTTTGCAAATAGTTAAGATTCGTTGCACTGGCAATCTACTGTAATGAACTGGAATGTATTTAAGTATGAAATAATACCTATCTTTGAGTGCATCCAGGAAAAATATAATAAAATAATAATAATTACTAATAAGCATCTCAGTGAATATATCTCTTTTTCCTGTGTAGAATTAAGAATATTTTTTATTTCACTGAAATAGGATTGAGCTTGTTTAACAGAAGAAACTTCAATAAACAATTTTGGCACAAAGAAATATGTGAGCTTTCAATAATTTTTAAAACTATCACAGTTTGATTTGAATAGTGTAAATTTTACGAGTATTATAAAGAAATATTTTTCAGGTGATTTGAAGAGAAAAAAATTTATTCAAAGTTCTGCATCTTATCCGTAACTCTGAAAATATTCAAACGGCAACCGAAGAAAAAACAGTTACAAAAGTGTTTGCCGGTTAGTTGAGTAACACCAAAGCTGTACATGAAATTTAATCTAACCTGTCATCTAACACACTCTGCAAAGTTTATAATCGAAGCAACTTTAATGATAGTACCAATCCTTCAATTGTATTTTGTATGCGATAAAGGTGTGTTTTTAAATCGAAAATACGAGGCCTGCCCTTATCTATTACAATAATTTGCTCAGTCAAACCAAATTCGTCATGGTCACACCTTTTAAACAATCAATTTAGGGGAATTGGAAATTTCTATCAACAAGAACATTTACAAAAATAAACATTTAAAAATTACTAAATTAGGAAAAAGTAGACCAACTTTGCAATATACAAATTTCCTAAAAAGTAAGCGACTTCTGTAAGTCAATCATCGTTATTGGAAAAAATCTTTTCCAATAACACTGTCTAATTCATCTTTTTCTTCGCGAAACCTACGTGATGTGGGAATGTTAAAAAAGTCTGTATTGGAAAGATTTACGTATAAATACGTTGCCATCATTTTCTACTTTAGTATATATAAACAAGTATATCGAAAATCGCAGTTTATTCTTTTCAATTCACCGTATAAATTAATTCAATATATTCATTAACTTTCTGCTGCAACCACTATTTTCACTATTTTTCAATTGCACTATAGTGAAAGACGGAAAAGTTATGTTATATATTTAATCGTACCTACGAAGGTAGAAGAATTTGCACATCGCATAACCCAACTGCCATTTTTAGAAGATTTCTTACCCCTAAAATTATTCACTCTTTAAGGAAATAGCACAAAGTTTTTATTTCATTTTGACGTCAATATTTATTTGATTTCGACCATGCAAAGTGAAACTGTAGGCTTGGTGAAGAGTACTACCGTATGAAACCGACCTTAGAGAACACCTCATCTACCAAATTTAATAGTCACAAAGCCATTCGAAATTCCATTAGACATAAAATTTAAGCAAAAATCTTAATAATAACTAAAAACTTGAATTTTCTTATAAAGGAACTATAGATAAATACATACACACTAACCATAACTTCAACATATACGAACATATTTATATAATTGTATACAAAATGAACAATGTGCACAAACACAAATGTCGATGTACACAGCATATGTGTAGATATGAGCACGTTATATACGAGTATGAATGTGATTCTAGTATTTAAACTAGGATAATGTTGTATTTTGATTTCATTACGTTGCATTTGTACGGCATAAAAGAAGCAAAGTGCTGAAACGTGTGGCCACGTGCCCGCATTTTCACTTAAATTGTATGCCAACAAAGGAAAACGTACGGTTTCAGAGATTAATTTTAATTTTCAAGCTTAAATCTGTTTCACTAAGAAAATTCAGTTAAGCAATAAACGATGAACGAAAAAACAACAATATTAAAAAAAGAGAGCAATAACATCAAAATAAATAACAACAAATTGTCAGGGATTTGTTGTAATTACTTTAGAGATAATACCGTAAACAAAACAATGATGACGGGATGTTGGTGCGTGGTTCGGGCAGTCGTTTAGTTGTTTTCAGGTTTTTGTTTATTTAATTATTTTTTTCTATTTATAGCGCAAGTGTCACTTACGCGCTACCTTTAGTTGTATGAAAAATCAAAATAAGAAATGAATGCCTCGAAAAATTTCTGTAAGCAAAGTGTGCAAGGATATTAAAGGATGCTACTACTTGTATCTTTTTTTTAACATTTTACATTCATATAAACATAAATGTTATTGAATATTTTTCTAAACCACTTCTTTTAACTACCCTTTGCATCGTACATATTGTTATAACTTACACTTGCATTGCTGGTTAGTCCAGCACACCGCCGTAATCCAAAAGTGAGGTATTCAGTCACGCAGCACACTATTGGACAATGTAGTTGGATGCTTAAATATATTGATAGGGCACATCCTTAACATGGTACGCACCAACACATTTCTGTTGTACACGTTGCTTGGAAATATTATAAACCAGGAACTACCACCACACGAGCGAATGTTCTGCTTTTACTGATAAGGTAAACTTGGCTGACAGTTTGTAGGAGTATTAATAGGGAATGTGATTGATGGCACAAACTTTTTAATCCATTTATAAATTTATTACTTATATATTTTACTTTTTTTTACTTATATTTATTACTTATAAGCTATGTAAGTATCTACGTATATATTTACAGAACCATATACATCCAAACATATCCAAACATTTGCATGCATTTTAATATGCACGTTTGTACAAATGTGTACTTATTAAAATTTAGATTTTAATATACTAACATACCGCCCGTACTCTTACATACGAATATATGGATATACATCCGAGTACATATAAAAAAATGCAGTTATTCACAAAAAGTATATAGTCCATGCACAGATTTTTAAATATGATTACATGTATTAATTGATATACTAGTATACACATAAACTCATACAGTCATAGATATTGCATACATACATACAAGCACATACGTAAATACATACATCTGCATTACATCTATTCATAATTAAACATATTTCATAACGTACACATAACTTCAATTAAGGTAAGCAAATGAAAATGAAAAATTTTATTTAAAAAAATTGTATTAAATTACTTACAGAAGGACATCGTAAATAAACGAAAACACTTTAACTCATTTTAATAAGTAAAAAATGAATATATTTATAATGGAACTACTAAAAAATTAAAATTAAAAAGTCTTTGAAGATTTTTTTTAAAACAAAGCCCCGCCATGAAATACAACTAAAAATGTAACACTAATAAGTTGGGAAAGAGAGAGCAAAACTGAGTAAAAGATGACGACTAAGTTAAAGGCTACAGAGCGGTCGGTCTTCTCACGCTGGTAATTTATTCCACATTGACAAACACTATAAAAAATATTTCCTTCTAATGCTTACACATCGATGTTCAGAATAAGTCTGCCTCGAATACACCAAACTGCGAAACAAAAAGAATCTAACAAAAACAAATATAATTTTCCTGCCACATATTATTCAGGCAACATAGGTCAAATATTTAGTCATGTTTATCTAAATATATGTTTAGAAATTGATAATTACCTTTAACCGCATGTAATTACTCACAACTATATTAAATAATGCAATTTTCAAACGCGTTATGGCAAAGCCGCTACTCAAACCTGAGATGGTTCTAGGCAATAACAAAAAAAGTCTAATTGAAAACCTGTAATGAGACTGTGGTTAACCGAACTAATTAATAACTTTATCAACTACAAATTGTTATGATCGTTGGTTCTCACGAACTTTTCTTGATAATAACATACAAATATCGTAGATTGTCCATTCTTCTTGACTTTTTGTGCTCGCAAAAACCTCTTAATAGAACCTACTTCGATACCAATAGGAGCTGCAAGAGACTCTTCTCTATCAGTATCCATTCCACATAATATCGCCCTAATGCCCTAATTAGTAGCCTTAAAAAACTACAAACACAAAAAAAGTGTTTTTTAATATTTATTTAATTATCTTATTGTTTTACAAATAATTTAGTTTTTATTTTCGATATTTCGTTACAATTTGCGTCATCTCTTCAGGAAATAGATATTACAAATGTGGTGTCGTATCGTATAGGCATATATATAGAAGTTACACCAGTTGTAACGAGCTATTGCCAATAAGAACGAAATCCGTTTCTATAAAGTTATAAAGGTTATAAATTCAAAATTGTTTTTCAAGAACCAATTTCTTAAACGTATAAAATATGTTTGGAATAGAGGTTTTCAAATGCCTTATCCTGTGTCATCATACGACATATAATAGTTATGTAGGTATAGTGCAACCTTTTTTTGTTATAATGCTTTATAATTAGGTTTCTGAAAGTTAATTAAAATTCGGTTATGAAAGCGTAAAACTTTTCTCATGAACGCTTCCAGAAGCAGCGCCAACAAGAGTCATGCCATTAAAATATAAAAAAAAGAGAGAAAACAGGAAAGAGTTAGAAAAAAATATGAATAATAGATACGAGTAAGTATAAAGAAAAAAGTGTACAAGTTTTTGCCTGTGTAACATAAAGCTAAAAGATGAATTTATGTATCTCTTCTCCATTTTGTGTTTTGCTGATAGTCAAAGTTCTCCATTTTTGTATAACGATGATGATTTTGGGAGAAACGCATGTACAATTATTCACAAATACATATAAAATTGTTTCAAATTTTTTTTTGTTCCCCAGATTTTTTTCGGTAAACATTTCACATAATTACGAAAAGTTATACACATCGCCATATACACAAATCTGTACACACTTGCTAATACATATAACAGCACACAACCAGAACACACACTATCAAAGAAGCATCCCCGCTCGAGAATTCATCCCATTTAAAGAAGAACGTTACACTTTAATGAGCAAAAATTGTTGAACATTCATTCTTTCCTACTTGCCAACTTCTTGGTAATATAAAAGTTTCTGAGTGAGCATAATTGATAAACATGTATGTAGATACGTGCTTGCAAATATACATACATACATACATCCACACATCCATTTATATATATACGTACATACTCGTAAACATACATTTACATTTTCGTCATTAGCAAGCCAAGACGAGCAGTTAATTTATAATGGGGTGGGACATCACCGTAGCAAAATTGTTACGAGACTTGACGTTCAAAATAATTTAAAATGATGACTTCAAAATAAATTTTTGTTATCTTTGACCAACAGCAGACTCTTCGTTTATATATAGTATGCATGTATGTATGTAGGTTCGTTTGTAGCGAATTAATCGTAACATTTTTAAACATGATGAGATGCCAATCCCATCATTCTCACATGAATCTACTGCATATATGTACATATGTATGCATAGGAAATTGCATATGGATGTATGTACGAGGGTGTTAGTCTCAGCAAAATTTATAATCTTATAATGCAATATTTATAACTTTTTATAAAAATGTTTTTAGGAGTAGAAAATGCAACGATATTCGATTTAATTGTGTGTAGACTGAAATTAATGTGGAGGAGAGCACCTAAATTGTCTTACTTTTCATTATACAATTTGTATTACTATACCTAAAATGTGGTATTTTAGTTGCTAATTTTAACAAAATGCAAAAAAGAACTTTCAATTTATAAAAAATTATAACATATATATTTATACATGCATATGGAACGATATAAATACATACATATAGTGTATATGTGTTATTTGAAGCACATGGCTTAAATTTAACATTTCTTGGACTCGAAGTGATTGAGAGGTGGAGGTGCTGTAGTTTGAAAGTGATCGAAATCGTGACAGATTTCGGAGCTCAAAGAACAAAAAAAATGAAATACTCTAAATATTGAACCTCCAATTTAATATCGAACAACTGCCATTTTAAATGATTGCCATTTTAAATTAAATGTCAACCAAAATGCACACTTTATGTCTAAGTTTATTATCTTAAGAAATGAGAGCTATGAAATATAAAATCATCCGATTAAACAAGGTGGGCTGTAAAGTATTTGCCTGATAATTTCATTTATGTATTTTTAAAATTCCTTTGTGTTGTTTTTCACTTTTTGTGTAAAATTAAAGAAATATTTTTAAAATATTTTACCAACTCGTCGCTTTTATGTGATACCTTAATTGTGTATATATTAGTTAGGACAAATTTGAGACTTTTAATATACTTATGTACAGTTTATTAATGTATAGTTTATTAAAGGAACCTGATTGTGGCTCGACTTTTCAAAAATATTCTCAATTCTAATATTAAAGTGTGTTACTTTTGTTAAAAACGGAAATTTTATTATTTGTGCTCGCTTAAAACTGATATGTACATATACATTAAATTATATATACACACACACATATGTAAAAATGTACATATGTAAAGCTTAGCAGATACGTCAAGACTGCGGAACATATTATTTATAACGTAATCTCTTCTAAATATAAACGGTTTGACTTACAGAAATATTAAAAATTTAAATAAGAAATAATTTGAGTTTATGAACAGTAGATACTTGTAGTGTCAATTTGCCTATTTTACACAAATAATTCTGCCTTCAGTTATGAACGACATTTTGAATGAAAAGTTGTATTGCGTATTGCACATAAGAATAAAAAAATTGAAAAAAATTTAAATTTTAGAAAATGTTTAAAATAAATAGTTTTAAGTCTATCTTATTTTCAATGAAAATATATAAGAAAAAGGCGAATAATAACGATATTTAAATACATACATATAATTAGAGTTAAAAAATACGTTAATAGAGACAAATTAGCCGTTCTTGGAACTTTTTTATTGCTTGAGTAACAGCGAGTACCCATATTTCTATTCAAGTTACACATGCACATATTCGTATGTATTCTTTTTATTACAAATAATTTTAAAATTTAGTTAATTTTTGAAAGTTTAAATTTATAAAGTGTTGTAGAAGTAAATTAAATATCTGGCATTCCTTATACTAAAATTTGCTGTGGTGAGTTTTTATTACTCTAGGAAACCATTAATAGTCGAACGCAATTGGATAGTTAACCAGCATTAAAATTGTCCTGACTAAATTTAACTTCTATACTCTATAAATAATTTGCAAGTAATTTTAAACAAAAAAAATACCCGAACAAATTGTTGAAATTGGGTTTTTTTGTAATACAGAAAAGTTAGAAATAATATGGTCGCATACGTCTCATACGTTTAACCCTGCTTGCAACGCAAAAATTGGATATTCATTGGGAATTTAAGAAGTTGAGAAAAAGTTATTAAACTTTGGTTCACCAAGAATTAGTTGCCAGTTATTCTACTATTAAAGACAAGACGATTTGTAATGGAAATTATTCAAGGCGCATGTCGAACAGTTGAAGAGAGAGGTACAGGCCAAGAACTAAACCACCCATTTAGCTACTCATTACAAGTAAATTCTCAGTAAAATATAGACTTTTATGTAGAATATAATTTTTATTTATATGTATATGTTTTTTGTATTTGTGGTTATGTGTCAGTGTATGTATTTTTATTATTTGTGTGTTTATGTACATTTCTTTCAAAAGAAGAGTGATAGGCGCCATTTGCAGCATAAAAAAGAAAGCTTTAGATTTAAAAGAATTTTGCTAAGTGAGATTTGGTTTCAATTAAATAGAAGTTGGGCATTAAAGCTTTACATTTTTTTTTCTTGCAATCTCAAAGCATCATTTAAGTTTCTTCTAATCGATATTTTATTTTGTATGTGTATATACATATGTGTGTATGTCATTCATATACAACCATATGCGGATATGTATGTTCTGGACCTTATACATACATTACTAATATTCGCACATCCTTACACAAAAAATTAATTTCATGTAAGACTATGAAGTAAATTTTCATAGAATGGAATTATTATTAAGAGTGTGGATTTTATTTTGAACTAAAAGTTAAAGAAAATAAATGTATTTAATTTTTTTAATTTATTTTTAAAATATTTATAATTTATTATCAGAAGTTGTTACTCAGTATAAATAAGCAAACTAAAAATCCATAGTCTTTACTTTCAAAGTATAAATCATCTTGGAATCGTACTGGATTCCAAATTATAATTTTATTTTAAAAATTTTTGGCAAAGCTCACGTACTAATGATGTGTTTCTAAAAGAGGATAAAATTTTGAATATACCATCCATATACTTATAATTATAGATCCCCAATGTTATTTGTTGGTATTAAAAGGTAGTAATAATATTGAATTTAGTGAGTTGAACACATAACTCAAACGAAACAGCGAATTTTTAATTTTTCCATTTTTTTTTTTTGACACACGTATCTAACAGCGTTATCACCGCGGGGAAAGCCCTCTATGGATTGCACTTACAGTTGTGCTATATTTCTAGCAAAACAAAAAATCAATATAACATTTACCATTTTTTTCAAAAAATGCAATTATGGATATTTTAATTTTTCCATCAATACTCCTCATAGCTTCTGTACAATTATCTCATCAATTACATTGTAATGTTGAGATCCAGATTCATATCAAGCTTCAACGTGGTGTTTGTTTAAACCGTTTTTAGTAAAGGTAGATAAAAATAAGTACGTGTTTGTTTATCAATTAAATTGAGAAGAGAGTTATAGGCTGCTACAAGAATTTTAAATTCCTGTCAATACAACTCCTCTTTAATTCTGGGTGTGCCGTATAGCTTTTGCATACACGTAATCACAAATTATGAAATACATATTCGTATTCATACGAACACACCTATGACAACACGCCCACCTATGCATATATACTCGTACTCATAAGTATGTATACGCTGGACGACAAAACAAAATGTAAAATATTTTTATTTGCTATCCTAATGTTAATTGAAATGACAACAGCTTGTCAAATAAGAGACAACAAACGACAACCCGTTTGTTATCAGTGGCGTAAAGTACGCGCTATGGATTCAATTTGTAATCACAAATAAAATTTATTCAATTTATCTTATAAACAAGATGCATGGATGCATGTTAAATATTAAATGCGCAAACGTCCTTATACATATCTACTCGTATACAAACTTAAATACATTAACTATATCTGCCAGACTATAGATTTTCTAAATATGTAAAAAAATCATGATGCCACTAGATCCAATCTGTTCTAAAACCATTCGTTAATAGTTTTGAAGATAGTTCGGTATTTTCCACCCACAAATATATTTCTCTGCAATACATTCCACAGCCAATTTCTATAATTTCTGCAACACACAAATCATCATCATAAATCTAAATTGATTCAACGTTTTAATTTAATATTGATTTATTCGAAATTTGTTCGGATATTTCTTATATCCGAAAACTAGCACGTTGTCAATATTTATTTTGTATTTCATATTGCAAAACTGTGAATGCAACCGTGTATCTGCTCTGTTAGGAATTGATTGTTGAGTGCCGGCTGTTGAGTTGAGTCTCGAAAGATATATCCGTCGGGCGATATTATTTTTATTAAAAATTTGTCCTATTACTTTTCGAGAATGCTACTTAGAAATTCCATTTCTATTAAAGAATCCATACCTATAATGCTCGCTCTTGACTAGTACGTTCAGCAATCAAATATTTTGAAGGTAAGTGCGTAAGGACATGCACAGAGTTTTGAACTCCAGATCCAAAGTAAATATTGAAAAATTTATAGGTTCTTACATATAGGAAATGTGTATTGTCTCGTACATAAGGTCGACACAACTGTTTAAAAATACAAAAAATTCTTTATTACTTTTAATATATAAAGAGGATGTGTGTTTCTTTTTGTTGTTTTATTAAATTTTAACTAAATTCAATTAGTCATTTATGCTAGATTTTATAGGGATTTAATTAAATACAATATTAACAAGTTTTTGTTTTGATTTTTTTATAGGATTTTAAAATAATTTTCATTTTATTTTTCTTTATTTTTTCATAATTTATTTCATTTTATGCAGCTCGGCTTGTTAATTAATTTAAATTTTAATTTCTCTTAATATTCATAAAAAAAATATTAATTTTAATTTATTGAATAATAATTGCATTTATATTTATTTGTTTCTTTGCGTTTGGTAATAGAATTTAAAACACTTTTCATTAATTTTTAAGCTTAATATTAAGAAAATTTACAAGTACTGATTTTAGTAGAAACTTATTAATAAGTTTTCCTTTTTTAATATGGGACATTATAATTTTACAAACTTTATACATTGTGTCGTGCACAAATAAAAACATATTCTTAAAATATATACAATTAAAAAAAAACAAATTATATGTGAACATAAAATGTAGAATTATGTGGTATTTCATTTTTACAGTCGTGTTTGTTCTGGTTTCGAATTCGAAATATTTGCAATGAGAAATAAAAAATAACAAAAATGGAAATTCCACTTACATAAATTCGCTCATTGCAGAATCTACATATCTACACATGTGCAAGTATGCACGTGTGATTGTTGCATTTGTGGATACTCCGTCATTTATTTGATAAATTGGTTATTCTGCTTACTATTTTCTTGCTTAGATATTTATCGCAAAATTAAAAAATATACAAACAAACTCATGGCACGGCTTTTATTCTTACGTATTAAAGTTTTTTACTTTTATTATAAAATATGCTTAAAAACTACATCACTTTTGATTGCTGTTTTAAAAGGTCCAACCGAACGACCTTTCAAAAACATTTAAAAATTATTGCAAACATTTTATCGAATTATTAAAAAGTCCAACCAAAAGACCTTTCAAAATAAATTTTAAAAATTATTATAATTAACATTTTTAAAAATAAAAAATTAAAAAAGTATAAATCGTAAAAAACGGAAATATAAAAAGTACTATATACATGATTTTATTAATTTATTTATTATTATAATTTTTTTCTTGAGATTATTTGCGAAGATGCAAGTAAATGCATGCAATGAACTAGTACCGAGGGAAGGAGACTTGGAATGGCCCCCCAGTAAATCTTCGCACAAAAACGGGGAAACTCCCACTTGCGTGTACAAATTAATTATTGAAAGTACAGTACAGAAGTGAGGTGGTTTCTATACGGTCTTTTATAATAAGAAGCGGGATTATAATCCTTCATATTTCTTCGCAGAATGATTTAGACTTTGCTAAGCGCGTACATACATTTGAAATTAACAATGCATGCTAACAAGAACCGATACGATCATTTTTACAAAACTATTTGCGACGTTACAACAAATTTTGTAAAGCTGCCGCACCATTTAAGGCTAGGGTATGATTCCAGTTGCGGTAGGAGGAAGCAGCTGCTGCGTATTGTTGATAATTGTTGTAAAGTTGCTGCTGTTGATGGACTTGTTGCAAATGATCGTCATTAAGGTCGCTGGTGATGTTAGAAGATTCTTCCTGTAAATCGCTGGGCGTCAACTGGGTTTGCAACAAGTTTTGATGTTGCTGGTGATGATGAGCTACAACCATTTTAGTATTTAAATATGCTGCCGCCTTGAGTTTTTGATTGTAAAAATTAACAGCTGCTGTTGAGGAAGCCGGTGTATATTGTTGCGAACTCTGCAAATGTTGTTGTACCTGAGTCGGCTGTACTAATGACGCCGATGGAGACGAGGCTTCATTTTGATTATGTTGCATATGGTGATTAGCACTAGAAAAGATGCCGCTGTTTGCAGTGCTTAAGACAGAACTTAATGTGGTTGCGCTGGAATTATTACTACGCAGCATCTGATCTGCTCTTCCTTAAGCCAATGGATACTGATGATGTCACAAAGTGGTCGTACCGGCTGGTGCATGATATCCTATACTTTGATAATAAGATTCTTGACCCAAGGCAGCATGTGAATTAGTTAGCGGACTAAGAGCATTGTAACCGGCGTATTGACTCATGTCATACATTTTGATATCAGCCTTTGATTCAGTAGGTAAGAGCCGATTAATAGAGAAAGGATGACTTGGAGGTGCGTAACCCGATGGTTCCTGTTTTAAATGATGCATTGAGGAATGATAATCACTTATCAGCGACGGATGACATCGATTAACCATACTTGTAATGCTTGAAAGTTCTTCTTGCTGAAGCTGATGGTGATGCTGGTGGTGAGCTGGTGCGTGTTGTGCCTGCTGTCCTAAGCATGCCAGTTCAGCGTTTGCATGTAGCATGGCCAAAGCTTCTGCATCTTTACTATGAGCAGAACTTAATGCTCCTAAGCCGCCATCTTTATGATGGTGATGTGTTTGATGATGATCCAGCCTACTATGGTGGTGATGGTGATGCATATGGTGAGAATCATCATGATCTTTCTTCCCTGGTGATGTGGCTTCTAAGCTGCTATGCGATGGTGATTTATGAAGTTGTCTTATAGCTTCCTTCTTTTCATCCTTGAAACGCTTTTGTCGTCTTAAGTAGCAACCGTTTTCAAACATATTTCCAGAATCCGGATGTAGCGTCCAAAAGGATCCCTTGCCAGGCTTGTCAGGAGTGCGCGGAATTTTAACAAAGCAATCGTTAAATGATAACGAATGCCTGATAGAATTTTGCCACCTTTGCTGATTTTGCCGGTAAAAAGGAAACAAGTCCATAATGAACTGATATATTTCGGATAATGTAAGCATACGTGTGGGATTGTTTTGTATGGCCATTGTAATAAGAGAAATGTAAGAATATGGTGGTTTGGCATGAGTGTAACTCCTACGATAAGTAGTTGGTTTCTCTACGCGGGATCTATTAAGCGAATTCGGGGATCCTGTGTCTAAGTCTCTAGCACTTGCTGCAGCTGCCATTGATGAATAACCGCCCATCGCGGCCATAGTAGACATGGTACCGCCCATACAGTTTCCCATCTGCCCTAGAGGAGAACCCATGGAGGCGTAACTCATGCTACTAGGAGTCATACAGTTTTGAGCCATTGAATTCATTGCAGCGGCAGCGCCAATTGATTGGCCCATACTTGCTACAGCAGAATCTAAGGCAGTAGATCCAAATGTGGCTGCTGTTTGTGGGGATACTGATGACATCCCACCTCCGACTGGCATGCTCATAGCATTCATACTATACGGTGCTCTAGCTAATGGACTCATATTTCCACCAGTACCATTTGCAATACTACTGTTTGCATTTTGAACGTTTGTGTTGTTTGATGAGTTGTTCCCGCCTCCCCCGCCTCCAGAATTATTGCCACCACCCCCACCACCAGATCCCGACGACTGACTAGTCATGCTTACGGGTCCGCTTGTCGGCGTCTCCGAGTATAACTTTTGCATTATATCGATCGTCGTCTGATGGGGCGATCCCTTAAAGAAACTATTTAAAAGTTGAGACGTTATGATGGTGATTTTTTAAAACCCGTATACCGAAAGAAATATTTAATAAAAAAATGATAATAGGAAAGGTTCCAAGAAGGCTTCGAGGAGCTTCTGCACGGATATTTCGTTTTTGCTTTTGGTTTTTATTTAATATTGGTGTTAAAAATTTACTATTTTTTAAAGTTTTGAGCGCACCAACTTGATTGCTAAAAGTATCACCATATCAGCCAGTTTTAATTTCCATTTAGTTTCACTGCTAAATTATTTTATAAAATTCCTCCAAATAGTTTCTTTTATCTTAGTTTTTATTTAATTATTTTTACTTTTTTCTTTCTTCTCACTTTTTATATAATTTCCACTTTTATCTGCTTGCTTGACCGTGATTTTGCCAGTTTTTTAATATTATTTAATTATATTTATGTACATATACATACGTACGTGTGTATATATTTTTGTTTCTTTAAATATTTTTTTCATATGATATGCATGCACATACCTACATGCATACATAAACATATATGTATTTATTGAAATAAAACACTAATAAGACGATTTGGTGTTTCTTTTAATAAGACCGAACTCTGTTTAATGGAACAATATAATCATATGTAATTACAATTACTATATATAATAATAACAACAATGGATGTATTAATGATAATTTACGTTTCTACAATGCGCTCGAGTACTCTTTGGCTTGAGCTCTTGAATTCAACTGTTTACAGAGGGGAATACTGGCTTACTATTTGGCTTGCTAACAAATATTGTTCAGGCCGTGCTCAAGTGTATGCTCGCTACGATGTTTAAACGACAATGTGTTATAATAACTTGGGTAGTTCAGTGGAAAGGCAAACGAACGAGATACACTACCTACCACTGCATTCATTACTAAACTCACACAAACTTTGAGGAGCAAGCAGCCATACACACATTCATATGTATGCACACACAATTGTATATATGTACGTACACATATATACAACCACCTTTTAATATTTTCTGCTTCTTTATTCAATAACTCTCAGCCAAAACAGTATGCACATTTGCATGCAGAAGTTTGTTTGTAACTGCACACGTACATATTTCTACATGTGTGGATGCACACAAACGTATACATAGATATAAGAAACAACGTTCTTACCAGTATAGCAGATTTATTTAAGAGATAACAAACATCCAATGGCACCACAAAAAGCACCACCATGTTTGGTGATTTCTAGAAAAAGATGACTATACATGTAATTGGTGCTCTTATGTTTCATTTTCACTACGATTTTATCAACGCACTCGGAGAGAAAAGCAAAGAAAAACCGTACATTGCGTACTGTTTTAAAATACTCTATCACGTTCAACCAACAGAAAATAAAGACTTTTAACGGGTGGAGCTCAACTCGAGACACGCCTTCTCTCTTCATTAGATTGTTTTTGGTTTCTGTTCTGTTTTAGCAATAAAAGTATATAAAAAAAAGTGCATGCGGACGAAACCATTTTCAAAATAATAATTCAATCTCTGAGTGAGACATTTCTACTTACTTGAATTAAATTTTTTTTAATTTATTTTTTTTTTTTTTTGCAAAGAATAGAAATCAATTGTTTTCCCTTCCTGACACAACGAAATGATTATTCTATAACAATGTAACGAACAGCTGTTTGTGAAATCTTTGTTTTTTTTACTTTCAATCTAAAAAAGCATTTCTACCATTATTCTCCAGTTCAGCTTTCATTTGTCTGTTGCCCCTGTAATTTTTATTTGTTTAGAGCATAAACCAACGAAGAAAGACAAAACTGTGAAATTCGACTTACGAAGCGAGGAGTACATATTATTTCAAAATGAAATTTAGTACTTTCGGTTGCATATGTATGCATACGTGTGAATTCGAGTGAATAACGTACAACGTGTATCACGATACATTTATACATTCATACATTCATACGCACATACTGCTATGTCATGGTAGTCATTTAAGCAACCCGACGACAACTTAAAATAGAAGAAGAAAAATCAAATGCTAAAGACGATAAAATAATCCAGAGATGTATTGGAAAATAGGTACAAAAAGACCCCTTCGTTTGCAATTTCTAAATGACACTCAAGTGGGCTGGACTGATCTGGTTTGGTTAGGGTGTTGTTGGGAGGATATGTTATATCGTATAGTGCCAAGATGTGTATGTACATTTATAAATAAAATGTGTGCACATATACACCTATGTATGTATGGATGTATCAGCGCTCCTTCTGTTCGTTTTTATTTAAAGCTAAAAAACGTGGTTAACAATTTTCAATTTTCATGGCTGAGGTTAAGGTATAATAAAAATATTGGTCGTTTGTTTGGTGTTAACGTCATAGTAAAAAGTTCCAATGTCACTTACTCGTCGTCAATGTAAAGAAGCAAGTAGAAATATAAAAAATTCGTAACAGAACGCGCTTTAAAACGGATAATGGCTTGCCTTTCAAAGCAAATCAAAACTTCTTTCAAATCGAAAATTTGCGGAAAAAGTTTTTTGTAGAAAGTCAAAAAGCACCTTTTAACCGGAGTAATTGGAAATCAAATACAAAAAATTATTGCATCCAGCCATCTGCAGAAAAATATACTTTAAAATGATTTCCTTGCTTTGGTTTTCGAAATAAAATATCAACATTACCAACCAGAAATATTTAAACAATCTCACATTTCATGAATATTTTTCAGGATCGTAAAAATATGTACTACTCTGAAGTACTCAGTTTGGAATTCAATAAATTTGTCTCTCATTTAAATAATTATTTACAATATTCATAATTAAATTGGTCGGAATGAACGCTGATTATCTTCTAAAGCAAGTGCAGTGTTTGATAAAGTAAAAATAAAAAGTGAAATCCCTACATTTTATTCCGGCTAATAAAAGAAATATACATTATATATTTATACATTATAGATACGTACTCGAACATATGTACATACTATGCACGAGTATAAATAACATTTGCCCATGCATGGCTAGAACTTTAAAATGCCATCAATTTATTAAGTGAAATTTTTGATAAAAAATAAACAAATATATGAATTTGAAATGTGCTACTTTTTAAACTAGGTATTCATCCTAATAGATATTCTGGGAGAATTTTAAATTTTTGAAATTAAATTTATAAATGTTTTTTAAAAAAATTGGTTTCTTACCATTGCAGAGGCTTTTTATTTGAGTATTCAACTTTGTACATTATTGCAATGAATTACATATTTTTATAGTCATAAATTTATAGAATATACATAAGAGAATAAATAAATAGTGAAACCAACGAAAATAAAATAATAGCCAAGAAGTGCAGATAAAACTGGTGTTCTCCAATATAGAAAGATAAGGCAAATACCGATAAGAAAAAATTTTAATTCAATGTATCTATTTAAAAATTATACTCACAGTAGTATATTCTCTATTTCAAATTGTTAAAAGGTAAAAGTATCTTAAAAAATCAGTGCACAAAATTAAGAACGCACTCGAATAATGCCCCTAACGCATCATTAAAACTTTTGGTCAAATTCTTTATTATATTTATTGATACGAATGCATTAAAATGACTCTTCTTTAATTTGGTTTGGTTTTAATCGGTTCTGGCATCTCTGCAAAAAATTGTTTTGCTTTACATAATTTCTTTCAAAGCTGTGTTCATGTCCACTTGGAAAGAAAAGCAAATAGTCCAGTTACAATACAATTAAAAAAATTTCTTTTTATTATTAGTTTTGTACAACAATCCATGTATAACTTTTAATAAACGATACTTAAACAATATCTAACAAGTGTTGATAATTAGTTTAGGAGCAGTGGCAGTGGGAAGATTATGAAATCATCACGATCACGATAATGACATGATGGAAATACTAAAATAAAATAAAATGAGTGTGAAATAATTAAGCAAACAAATATAAGGAGCAATAACAAACAGAACCACATATAATGAATTTCATGTGTATGTATGCTTGTGTTGGTACTTATGAAATGTTTTTAAACTCTTTGTGGAGTTAAAACAGAAAATTAGTTCCAAAAGTACATTTTATTTGTCTTTTAAAAACAAAATATATTCGTTCTTGCAGACGGAGCAAGTTATCGACAAAAAAAATGTTCAATATTTTTTTTATAAGTTTTTCGTGCTGCCAATACTTATACAAGTAAATGTTAATTAGTATACTTATCCACTTATATGTATATAAGAGATATTTCACATAAAACTGTATATATGTGTAAAAAAATAGTTGAGTACATGAGAGTATAATTGCTGATGAAAACTATCAAGATTCAATTACACATGTTTCGTCGTTCAGAAATTATCACTTGGTAAGGAAATGGAACTATCCGTTTTAAAAAAGAAAACAAAAATTACCGATATAAAATCGACTTTGCGCACGTGCTGAAAGTAACAATTATTCCTAATAATTTTTATGGACCTAGAAGGCACATTAATACTCCTCAGTGCATAATGTACAATAGTTTTATCACAACTTCACTTTACCAAACTTGTGGTTAAAAACGTGGAATATCAAAATAAAAACAGATAAGACAAACACTCTCCCGTCTACTCTTGAACAGGATAACCAACCGCTAGTTCATATTTATGCGATTGAGTTCAATAACTAGGCCCTACTTTGATAGAAGGATTTCATGTAAATAATATTTGAAATTGAAGAGAAAGCTACTTGATATAAACACTAGAAATATGTAGTCATTACTACGTACAAGTTCAGAATTGAGTTTAAAAATAAATTAATACTTCATAAGGTAGTTTTGAAACTTATCTCAACTTATAGTATTCAAAAATGTCGGTCTCAAATTTTCAGGCTTCTTCTATTTTTTAGAAAAAATAAAATTCCAAAGTTTCGTATAATTCCTTTAGCCCAAGATGATGAAGTAAGAAATATTTATAGCGCATGTTTTATATAGTCCTTTGTGCTTTAAACCCGTATTAATTCATGTAATTATGGCAGATATAGGGAGAGCAAGTGATTACACTTTTGTTTGCGTAAATGTATGCATATGTAATTTATTTTTAATATATTTTTCTCGATTTTTTTTAGCAACATTAAATGAGATCTATTTTATATTTTAATAAATTCTACTTTTTATATTCAAAACTTTTATTCATGTATATTTGTTTATGTATATAACTTTTAGAACTTTAGACTTTATATTTTCACTTTTATAGCTTAGTACATGTTTTTAAAATTTTTCGAATAACTTTTATTTTTATCCATTTTGAAACTGTTTAGCACAGCGATTTTTCTTTCGCCTAAGTTACCACCACTGTTTGTAAATATTCATAGTTCGGCAGTAAATTTAAAGATTAAAAAATATATATTTCTGATAGACTTTAGATAACCTTTTATTTCTGTTAGCTACATTTCAGGTACCTATAGAACGAGCTGAATCTATGAAATATAAGATAAGTCGTTCGATGTAGTCGTATGTGAAACGGAAATGAAACACCTAAATAAACAGTTTAAAAACAAAAGGAAAAAATTTAAAATTATAGTTAGAACAACAAATAAAATAGAAAATAAAAATGTTAAGATAAGAACACCTTAAATATTATAATGTTAGTAGACGACTGTTCACATACTATCACACAAGTTTTAACATCCATAAAGTTTTTACATTTATATTTGCATATAAACATAAACATATATATATACATATACACTTCTTTTTAGGAATATAATGCATGTGCATATCGTTAGCGGAAATGCTGAATCACGTCGCTAAAATATTTTTTGTTGATTTAAATTTTAACGTCAGTTAAAGTGCATGCATGCATGCCGGTCTCTCAGAAAGCAATAATCGAAAAATAAGTACTCTCTGTAATTTGCCACTTAAGCCCACGATATTATTTTACTTCAAACATGTATTATATCTACATAAATAATTTAATGTACAGGTATGTTGTATTTGTCCTTGCGGACAGATGTAATGAGCTATTGCCACTAATAATAAAGAAGAAATTGTGCAACCAAAGTAACACCTAATTAAAACTCGCCAAAAACACAAAAATGTGAATTGTAAATGCGGGGCAACTAAAAGTAAAACATATGAAAATGTGTTTCGGTTTTAGTAATTTTCTTAACGGATATACACCGCCTTTCTATTTAACACCGCTATCATCACCGTAAGCTTGAACCACATTTCATTTCGTGGCAATTCACTGTAACAATTATTTTATGTTTATTGCTGCAATTATTCCACTATTTCTCCCTCTATTCTTCTACAATAACGACGTGTGTTTTTAACTTTTCGAAATTTCCAAAGGATACATTTCTACAACAGTGTAAATATTATAAAAAAGTAGTAACAAATTTAATTCATCAGCTAATAACATTACATTCCCGTAACCTTACGAAAACTGCCCCAAACACTTATTTATAGGAGTTTCTTCCAGTCTGTCTGGGAAATACGTAATAAATTTCATAGTATAATTGTATAAGAAGGGTCCGTCCAACGTACCGTAGCCGAAAATATTAATTTCCAATCCTGTTTGTAAATAAAGTCATTTTATTTTCTATAAGACCACAGAATCCATTGGATATCAAATAAATATACATATACATACTATATAGCAAGATCGCCAAATCAACCAAACCCTATCTTTGACATGATTAAACTATGTCTGCCAAGTCTTCAAATTAATCCAATCAATAACTATTAATGGCATTTAAAAATAAAACTTAATATTTTTAAATAAGTGCTACCTCGACAACGTGCAAGAGTACGTGTTACCAATCCTCTTTAATATATAAATAAAAATAAATAAATAAAAACGTTTTTTTTAACTTTTACTTACAGTTTAAGGTATCATTTCTCTATTTTAGTTTATATATTATTACGAAATCGCGCCAACCTTCGTTAAGTTTCTTCATTTAATTTTTTTTTTATTTTACAGAAATATAAATTTTATATTAAGAAATGGATTTGTGAAAAATTACTAAATTGTTTTTATGTGAAATTACATGTCAACACATTTTCTTCGTTTAGTATAACATACTTATGTAGAATATTGCTCTCAAGGATTTCAAAGCAATTAAGCTTACATATATTCAAAATCAGTATAGTTTTTGACTAATTGAGTGTTAAAGAATGCGAATCTGAAGATTTTATTGTATGTTATTGTAGGTACGATTGGCCTCGTTGAGAAAAATATTTGAGTAAATTTTTTTCACCTAATGTTTTAATTATTTCTTATCTATGCCATTTTTATTCCGAAAAAATTATTTATACATTAATAAAAAGTAAAATAATACAAAATTGAAGTCAATTAGCAATGAAATAAATTAGAAATTTATTCCGTATTAAAAAATTTATGATAATTTGTATGGAAATTTATTAGCAAATCTTTTAAACCAAAGTTATACTTTCTGAATGTGACAATAAGCCTATTCACCTAAAAATAAAGTATGTGAACGCATTCGGCGTAGTAATGGTTCAATTTAATTAGTTATACTGTATCGTATTTAAAGCACAACTTTATTTCTTATTTATTTATTTTCTTTTATTTTCTTTTATTTCTTCAAAATACTGATGGTTTTTGAAATATCAACATTCACACAAATAAAATTAATATGGCATCTGTTGTACATAAAATTTTTTCTTTTAATTTTTATGTGGTTGCAACTGAATATTTAGATAAAGAAAACTAATTAAAGAAAGGAAATATATTTTAGCACTTCACAACATTTGAATTAAAGTCGAAAGAGAAATTTTACCACAAATTAACCCGGAAATACCTCTTAGTAAATCGCTAAGATCGTGGAAGCGATTCATGCCTCCGGCAGTCCTTAAGTAAAAAATGGTTGCGAGTTTTTTCCAATGTGCTAATTCTTTTTGGAATGTTTAAGTTGGAGACGCCATATTCACAGCTAACTTTATATTTACTAGCAAATAATGTACATTGGCGATAATATAGAACTAATTGGCGCCTATTTCATCACCATCACGTACTGAAAGAAACTAATCCGTCTTACATTTTACTGATACTTTCTCATAACTCCGTCCCAATATATACCAACCCATGAGTGATCATCCTAGAAAAAAGTATTCATTACAAATAAAAAACTTAAAACATTTTTAATTAATGAGCCCTTGAATATATATAAAAATTAACAATTTAACTTTATTTGATAGAATTTATTTGCATAACTTGTATAACAGCGAATGCTGGCACAAATTTAATCTATACTATATAATATTATTAATTCTAAATTTCTTTAATATATAATAAAAATTAATTCTTCTCGCTTTAGTTTTAAAGTACAAATTTATTTAAAACCATTTCATATGAAAGTGAAACAATATATTACAAAAAACCTAAGCTAAATAAAAAACGGTTGAAATCGCATAGCGGTTGAATTAACAAGTCATAACGTGCTTATGCAGACATTCTTAAATATACAAACTGCTTACTCCTCGACGCATTTCATGAAGACAAAAAATCTTTTGCATTTCATCAAATAATTTTAATTGCAGGGATATACATGCATGTATAAGGGATTGTTTAAAGGATGCACATTTAATAAATATTCTGGGGTTTTTATAATTTTTTCCAGCTTGGAAATATGAAGTAAATTAATTTAGTATTGCTTTTTTTACAGGGCTTTGCCAACAAGCTTTCTTTGATCTTTTCCCCGCATTCAAACTCCGAAGGAGTTTTGCCATTTATGCTATAATAGTAGCATAAATGTATTTATGATGAAACATTTTTAAGTTAAGAAACTCTCTCTTTATTTGTTGAATTTATGTTACATATTGACCAACAAATAAATACTCATTTAAAAAAAGCAAAAGGTTTTTACATATAGGTACGAGTATGTAAAGGATGGAGACTGTACAAAATATCTGTACGTCTAACATAAAGAGATATTTGAATGTATTTCTAACTCAGTTTGTAATTTTTGTACAAATGAAAGTACTATAGGCTTTCCTTCTATGCTATTGACTTTATTGAAAAAGGTTTTATCCAATTTTGTAATTTGAAATTGAAAGCAGACTGACGTAAAATAAAATTCAATTTACATATTGAAGACAAATTTAATAAGCACTTGTTAAAAATGCTATACTGAATGTTATTTAACAAAAAAAAAAAAATAAAATAAAAAATAACACACACAGTCACGAAAACATACTCGCTCACAGTTTATTACAAACAAACAAAAAATATACCCTAAATTTTGGATACAAGAGGAACATTGAACGCACGGCCACACACGTTGGAAAAGAAAATTGAAATTAAAAATGTGTGATTTCATCGGCACTATGTGAAAAAATACGCGTGATTATTTCATTTTGTAAGCATGTAAAATACTTAAAGTCCTTAAACCAAAAGATAAGTGGTGAATTTTAATTTGTTTCAAGAAATACTGCAGTTGCCGTAAGATATATTCTACTTTCTTAATCTTGGTATTCCTCTGGTACCAAAATATTTATGATTAACATTTTGAAACGAATACCGTATGACAGTTGCAAGCGATGATATTGTGCTTTTTAAAATTCGAATTCTGGTACCGGCTTTGCATACACAATTCGACTCAGTAAATCGAATTGATCACGTCATACTACTGGATAAGCTTTGCTACAAATGAAAAAAGGTTTATGGCTATATATTTATATGCATATCTATGAGTGTAGGGGCAAAAGGATCCGGCTTTCTCCTCCATTTCTGATTCAGTATACGCTTATTCAAGAACCATGATAGAAGCAATTTTCAGTAGTTTCAACAGTTTTTTTTCACTTTTATTTTTTTTATTAAAGAATGAATAAAATCACCCATGCAATGCACTCGCCACATTTGTAAAGTGATTAAGATCTGGTAAGCGCCACTTACACGTCACTTTTCTTCATCTTTGAGTGTTGGTCCTGAAGAGCACAGTAAAAGAAATGAAATGGTAGAATATTGAAAGTGGAGAATTTAGATAAAACACGGTAGTTCTTGTTGGATGATTGATTTAAATTGCCAGCTGATGCAAGCGGTGTGATACTTTTTGGTGTTTGTATAAATAATGTAGAAGGATAAAACATACTTTGTAGTAATTTTAATTGCTTTCACATGTTTCAAAATGAATATAATTTTTTGGTTGATAATTAAAGGAAAATTATAAAAATTACGAATATAAAGTAATAAATTGTAATCCCCTAAAAATAGTAAAAAAAAATTCTCCCAGTTTCCGTAAAATTTTACTTCAGCCGAATAAATATTACTTAGATAGCATATTACTCGAAACAATTAAAAATCATACAAATAATTCCTTTCAAAGCCCTTCAAAGTATTACACAAAATTATATCTTAGAGGTTAGAAAATCTTTCTACACTCAAAGCATAGGTTTCCTAAAAGTAAGAAAATATATAATAAACTTCAAAATGTTTCATCATAAATACAAGTAAATTGTGTTTAAGTTAAGAAATTTCGATTTAGAAATAAATTTCACCTGATTAGCTCCTAACTGCGATGTACTTGTGTACACAAATTCACAACTTATTTACAGTTTGTTACTTTCATTTCATATAAGCGTTATATGGCTACGATCAGGTAATCAGAATGTTGCTTGCCTTTGAATTGAATGACTGATAGTTTGAATCTCAGTTCAACAAAATTTATAAGGTAAGAAATTTTTTCAGCAAACAACTGAGTTAAAATCCAATAAAAATTACAATTAATGAAAGTTATACAAAGTTATATATGTACTTTCATTTTGACTAGAAAATGCATTACTCGTGCATTAAAAAAATGCATTAAAATACTCGTAGATACAAAGAACAGTGATTTAAAAAAAATGTAAAAAAATTTCTATAATTGAATTTAAAGAAATATTCTACTCACGTTTAGTAATAAACTTTTCCTGACGTATTGCAAAATATTTATTTAATATTTAAATTTAGGCCATATTTTCTCCAATAATGAGAAAGTTGTTTACAGATTTGTCGTATAAAGTGACTTGCGCGCTATACGGCAACTACTGCAATTTAAATGGAATAAATTTTCCTAAATTTTTTACTAAATTTTTTTGAGTGGCAATGGGATTTCTTGCTTAATGCACTTGTTAACTTTTTTCATACATTTTGATCTATGAAAGTTCATATGTATTTACGCGCAAATGACTCCTTTTCAATTTACAATGCATCTATGAGTATTTTATGGGTTTGGTTCTTGCATGCCTTTTATTTTATGGTTAAATGTCAAATAAAAGAAAATTATTTTTCTGCAATATCAAAGAATTTTTTTCGGTATGCAGGGGAACTGCTTATTAAAGCAAACCTCTCACTTTTCTATTATTTTAGTTGAAAAATTTTTATTTCTTAAAAAATAAAATAAAAAAAACACACCAGGACCAGGAGCAAGAATAAAATGGCGTTCGCTCTTTTCTATTGCAGGGTTCAAGAAATGCTTTACTGATTCACAGTTTTTATATACGAGTATGATGATATGACTTACAAAGGTAATGCGGCTATGTGTAATAATACAATTCTACTGAAAGCACTTCTAAATATATATCTATATTTAATTTTTTTTAAAAGTATCTCACGGTGACATGTTTGCCCACAGAAATTTAGATTAGCTAAATTTATTATAAAATTATGCTTCTTAAGTTACGTGTATCTTCCGCACAGTATAAGTATTTCTTTCCTACGCTTGTGTTCCGCTATTTGTTATAACAATTAATGCTCAATTAATTATAAAAATTGTTTTAGTGATGGTGGTCATGGCCCACTTCAAATCTAAATCAATTTGTGATGATAAGATTTTACCAAACAAGCAATCAATAGTTATGGAATGCGCTGCTACTATTATTTGATTTGATTTTTATTCACTGTTTGTTTGCTTGTTTTTGTATTCTATTGTTGTATTTTTGTAGAGTGTCATAAATCAATAATTACCGAAATTTTTTTATCGTGCATATACTCGTAGAAGTTTGTAAACAGGTATTTTATGTATTATCTGCCATTAATTATCGTATTGCACTATTAACCGTCCACCTCTCATTGTATACTTAAAAGCTCTCTACTTAGCTCATATATTAAGGCAGTCAACACTTCATTTCTATCTCTGATCGTATACCTTACTACTTACGCACGCTTCTGTTGAACAAGTTCAGATACAGGTCTCAGCAATCAAAATGGATTTGTAAAGAGTGCATACCCGTTTGCGCAAGTAACATATGAGAGAAATCAAAACCTACACGGCATGCTGGTATTTCCGATTGTAAAACATATATCACTTTAATGCATATGTACATACATATGACCATAAAAGAAATGAGAGTAGTCATTTTCAGCACTGCTACTTACAACATTTTTGAAATATTGTAAACAGATTTTTTGTAACTTAAAAACACTTATAAAATATCAGTATTGGAAATGCAATGTTTTTCAACTAAAATGGCAGGATACGTAGGAAAACTTTTCTATTATTAATTGAACATGATTTTTGGCCTATGATTACCTAGTTCGGTGGACTTGTAGTCGAATCAGAAACCCATCATTTTATACAGCAATGCTGATCTTACATCACTGAATATTATCTCGAACGCCGTCAATAGTAGTACTGTAGTACTGTAAGTTAATTTTCATTACGGCGCGTTTACTAATATTGGCTCAGACAACAATTACTATATATCCGCATATATGCAACTTCACTACGAAAAATGTACTAAAACTTGTAAAACTAATTTTATGCAACATATTTGCATACACACATCCTTATAAAGAAAATTTCATAATTTAAATTAAATCAAAAGTATAAAGCATACCTATGACAAGGGGTTTACTACGAAATTATCCCTCATAAGTCAGAGGACCCAATTGAAGGATCCCATATGAAGCTTAGAATTTCCCAAAAAGGTTAAAGAATACGAGTATATAGTATATGTGAAAAATTATCACAATTAATTTCGTAAAAAAATTATAAGCCAAAAAGCGTATACATGGTTACGTACAATGGTTTGCAGATACATTTGTATAACCATATTTACTCAAATGTAATTAAATATATGTATGCATATAAATTTAAAATTTGTACTTTGTGTACTGATTGGTGAGTAAAAATTTCTGCCCAAAACACTTATGGCTTAGCTTTTCTTCTGCATGTCTCGAATGAAGTCTTCTATGAATAACCTTTTTGTATTTGTATGCATGTATTTACAAACTAAAAGGAGGAAATCATTAAACATATCGAAAATCAATTAATAAATGAATAAGGGCATTATTATTTACATAACAGCATAAAAAGTGTATAGTATTGGCTGATTCTAGAACGCAATAAAATCTGGCGCGAATTTTGACATACGTTCCTCTATGGTCCTACATATGTATGGGTATATATATATTTTATTTTTAGGGTTTTATTTTACAGTTTTGCAAATCATATGCTTAGAAAATATTTACATACATACATGCATGGATACAATGCACTTTGTATGTGTTCAAGAGTATTAAGTTATAATTTCGCTTCTGGTGTAAATTGTTGTGGTGGTGGTTTCTTATGCGGATTTTTTACAAGCGACTAATAAAAATAAATCTTTGAATTAATATTGAAGGAATTTATCTTTATCCGAGGATAAGCTGTTATTTTACTGGCTTTTAACAGCAATCAAGACATCGACTTATGCTTACCAGCCGGTAGATCTTAATACACACGCCACTGCACTTTATTTTCGCATCACGTAACATTAGTAAAACTAAACCATTCAAAAAATTTGGGGGAGTTTTAACCCAGTAGGGTGGAAAATAATATGGTTATTTTTTCCTCATTTGTTGTGATTCCAATTGTACTTGTGACTGACTAGAATATTCATGCTGGCGCTAAGCTAAAAATACACAAACCGAAACAAGGTAATTTTTATTAAGGAAGACGACAAACACCAACATGTGTCCACATACACACAAATCCGCATATACGTATGTACATAGTTTGAAAGCCTGCCTCAATTTAGTGTGTATAAATTTACATACTTATTTCTAGATATATATGTACATATGTAATCCTGTGCATATTAATTCGCATCTAGACGCTATATGGATGGTATACAGTGGGGAGCAGAGATGAGTACATGTTTGCATTTCATCTATTACTAGGTGCATAAAATTGGTAATATAAAAAAAATTTTAAAATTTCTTTTTTTCTGTTCTTTCTTATTTAGTTAGTTCTTAACAAAACTGGTCTTAAAAAAATTTAAAAAAACAATAAGCAATGGGAGGAAATATATTTACAACAAAAAAACTCGTATGTACTCAATATTGCTCATACTTTTTGTAAAATTAATTTTGTAGAAAATTTCCAAATTTACAGTTATTTTAAATTCATTTTTTGATTTGATTGCTGTAATCTTAAGTTTTGTTAAAATAAACTTTAGTTTTAAACTGTAATTGATAAAATTCGTACAACAAAAAGTGCCTTTTTTGATTAAAAAAAAATTAGTTAATATTTTTTAAAACAATGAAGAAACTATCGCATACCGATGAAAATTCGATTATGAATATGACAATGGATGGCTCTTCATCACGTATGATAGCCAAAGAACTTAATTTAAGCCAATCAGTGGTTATTAGAGTGGTAAAACGGCGAAATGTTGCTCCGCAAGGGCGTACTAGAGGTCGCCGAAAGCTATTATCTGATGGGGACGCACGCCTTATGATGAGAAAAATGAGAGCGGACACATCTTTAATCGCAAAAGAAGCTTCCCTAGCAATAAATAAAAATGTTAGCCGATGGACAGCAAGAACATTGGATACCTGTACTTGAACATATTAAAGACCCATAGAGTGAGAGCAAATTCCGGATGAAATTGTCCAAAAATTGGTTAAAAGTATGCCCAAATGTATAAATACTGTATTACACAATAAAGGACTATGGACAAAGTACTAAAAATACCACATATTTTAAATGTTACCTGAAAGTGCAAAATTGAGTATATACGAGTTTTTTTGTTATAAATATATTTTCTCTCATTGCTTATTGTTTTTTTAAATTTTTTTAAGAGCAGTCTTGTTAAGAACTAAATAAGAAAGAACAGAAAAAAAGAAATTTTAAAATTTCTTTATTATTACCAATTTTATGCACCTAGTAATAGATGAAGTGCAAACATGTACTCATCTCTGCTCCCCACTGTAGATATATGTGCACACATATTTCTATATGCATCTTCGCATGCATACGAGTACACATATTTTACTCTTTCCAGTTATTCTTCCTCTAAACGTACTTGTGGTCATAATCAATTTTTGCTGATGGTACTTGCGTGTTTCATATTGATCTATACTTACAACTACATGAAATATTAAAAAAAAAAAATGAACGAATGATGAACAAAATTTAATGCACGTAATTAGAATAACGTGGGAAGGTACTTGTTTAAAGTACTTTTTCTAATGATACGTTGTGGGTGATGATATCTTCAATAGCTGCATTGTACTGAACAATAATGTCGAATTACTGATTATGTTATGAGGCGCGTGCCGTACACACGTTCAGTAAATGTAGGTTTTACAAATTCAACCTGTTCGGCAATATGTATGCCACGTAGTACTAACGACGACAACTATTGACTATTCTTACGACATCGAAGAATTGAAAAAACCTGCAGCTATTGTCTTATCGTACATCAGTTATTTTACTTAAGGAAAAAGTAAAGGACTTAGTAAAATTATTATTATGACCAGAAAAAACAAACTTAAAAAAATAAATAAATAAAATAAAAAATAATAATAATATGAAATATAATTGTAAAATATTTATTTTTCCACATAATATATAGACAATATAAAAATACGTTCGAATACTGGCGGATCACCTAGATACATAGATATACTTAACAGAATTCAGACACATGTACAGAAATATAAGCTACATTTTATTTTATATAAAAATAGGTTTATTTATCGATTTGTTTGGATGTATTGTATAATTAACCTTTTTTGTACATGTATATATAATATATTCTAATACAAAAAATATTTAAAATTGTAATTATTTATAAGTATTAATTTAAACAGCAGTATAACTGTGTAATATTTTGTATATACATATGTCGAATTATGTATATACTTATAAACCTAAAATAATTAATTCAAACTTTTAAATTAACTAAAGGAAAAGGTGAATCTAAATAATGTGAAATTAAAGGCCAGAAAGATGCAGTATTGAGTTTCAAATGTCTTGCATCAAATTCAAAGAGAAGAACAAAAAAAGGGGATTAGTAAATAGTACAAAACTGAAAAAATTCCCCGTCAAGGTAACTAATATTTAAAAAAATATACATTATTAATATATTAAAAATATTATTAAATACTGTACATATCATGTGAAGAACTCACTTAAATTTAAGAATTACGTGTGAAAATAGAAATAATATGATAATAATAACAATAATAATAATGATAAGAATAATTTTATTATATGATATGTAAAGGAAATCTGATAGAATCAATGGAAGAATAATATATTTATAAATACTTGGTGTTCGATCAAATTCAAGTCAAAAGCTACTCAATTAAAAAAGTAACCTTCAGAAAGCATTCCGCACTAAAAATTAAAATTTATCATGAAAAGAAAACACATGCATTCATAAGCAGTGGATGCCTAATCCGCGGGATGGTAAACTGGCAAGCATAACGGAAACTAATGATAATGATAATAACTATCAAATTTAAATAAGTAATAAATAATACTGAATGAATCAAAATAGTCTTGCACTTGCATGTGAGTCTATTTAATATTAAGTGGAGTAAAGATAAAATTCATAAATCATATTTTTCAAATTTTGTATATAATATAAAATATAAAATTATAGATCATTTAAAATTGGAGGAGCTAAGTCATATCAGAAATTGTCTATACAAAGCTGCTTTGTGTTCGCATTGTAGTACATCTCGACATAATCCACAGATTTAAAATATTTTATTAATTACCATTAATTAAGTATTTATTAATTATTATTGTGTACTATATTAAACATAAACGTATATCCATATTAGAAATGTTGCAAATAATAATCTTATATGAAATATTCAGAACGAACTATAACTCATATGTGGTATAAGTTGAGGAAACTGTTGAGTTCCTAACCAAAAAGCAGTTCCCTTTTTATGTTTGTACACAGCTGAATTTTTATGTAAATCGAAATTTGATAAATTTTGTCGTAGGGGAACAACATGTTCAAGCCCATATTAAAACTGTGTAGTAAAAAGATTAAAATAATTATTTAAAAAAAATAATAGTATTACATATTCGTATGAACATGTTGCAATGAAAATTAACTAATTTACATAAAAATTCAGCTTTATTGTTATACATAATATTTTTGTTCTAATGTACACACTTATCAAAATTAAAAGAAATTGTCCAAATAGAGAAATTCTTTTATATTTTTGATAATTTTTTGTATGTAGTTATTAAAAAAAAAGTGGGTGAAAGTTACAACATTTTGCTACGGCCAAATTAAGCCCCTTACCTTTCCGAATGACGTATTCTACGTCAAAAAGTGTTTCTCTTATATTTAACTGTTCGAATTATTTTAGTTTGTTATGAAACTATTTTAGATGGAAGAAAAATATGTTCGATTTGTGAATATTATTGAAAAAATTTATTTTTATTAGTTGCTAGAGAGATAATACATACATACTCGTATATTATGTAATTATTTATTACATAAACTGTTACGTGCATTCATTCAATCTGCGATTCATTTGCACTTTCTCCGGCCTCTATGGAAGCGCTCGCGCACATGCTTCTATGAGCGATGAAGTTCATTAAAAAATCTCGTTGAATATTTAAATTAAAAAATGAATCGGTTGGCTTTGTATCTAGAAGTAAATCATTACATTTTTATAAGTAACCAATTTCAAATTAAATAGACATGTGAAAAAAACACATGAATAATCTGATGTTCCTTCTTTTGTCTGAGAGATAAAACCAATACGAGTATGTACAATTTATTTTTAAGAATTTTTGATAAGTTGCTTCCACTACATCATTGAGCAATTCTTTTTTATTTGTCAATACTAATGCTACTTACAAAATAAGAACCATACGTTAGGACGTGTTCAAGATTTATTTTCGTCTTAGGAAAAAAAATGTCTCAGGATACTTGTTACAAAAAGAGGAAAAAACAAACAAATGCATAGAACTTTCCCCTCAAATGCACTAGTCCACACGCTTCCACACAATATATGTACAATATAAAAATACGTTCGAATACTGGCGGATCACCTAGATACATAGATATATTTAACAAACAGTACATTATAAAAGTGATCAATTAATCAACCTGTGCTATAAGTGATAGCGTATAGGTGATCTACTTAATTTCACTTAAAATAAATTATTTCCAGGTATTTGAAAAATGCATTTATCTTTTTCCTTTTGTTGAATTTCGAGTGGTGCATTTACGCCTATTGTAACAGAAATGAGAAACATGTGAATGTTTACTTATTTGTTTATACTTCATTGCTTTTGACAAGTTATAAATGCCGTTTATAGGACAAGTGCTAATAGTGTAACTGCTACAACTCTTAATTTTTTTGCGTTAATAGTTGTGATGTTTGATTGAAAATACCGATTGATTGCCTATGTCTGCATCTGCAGATAGCATGGTCATTCCTCTTTGATCTTCTTGAGATGTAATAAAAGTTTATGGTTGTGATACCTGTGACCAAGATAAAACATAAGCCGCTTTCAGTTTCAACGTCAAATAACTTTGATTTGCATTGTGGTAGACATGTAGTATTTTTACACAAGAACACTCACTCGTACTCGTATTAAACATCTTATTATCCAGTAGCAGGAATTAAGACACAAACAATTTTAGCACTTTTCAGTTTTAAACCGGCATGCCTCATAACGTAGAAAACTACTGTTCACAAAAAAGTTTCGACCACATAAGTATTTCAGAGCAAAATAAATTAAGTGGAATCAGTATACTTTATTTTGATTACCCTTTTGCTGGGCATACAACAAAATTGCCTTAATCCATGAATATAAATAATTAATACATCGAATACAAATTATATATATGTACATATATATTAAATATATGCATACATATATTGAAATTAGAAAATGTAGTAGCTACATATTATTAAAGTAAATGGTGTTTCTTATAATTTATTTAAATTTTAGTGAGCACAACTCGAAGTCGAAAACATTTACATGTATTATTCAAAGCAAAATGAAAACACACTCCTTTTACGACATTCTAGTTTGTCAAGCATATGCAATCGCAACACCTTCATGACAATGAAGTATATTTAACTACTGTTTTCTTTCGTCATTGATTTCATTAAGAGTCAAAAATGCATTTTAATAACTATTCATTATATGAAAAAGCGTACACATATTAATACGTCTATAATAATAATGTTCTTACCAATTTTTTTTCATTTACATTGTATGGTATGTACATACACACATTCACACGTATGTTGAAAACGTTTTAAATTTTGCTGACTCAGATACTTTTTTTCTTGTTATATATTTTTTAATTTCAATTTCCGGTTAATTTTTAATTCGTTTAAAAAGGACATTTTTACTGAACTTGCTATAAAATACTGTGTATAAAAACAAATAAATGTTTTTTCAACAAGGGTTTTTGAGACGAGAAATGCATTTATATCTACGCATTTAAATCTGCATGACAAATGCACATGTGTGTAGAATATGTCCATTAATGTCATACATTATGACGGAATAAATAACGATTACAGCTTTTGGATCTACATAAAATATTAGAATCATTTAATATAAAATAAAAAATATTAACTCATTGAATTATGACTAGCCTACGCATTTGTAAATTTTACAAGTTCTAATACTTTAAAAATTCCTAAAGCGTGTATCAACCGATATTGAAAAACATTGTCCAATTCTGACTAGCAATTTATAAAAATAGGTTTCACATATTAAGTAAAACGAGTTCCTATTCTCTCCTCTAAATACCTATGTACATATGTATATACGAGTACAGTAACAAAGTCATTAATTGGTATAAACATGCCATATATTTAAAACTGGAGTTAAGCTTATTATTAATGTAATCACATTATTTAGATATTTACTTTTCCGGAAAGATGATGTTTATACTAAATTGGAAGAAAACTGTAATATAGAGATGTAAATTTAGTGAAATAAGTTTTTGTTTGCAAGGATTAGCAGCTCTAATCCCTATACAGTTTCTTAAAAGTATTCCATACAGCTTTTAATTGCAGCAAGTTGGCTTACTTTTTTTTCATGTTTTGTATTACAAGTTTACAACTATTCCATTTTATTTAATGGAAAATATTGTTTATAAAATTACATTAGTTATGTGATTTTGCATTTGAATTATAAACTTCTAAAATTTAGAGAAATTTACAAATATTATTTAGTATAGTTTTCCAGGTCCAACAACGTCGGAGTATTTTCTATTTTGGTACTTAACTGTCCTAGCAATCGTACGTATACACACATATGGATACATATAATATGTAAAGTGAGAAAAAGTTTCATTCCTCTTGCAGCAGTTTTCATTTTTTCGATACATTTACGAGTATTAAATTAAATAAAGTTATGAAAAATAGGATGTATTTAAATGTAAAAATCGCTCAAAGAATTCGAAAGCAAAAATAGTAACTGTGAGAAATTAGCAGAAAATATACGCATCTCCCATTTAAATTACATGCATACACATGCTGGCTTTACTTAAATGTAAATACTTATGCACATACTTTACTGTTTGTAAATAATATTTAATTAAATTGTTTTCTGATAATATTAAAAGCCCATCACACGACGACAGACACGCGTCAAGCAGCGGACGCGGTTTGTCTTGCCAGCGTTCATAGTTTTTTTTAAGTGAACACTTGAGGCACACCTTTTCTGAGCCAACATTAAGCAACATTAACCAACCATGACTGCTGGCCAGCAAATAAACTACCCTTTTCCATTTTTAATCAAATTACGTACATATTAACCAAATTACGTACCATCAATCATTGCTTTCAATTTAATAATGACGCTTTTATTAAAGAAAAATATATTTCTATGCAAAACACTCTCACACTATTTTAATAGACCGCACATATTATTCCTTAAGAACAAAATAAGATAAAAAAGCGAAATTTAAGCGAAAATTTTTCAAAAAACAAATAAAAAAATTTCACTACTCAGTATCTAAATTTATCACTTTACAAAAATTTATTTTTTCATTAGCTTGTTGCATTCGTGTAACGAAAAAAAATCCATCAGATTCGTAAGCACAAATAACAACAGAGCTTATAACGATCCACCAGAATTAAAATATTAATTAATAGTTTTTCTGAAAATCAATATTGCAACGAACTTTGTCTAGTAAATGTTTGTTTGTTCGCTGGTAGAACGATTCATTGGAAGCAATTTTGAAATATTAAGAAACCGAATATATACATAAAAAATCTTTTAAGTGATTATCGCTTTAGAAAGAAATAATTAGGAAGCAAAATCTGAATTGAATTCTTGTTTTATTCAAATAGTGTTATTTTATGTTAATTTAGTTGACAATTTCAAAACATATTTTTCTAATAATCAATCATTATATAAAATTAATATGTAAGTAAAATAATAAAATATAAATTAATTCTTCTTTATGCATGCCTACAAATAATTTCTACAAAAAATTTTTTTTAATAAAATGGTAAGTTTAATTAAAATTGCTTAAAATATTGTGCCGGTTACTGTGCATGTAAAATTTTAAAGTTTTCAACTCAACAAAATTCATATTAATTGATAACTAAACAATGATTTTACAAAATGCCCATAAGGTATATATTTACCAGTGGAAAATTAGCCAAAAAGGACTTTCATCTTTGCGATAATTGGTATTAACATATATACGAGTACATACATATGTACATATTTACATATTTACTTTAGATAATCTCAGCGTCGCGCTTTTTCATTACCACATTTTAAAAATTACGAAAAATCAAATAGAAAAATAAAAATTGCAAATCTCATATTTATCGTAGGTAATCCTCAGCTAAAAAAATTTAGTCTTAAGTAGTAGATTGCCATGCATTTTGCAATCACTATTTCGTAGTAAATTCCATTTTGGCATGAATATTTGGCGTGATTTATATTTTTAACTCATAATGTTTCCCTTGTTTTAAAGTATCACAATTTTAGTAATTAATAATAATTTAAATCACCCTATTAATGTAATGTGCACGTTTGTTAGCCACTCTTTCACTTCTAAGGATTATTAGCCAAATGGTCAGCAATTGAGATGAAAGCGATTTATTAGTAAACTCACATCTAAATCTGCTTCAATGTCTCGAATTTCATTTCTGGCTTTTCCTATTATGGAAGTATATTTTTATCTAAGTACATACCCTGTTAAATGCTATTTTAGTTCCATTTTCATGTTCGATTAATTCATAAACATACCCGTATATACATTTAGGGGGAACAGATAAATTATTTAAACAGAATTTCTCACACAGTAGACTATAAAAATTTATTAACACATTTTATAGACATTATAATTAGAAGAAAAGATAAAAATGAAATTATTTTCTTTCCGCGGTCGGTTTTAAAAACACAAAATGAAATCAGAATGAAAAATCTGCACGTAAAGGCCTCACTTTCATAAAAAATAATAAAAAATGGGCACGTCTCTTTGTCGATATGAGTTTCTGAGAATTCAATGCATTCAAAAAATTATTATTTTTAAATTATAATCACAGATCTTGGCTCTTTTTAATATAAAGTAGAATCTTCTCATTTTTATAAATTTATTCACTTTATCAGGAGTTGATTTTTTTTACTTTAGGCGATACAAATATTGTACTATTCCCTTTTTATCCTTATTTTTCGTGTTATCGTTAGTGTTCGTCATATTCTAGGTCCATGCTCACTTTCTGCCTTAACTTTTTATTTTCACTGCCAATTTTCATATATTGGCATTTTATTGTTTGTTTAGTCCAGCACAACCTTGATATTTGTACAGCTAATAAATTGGCGTACATACTTATATATGTATATAATGATGTCGAAAACCTAATGCAGGACGTTCGCAATTTCTCCTCATCTTCTTGGAAATGTTTCAAAATAATTATAATAATATTATGAGTTCAATGAAAAAATCTTTAATTAATTGAGTGGAAAGCATAATTATAATTCTAATAAAAAATCGTTAAACAAAAACAATACAATAATAATATAAACGGAAATTTTAATACTTTTATTCTATTTTGTTTCAGTTCTGCATCTTCCGTAACAGTTAAAAATACGTGAAGCTTTGAAAATCTAAAACTGGTATTCACCTTAAAGGTATTGAATAAAAAAAAATTATATTTGATTATTTACTAATGAAATTTTCATTCGGCTAATTAACTACTTTAAATTCTATCATTTATTATTTTAGAGAAAATTGCGAGTGAAATGTTCACTATAATTATATACTTCATATGATGTCTTAGACTAAACAAGTTCTTGTAGTAATAAATTAAAAAAATTCTATGCTATTCTTTTTAAAGTATTAAAAATAATTAAAAATATAATGGAATATAAATTTATTTCATTCAATAGTTTCAAGATGAATATCAATTTCAAATTTTCAAAACTTCAAGTATTTTAAACTGTTCCATACTGCTCCCTTGTATGGATAACCATTACACGATTTGTTCAATTAGATTTTTTTTTGGTAAACGTCCAATATTTTATAATTTTTTATTACCATGATTTGACGTTCAAAATTTAATAAATACAGTGTATACGTAAGTGTACGTATAAGCACACATCTATACATATATACATATACATATATATATATATATATTAGGTATGGATATGTGAAGTTAGATATATATATATATATATGGATCTTTGTGTGCGTACACAGGATTATGTTGATATCGTTTTTGGAAATATTATATGTTCATACCACTGTTTCGTATAAATTGTGTAAATATTTGCACTCCTAAGTGGATTGGAGATGGAAGAATTTATCATCGAAGCAGCAGTAAAGAAATAAAGCACATTCGTAAATAGTATACACACATACGTACATATGTATGCTTGAACGTATATCCATATATAGTGCATACTTATGTGTTTAACTGTCTTTATGTGCACCAAGTTAGAGAAACCCATCATCACCATCCTGATATTAGTCAACATTTGTATCGATAAAAAGGTAGATGTATGAATGATGTTTTGAAAGATGGATGAAATATACTAGCATAAATGTAATTTGCAGACTGGCACACACTGGTTGATGGATTGCCAATAACAATTATCTACGTATGTATATCTGTGTGTATGTGTGTGCAGATTAATGCATACAGAAATATTAAAAATTGGAATTTTGTTGCTTAGAAGAGATACATAGAATAATCTTTAGAAGCGCCGTTGAATTTTATTACGGCTTCGTAGCAACTGCATATACTCGTACACACGTAAAGTTGAAAATTAACGAATTAAATTGTCATTGATAATTTCTGTTTGGAGCTTTTTGAGCAATACTAAGACAATTTGTTTAACATTTTTTTATCATTTTCATGTGATTTCGACCTCGAAAGAAATTTTCCTAAGGAAAAAATACGCTAAAGTTGACGAAGCATTAAATACAAACATTGCTTTGTAACACATGGTACATAAATTTAAAATTATAATTTCATTGTTCAATAATATGTTGTTGAAGTTATTTCATAGCTTACGAAAATTTCCCTGTGAGTTTTTGCATGAATGTGTTTCGTAAGAAATCTTTATTGTTATATTTTCTTCGTATTATGCTATGGCTTTCAAACTTTATTATGTGGAATTGCCAGATGTAAGTATTTTACAAGGGCTCGCACTTGATATATAAATTAAGGCCTCAAACCGTATTTTTCCCAATATTAAAATGTATAATTTTTGGTTCCAGTCGGAAGTTGTATTCACATTTCCAGTCCTATATAAGTCGCGATATTATGAAACTACCAAGCAGAGCAAAAAATCTCATCGTTAAGTTGTACAGACAACAACATCGCGTAAAATATTGATAAGGTAGCAACTGTGATTAAATTAAAATTTACGTAATAAATTTACAGTGTCAATAACATAAAGGGAATAGTTTATTTTTTATTTTATATTGAGTGATTCTACATTTAGGCATATACAATTTATTTTAAAATAGTAATTTTATACATTACCCTTCTTATGGTTAGCAATACAGTTAGCAATATATTATGCATGTAAATATATATGTAGGTATAATTTTAAGTGCTGGGCTGATTCACGTATATATGTGTGTACATGCATACATATGTATATGCACACAATGAATTAATTGCACACTTTACTGATTGCAATATTCCACACCCCTTTTAAATATAAAATTCATCATTCTTCGCATTATATATATACATACATATTAGATACATACATACCTATATGTGCATATGTATGTACGAGTATATATGTTTGCAAAATTAACGTTTAAAGAATATTATACTCAACGTTCATTTGTTCATTAGCAAAAAGTTAATACAAATAAGTATATTTGTTGGTGTGCTTTAATATTACATGTGGGGTAAACCGTATAACAGAGGTTGTACAGTTTAAAAATAAAGTAATTGCAAATTATTCCACATTTCCACTGGCTGGAAATCAAATGGACTATCAAAATTGCATTATAGTTCCTCCTCTTTCCATTTTTTATATTTTATTATCATAATCAACTTCCAACTTTTAACTTTTGAACCATATTTAATTAATGTTATCAAAATTAATTTACATACATATGTTTATAATAAGAAAATGTTAAGGGATGTCGTTTAAAGATAAAAACCATTTTTTATTAAAACTATATTAGTCTGAAAATACTATAACATCGGTTATTATGATTAAGACGGTAATAAAAGTTGTCAAATTTATAAATATTTTATGTTATTTGGAAGTTCTTTCGTAGTTTGGTCGATAAAAATGATAGGAAAAACTTATTTCCACAAAATTTTCAAAGTATTCATATACTATGATGAACTGAAACTAAGAAGGAGAAAAAGGGAGCATAAAATGCATGGTATAATGATAAAGCAATTGCGTAATTGTTGAAATAATAGTTACATATATGCGTCCCCGAATAATTATGAAGGATATACAATAAATTTTTCCTCAAAAATCATGAAATAAATTGTGCCAAAATTATAAGAAATTGATAATGATAGAGTAGAAAAGTAGTTTTTCCTGCTACATATAATAATCACTAGGCTAAGATGATATTGGTAGCATTTTATTATTTTCCTTACTTCCACGATGAAATATTGCTACAGCAGAAACGAAGAAAAATATGCTCAGCTATGTTATGTATATAATGATTGGTTAATAAATTAATAACTACTTCTCCCAAGGATATCATAAATATTCAATGTCTTATTTCAATTGTGTTTTGGTTTACAATCTCTTACATATACATATATAACAATATATATGTAAATGATTTGTTATGCATATACTCGTATAAGATATGTACATGATATATTTGATTTCAGAAACATATGAAAAACGTTTTGCAAATTTTGTTCTTTTTTCTCAAGTAAGTATTCAGTTCTTCGATGGGGTTTTAACTTAAAGATACAAATAAATTTTCAAAATTTCACTCGTAGATCACAAATAAAAATCCTTTCATTAGTGAAAATCCCTAAAAGATTTTACAATAAAAAAAATTAAATTATAAAAATTAAAAAATAAGTATGTAGGCTATGCTACATCCATATACGTATGGATACATATGTATGTATCGAATTTAAAGCTCTCTAAAAAAAACTATAAGAAAAATAAGAATGTCTAAATAAGTGGCAGGTTGATCGGGATATAACTGTCAATTAAAAACCAAGATAAAGATAGGTTCATACATTGTACTCCAATTAATAGGCTCCTATATAAGGAAGCAAATATCTCTTGAGAAAATATTATCCGACACACGATTGTATCTACATTTAAATTCTAGAGCAACACTATACTCATCAGGACCTTTGTTAAAAAACGCAAAGCGTTTCAAAAATTCTATATAATATTAATTAAAACATAATACAAATGGGTTGTTTTATGAAAAGTACTTACATTATGGCACATAGTCATAAGTAAGTATGTGCATTAACAATTTAATTTGAAAGATATGTATAACAGTTTTGCGAAAGATTCCATGTTTGTACTCTTTTAACGACTAATTGTAAACTAATTGTACATTAGATTTCGCTCACTTTAAAGTCATTGAATGTACCAGTTTTTTGACAATACAACGGCTTAGTCCTTTTTATATGAACGTATAAAACAAGGAGCTGAAAGGTAATTTAATGTACAACTTTCAAGGTGGTCGTGAATTTGAAAAGAGAAAGTGATTGCAACTACCATCACAAATCGATATATTGTATTATGTAATTTAATATATGAGCAAATATTTACCGGCCCCCACGTACTTTCAACAACGACCCAAAAGGATCAGCTGTAAAACAATATAAAGCTACATTGGATTTTACTCATTGTATTATAAATTTTATTTAAATACTACATATAGTAACATAGCTAGCCCTAGAACGTTTTTAAATGCATTTAAAAAAGGTACTTCCAACTTTTGTTTTGTTTGAGTTACGTCGTTAAGCCCTATTTAAGCACTAATATTTCCAAATAAAAAAAAAATTATTTAAAATAATTAGAGACGATAAATTTTTTAAAAACTTCGCACATAATGAATTAAATCATTACGTAAAACTTTTTACAGCTGCATTCCTCAAGCATGATTCTTTCTTTCCGTCAGTAACTTATTTTAAATATTTTCATATAAAAATTTATAATAAATTATCAATTAGCCTTTAACAATATAAAATTGACGGCGAAAAGTTCCTGGCACTTAAGTATAAGGATATGGTCATATTCTAATTCTGCTTTTAAAAAGCTAATCCTGTGGCAAAAGTTATTTTAATGATTTTTTTCTGAAAGCATGCATACACAAAGTACAGCACAGTTTTTTTTTTGGTTTTTTATTGGTATTTTTCTGTTCCTTTTTATAACAAATCCCGTGGTATAATACATGTACATATATGTCCATATACACAAAGCATTGGTCTCAAGTAGAAAGGCCTTATTTTTTGGCCTCGTATTTTCTTTTTTGGCATAAACTTTTTAATTAAATTCAATGTACATTAAGTTAATATATTGGAATCACTAAAAGAATCTGTTGCGGAAACAAATGCCAGTTAGAACCTTTCCACTTGAGACGTACGATATATTGTAAATTAATGCAGAAAAATCACTTGAATGTAATGCAAAATTACGTATCGTAACCATTTTCATTTCTTTTACAAACTAATTAAATTGATAATTATTTTCTGTTTAAAATTAAGGATTTACATTATAACAAAATATATTTATTGTTTCGGTTCTATATTAATGAGAACCTCGCCATTGGCACGGTTAGGGTCATCTGGCAACATAGGAGAAAATTACAAAATATGCTGAATTGAAAAAAGAGGAAAAACAATGGTTTATTTATAAAGTAATGAATTTGGCGAGTGCATATTAGGGAAAAAGTTAGTCCAACAACGCACATAACAAATTCACCTGTACGCAGATCGCAGACCACATTCAAAAGCTGACAGAAAATGTACTTACCCGGTGCCTCATCACATGCTTGTTGCACAAAATATTTCCTTTGTGCTTTATGATTATTTGGTAGAATAGTTTCCGCAATGAATTCTTCAACATATCTATTAACATGTCGTTGTGCAATCAATGTGGTGTAGAATTGACTTCTTACTGCGGTATCTCTGGATCTGGATGATAGTTTGTTTTATAACTAGCATGTATGGTGGTTGAATCATGCCCGATATCATTTCTCCAATAAATTTAAAGAGCTCATGGTAATTAGCATAAGCCGTATAGAAATCATACTTGATAAATCAATCCAAAATTGTCCATTACAAAATGTTCTTCCAATTTCATATACTTTCATTCCAAAAAAAAACCCATCACTTTATGACACAATCTCGGAGCAATTCACATATGTATGTATGGATACATATTCGATTTTAAATCATACCGGCCGACCATGCATGAAATTATAGGCACTAACATAAAACTTATGTGGCTGCATATAACTTTAATTACTTCTTGGCATGAATTTTTTTAATATGATTCAACATATAATTTCCCACTTCTTGCACTAGGAGTAGTAGCAAGGTTATCAAGTTCTTTTTCAAGCTTTTGTTCGAGTTTTAAAAGTTATTTCTCTTTACACAAAACTTTTATACTTTTTAATTTTTTAATTAAATACAAATAAATTAGTAAATTTTTTATATTTACTTTTTTATTTTAGCATTTACCACTAAAAATGGAAGCTATAGAAAAACATATGAGTTATTCTTTTATCACAATGCTGCAAAGTTACCATAGTTCATATGGAATTTCCTAGGTAATAATTTATTGTGAATGAAATTGGAAAGAGATTGTACAAATCACAGTAGTTTGATTGTTTACAGGAAAATCAGACAAATCAATAACCATATTTTTTTTATAACATTTTGAAATTGTACTATATATGCAATTTGTTTTTTTTAAGTTACGTATAGAACTAAACTTTATTCCATATATATATATTATATATCTTTGTATTTATTCACAATTTTAAATTGTGTTAAATAAGCGATTTACATTAAACAGAATTTCTGCAGTGCCCTTTATACCATACATATACGTATGGATGTGTACGTATGATATTTTAGAATTAAAAATGCACATTTTTTATTTAATTCTACATGGCGATCCTGGCGGCTCCTCACAACGAATTAAAGTTGTGAGGGCTAAAATTTTTTTTGAGATCCTTGGTAGTGTCCAAATGTAAGGCAGCCTAAAAAAATAAATTTTTTATTGCTGACGAGACCAGGAAATCAAGAGAAAATCAGCCTGACCTAAAAACAAAAAAGAGAATATACCAGCATCAAGGCACGAACACAACCCATAACAATAGAGGAATACAATCGGAGACAAAAAAAGGAGAAAACAAGGAAGAGGCAACCACACCTAAAGTGAAGTTCAATAGAAGAGTATGCTACCTAGTACGCATCAAGAGGAAGGACGTCTAATTGCTAAGGGCAATCAATACACCACCTCCAGCTTGGAACACAGCAACGGAAATGTGGCAGTAACTTGAACTGAAGTAGCAAGTAAAACAGAAGTCATGTAAATTAAAAAAATAAAAATTTTTTCCCCGTTAATTTAAGAATTGTATTGTAAGATGCAGTGTATACTAGTGATGCACCTGCTTAGGTCGGTAGGCGTTAACCGTTGATAATCATTTTCCCCCCTTTTTCTCGAAACATTGTAATTATATATTAAGAAATTATCCCTACTAAGAAAATTGTTAAAAAAAAGGAAACTGAAATTCAAAAATAAATATAAATTTTTACGTAGACGCTAATTGATAATCCACCTTAATACTGAAAAATGGGACAAATAAGAGTATAATTTTTGAACACAGTCTCAAAGCTAATTACAGATTTTGAGGCTGTGTAACTATTGTATCTTCAAGATATGGCAACCTTGTTTATGAGTACTATTCATTTGACATTCATGACATTTTCCTTTTTATAGATACACACTTGCTTTTGTTACCTTGTAATACAGACACATTTTGGAAATTAAAAATGAATTAATAGTTTAAGTTAATAAGTGTATATCAATTGGGAAAAAGGCACAATAAATTGGCGATGAGGTAAAACAGACAAAGTAAAACCGGGAAACATCGAAATATCAACATTAATATCAAAGTCAACATCAACATCACTACCAAGCAAGCAAAATGGACGCCAAACAGTTTGCACAATTCATGGAAATGCAGAAGAAAATTTAGATCAAATGACATCAACAGGTACAGTGTCGGTAAATGGCGCCGGCTTAAATGCAAACGTTGCATTAGTTTCAAATTTCGAAGTGTTCGACATATCATGGGAATCATTTCGCAATTATAAATTGAGGTTTGAAAATTACACCCGAATGAAAAATATCAACAGCAACAAAGGGTACTGTGCAAGTTTATTGTTAGATTCAATTGGCGCTAAAAGTTTCAACACAGTGACCGCACTGGCCACACCAAAAACACCAAGTGAGTTGGAATACGATGAGTTGATGAAACTTTTAGAGGAACATTTATCGCCAAAACAAAATGTATTGGTATCACAACACCAATTCCTATCGAAACAAACAAACAACCAACAATTATAAAGAGAAATGAAATATCAGAAAACGGCTCGTTATAAAAGCAAATAAATATAATAAAATAAAATATTCATGAGTTTAGTTCTTAAAGTTAAGCTATAAACAAACAACCCCTCCCATTCTAGTTATTAATATTATACAGTTTTAATAAGTTTTTATGCTAAATTAAAAATAATTAAAATCAACAACAACTAATCAGGTGCGAGAAGTACATCAGTATGGAGTTCTAAGCGTAGTCGATGTACACCAAAACACTTCAACAGCCTGTGGCAGATTCTTTGTAGCCTTAAACGTTGAGGACACTGGGTCAGGATACACATTCCTAGCAAGGGATCAATTTAGCGGACTTAACCTCAATGTTCCAATTCTACCAGCCAATCTTTCGCTTCGGTCATACACAAAAGATACTTTTACCCCTAATGGGAAGATTATAGTCAAAGGCGAATATGAAGGTATATCAATTATTGAGGAAATATATATTGTTCCAGAGGAGTATACAGCAAATGTCATAACAATGCATAAGTGAAAACATTTCAAAATTGAAGTAACATTAAAAATAAATTAACTACTACGTGGCGCAGTAGCATTAACAGGAGATGACACATATTTTTCTCCTTATAGTACGTACACGAAAACAAAACAAATCAAATCAAATGATGTAAAATTAACAATGCAAAGGATTCAATCACGCAATACTATAGACCGACGTGGAGCTCGACAACTAAGTGAGGGAGATCGAGTTCAAGCTCGTTATTATGCAAATAATAAAAATTTGTGGAAGTTGGGCACCATTACCAAGAAATTTGGTCATCTCCATTATCAAGTACAGCTAGATGATGGATATCTTTTCAAACGCCACATAGATCAATTAAGAAAAACAGAAATTCAACAAAAAACAAATTCGAATATTAGTCAGCCACATCATGATCCGGATCCAATAATTCCAGGTCCAAATTTTGAGGAACTAGTCACAGTTCCAACCTATGCACAACACTCGGATGATCCGAATTTTGATGAAGTACCATCGACATCTAGTCAACAGCAACACTTGCGTAGAACTACTCGCCAACGATTATGTTACTAGTATCTGATGGATGTCTTACAGGCGTGGGAGAACTATTGTATCTTCAAGATATGGCGACCTTGTTTATGAGTACTATTCATTTGACATTCATGACATTTTCCTTTTTATAGATACACACTTGCTTTTGTTACCTTGTAATACAGACACATTTTGAAAATTAAAAATGAATTAAGAATTTAAGTTAATAAGCGTGTATCAATTGGGAAAAAGACACAATAGTAACTTTAGAAACTTACATCTTTTATAGACTCCTTAAGACTAGTAGACTCAATAAAGGACACACAAATCAACAGCTATTTCCCTGATTAAAACAAAACTGAAACGGGCATACAAGAAACTTAATTAACAGTGAATCAACAATAGAACAATTATAAATTCTCTTAATAGAACAGTAAAAGATGAACCGGTAGATATATTGAGAAACTTACTAAATCACTAGAAACAGCTTACATCTCGGGTGGACTGTCATCTGACCTAGCCACTAAATACTCTACACAAGTAGCAGTAAAGGCATTAACTAAAGACTGAACCACAGATACGGTGAAGCTTATCATGGAAGAAGGACAATTTAAGGCTATGAATGAAGCAGTAAGCATATTTATAAATTGATATACTGTTGCTACTGCCCAACAGGATGTCATACTATGTTGTGGACAGAGATCCATATTAACAGAAGAGGAAGAATAAACTACCCTCGAAACGCCAATCATAACAACAATAATAAAAGTAGAAACAACTACAACAAAAATACCAGAAATAATGAAAAATCAAAAACTCAATCTAATAGAGGATATAGAAACTATATCAATGCAACGGAATCATATGAAAATGATACGGAAAACTAGAAAATTCATCTAAGATCAATTCAATAAGCCACAAAGTTTATAATCGGAATCTTAGCTTATGCTATTTTATCTACTTTAACCCATTTTTTCCCGGTGTTCCCATATTGGAAAAACTTGGTTTTTTTGTTAAAAAACAAAGTACTAGCTTTTTTATTTTGATTAAGCTGCAAGAGATGTATCCTTATACTAAATGCAATGTGTTTTGCACATTTGTTTTGGAAGTTTTTCATTGCATGGTGTTCTGTAAACTTATTAGTGTGAAAAAATTTTAGTAAAAATATGCTGTTTAAAAAGTAAGTATATTTTTGTTAAAACGAATTTTTTTATTCCATGACTGAAACAGTAAATTCAGTATTAACTTATGCGTATAGAGTTTTTAGATGTTGTAGAAGTCAAAAGCTTTTTTTCATTGGCTAATAAATACACTCTATTGGACATCATTTTTAGATTCTTGACTACTGAGGAAATATTGAAAAAGCTACAGATGACATGAAGACGGAGCTCGACTACTTGCATTTCCGACGACAGATAGTGCACACATATCTAAAAAAATACGGAAATCTAAAATCTATCTGTAGTCGGAAATGCAAGCAGAATAAATACTTTTTTTGTAAACTGCGGTTTTTTGAGTGTTTTATATTGTCCAATTAATTCGGGCAAAAATGGGTTAAAGTACACAACTTAGGCAAAAAACGCCAAATTACTGCTAAGTGCAGGAGCAGATATTTCATTAATAAAATCACACTATGCAAAATTATCAAAAACAAGACACCTACATTAAGCGGAATAGGGCAAGGTAAATTGAAATCAATTGAAAAATTTTCTTACGCCTTAATTTTCGAAATTATTCCATACCACATAGTTTCCAAGTTGTAAATAACAATTTCCCAGTTCCCTGTTACGGAATCATTGGGATTGCTCCGAAAAACACATGCACATACGAAAAATGAAATTGAAATGCACATATGTCCATATGAACCTGTTAAATTTTAAAGGCCGATGTTGAACGTGAACCACGTTTAAGTGTGATGTTTTTTTTCTGCATTTCATTTGATATTTTAAACAATCGAGCCGCATGTTAAAGTTGTGCAGGCTAATGAAAGTGGTTATGTAACTAGTTAAGCCAGCAACAATTCAAGATCTAAAGAGTGAGATAATTCGGCATGTTAACGTCATAGAACCTCAATTATCCCTCATCATTATCAAAGATTTGAACCTTCGGACGAAAGTGTGTCGCCAAGATAGCAGCTACCATTTGGCCGATATTTTCTTCCATGCATAATTAAGCCATGCTATATTATCATTATTAAAAGAAATGAAAATTTGTTTATTTAAAATAAACATCGGCTCCAAACATTTAAACAACCTTTATTTGCCACTGTACTAGTGATCTAAATAAATCGCTTAATTATTTACTAGCAATTTTTTGAATTAATATTTTATTTAAAATAAACATGAAAAAACTATCACAGATAAAAAAATGCATATACACACATACATACGAATATTAAAACATTATTTAACTTACTGTATGATATTTTATGCCGTTGACTCAGTAAAGTCACACAAATCGTTGGTCAATTGATTTTAATTTCGGACGAAATATAAGCATCCACGATGTATGTTTCAACACTTTAATATGCATACCCTACATAAATACTATACATGTGCATACATATACTTATTTATTCTTTCGAGAAGCATGACAGGAACTTTGGAGTTTTAGTATTTGTATGGAAATTAGAATTGTATGTATGTACATACCTATGTAGACATTAATTTTGAGGCATATTAGCTTCCCAAAGTTTCATATGATTATCTAAAACTTCGTGAAACCAGTTTCGTTTCTCTGATTCACTGTCAAATATAATATTGAGAGACTTAAGATCAAGCTTCAATATAGCATCATTTCCCAGAAGGTTGTCCAGTGCTCTTAATAAGGTACCGTTACCATGGAGCTTAAGTAATGTAACGTACTTCACCAATAAGTATTCGTATTGTAGCTTTGAGCGTGCCCAGTTTTCAATAGTGTTGTTAGCGCTAGCTGACCTTATTTGACCCAAGTGTTCAGCAAACCATGGAGCAAACAATTGATAGAGATCTTGTTTGGATACTGCATTGATGCCTTTACTTTTTATCCGCTCTTTAATCATTTGATAGTTCTTCCGATTGTAAACGAATACCTGTAATAATTAATGTCTTCTTATACATATACATTTCAAATACAAACATACATATAAATAATATGTGTATGTAAATATGTTTGAACATGATTAGCTATGTCTTACTTGATATAAAGAATTCCCCGTTGTATATGAGTTAATGTAATGTGTACCCACATATTCGAAAAACTTAACTGCCGTAGTCACGTTCCCCATTATAATTTCATTCATTTTTTCTCGCACATCATTTTCAATAGTTAAATTTTGTGAAAACTCTGACATGAACCTACCAGTCTCTCGAAACCGTACAACACGTACAAGAACATATGAATAATCTCCCTGTATGAACGAGGTATTTATACCAAGTTTCTTTGCAGCATTATCGGGAAACCACCCGCCAGTGAACGCTTCCCATGGTCTGTCTAACCGTTCTATAGTAAAATCTCGGAAATATGCTTGGTACAACTGACGGCGATTGTCGCAAAATTCCATGTGAAAATCCCCATGAAATATTCCTGGCGAATTTTGTTCTTGACTTTCCCCTAAAAAATCAACGTCCTAGGAAACAAAGCAAAGAAAACATATGTAACATTTTATATTCAGCTGATTTAAACAATTACGGACTTTATATATGTTTCGTGTAGGTTCTTTAAAAAGCCATCTGACATTTTCGTTAGTATCAGTGCTAGGAATAACTCGCATCGATATTCCGAAATATCCAAACCGCACAAAAACGTTTAGAGCTTTTCCAACTCTCAGCTGTGATTCTCTACTGCTACACAATCGCGTGCAAGTCATCGTTAATATAATAGTTAACTGCCAAAATAACCCATTTTTTGGGTTCATTGCTGTTTTTAAACTACCTGCTACCGCCAACTATTTCATACGTACACAAGTATAATTCGACGAACATTAGTCTGAAAATAAGATTAAAAACATATTAGTGCTTTGCTTTGTTGTACCCAAATGTGTATTTTTCTCATAGTAAAATCAAAATACCTTTAAAGCAATTACATATCTATATGTACATATTATATATCCTCTATTTTGATATACAGTATGAAGTTTGTCTTAGATAATACTTAACTTCTCCTAATCAATGACGTTAAAACTAATACTTAAAAATAAATACTTAAATTAATTTGAATTTATCAAATTCATTCACTTAATTATTTAAATTAACAGCATTATAAACCTAAAATATTTTTTTCATTTATATTCTCTACATTTTATATGAACATGCATCCACATATACATTTCTATTATGTTAAAATTCTAAAAGGTTTGAAAAGGCCTTTGAAGGTAGAAAATCGCCGTGTTTAAAAATAAGAGTCGGGAAGAGATAGGGTGAAGTTCTGCTATGTGGTGACTTAGAAGATATAAATATATTAAATATATTCACAAAGATATTTTTCAATAAACTAATTTGAATTATTAAAGCCAATTGTTTTCTCCTTACGTATGCACATATGAAGATAATTACATATGTATATACATATATGTGTATCGATATGTATTAATATGGATATGCATTTCTGCAAATTGAAAGTGAGAAGAAAGTTCTTGTGATTAATGTTCCAAATATGCACGCGCATGTTTTTGGTGTACATTTTTTATTTTAGAATAAAATAAAAAAAACATTTTTTATTTTAGAATATATATTTGTATGTACATATGTACGTATGCATTTATTAAAAAGCGCTCTCTAACCCTCGATCTAGTTATTGATGAGTTTTTACGAGTATGACAAGAAGAATTTAATCCTTCACATTCTAAAATTAAATTTATTTTAGCCAAGACCATTTTAAATACATACATATTTATGTATATTCAATTTTAATTTTTAACTATGGTCATATGTATGTATATCCATACATTATACACAGTTAACTACTAGACTATAACTAGATATACATTTTTTAAAATGTGCATGTACATACATACATATATATCTTACACACACTATATGCAAAAATAAATAAATACTTGTTTAGTATTTGCGTGTTTAATATTGTAGTCATCAATGGGCACAAGCGCTGTCAATGGGCATCAGTTGAAAAAGCGAATGCTCAACTTATTTGTTATATTCTCAATATATAAAATACCATTCCATATGCATACATACATACATACATGATAGTAGTGTTAAAGGTCATAATCTACTTGCGATTATAGATTATAGATGGAATGTTTGAAAGGCTTTAAAAAAAAAAACTTATGTATGTATGGCTAATCATACATATGTACATACATACATATGTGTGCGTGGAAGCATCTGTAAAACATAACAAATGTACAAATAACACTGCAAATGAATGTGAATAATTCTAACTGTTGCCAACTTTTAACTACTTCATTTAAAATCACACATAAAGCAAAAACAGATTACTTGTTACAAGAAAACTCATCACACCATTTCAAAAAGATTGATTCAAAAGTGGCAAATTTCCAGCCCAAATCAGCAGATCGCTCCATATGCATACAAATGTATGTATTGTATTTTAGTTAAAACGACTTTAATAAGGCACCTCAATCATGGTCACGTCAACAATGGTTTTATGTGTTTTTGATGTTTTTTCTCAAATGAATATACATACATTTGTATGTATGTAAGATTTGTATATTATTTGATCTAAGATGTTGTTTAAAGTCATCAGAATTTATGCCTGCTTATATATCTCTAAGAATCAGGCATATTTTTCAATCCTGTAGCACAATTCTTATATGTTTATTAAGATGTGTGAATAACCTTGTGAAATTATCTATAAATCTATTATCTATATCTTCTATAAATTTAATTATAGAACGTGACCCAGGAAAACCTTCAGTGGTACCTATGGATAAAATGTCAAATGGGCGTTGTTGGAACCACCTGTGATATTAAACCGTTATGAGGTTTTTTCTTTTATATACAAAATTTGCAGTTGTTGCAAAGACTTTTAATGTTATTATTATTATTATTTTTTGCAGCGCAAACTAGTGTTACTTTATTTACCATTTGAATTGTTTTCAAATGGTAATATGTATTATGAACGTCATTTATTAACTTTTTGCTGAGATTCTCTGTTAAAACAATTTATTCTTTAATATTATAGATTTTTTTTTAAATTCTAGCGATCGATTTCGTCTTAAGAATCTGTTTCTTGATAAGATTTACTTGAATTATTTTTTATATAAATTTATATTGAGATAAATAATGTGGAAGAACTCCAAGTTCTTCATCAATTCCAACTCTAATGATCATATTTTTTAGAGCGTTATGATCTGTATAGACTAAAAATTCTTTTAGAATGAACAAATGTTGCTAATATATTATTGTTTCTTTTATCGCCAAACATTCTAGGTAACTCAATTTTTTTTTTTTTTTGAGTTTCATTTAACCTTTTGGGAAAATATAACAATGGCTTGTAATTTCCGTTCTTATATTCCTGCTGCAACACAGCTCTTATTTCTCTAATACTTGCATCTATGTACATATAATCAATTATTGACAGAACGACAAAACAATTCTTGGCATTCTTGTGACCAGGTAATTTTATATTTTTTCTCAGTAAGTTAGGCGAAACATCCAATATAATAGCAATATTTGGGGAAACATTTGATTGTCAATTATTTTAAAAAATAAATTAACAGTTTTTGTTCCAAAAATTACCTTTTTGTGTTGCGAACGCAGTTTTTTCCGATCCTGCACTTGTAAAACATTTGGAAAGAATGCAGAATTTATATCTAAAGTTGAATACCAACTGCAATTTTTATTTTTTAAAATTAGATCTACTATTAGCGGAAAAGGCTTTTGAGGGGACTATAATTCTATTTAGCCCTGTAAATCTACGGATAGCCTCGATTGTTTGTTTCCTTCTACTTTAAACGTTAGAGCTACTGGCAATATAAATGGGCTATACGATTCTTAGATTAGATTTTGCTTCAATAACTTTGCTATTTGATTTTCTATCTCTATTTTATCTTCAATCGTGCATTTGTAGGAGCGTTCATTGCAATATTTATGAACCATCAAATGTATGTGCTTTATAGTATTTCACAGCCCCAATATGAGATTTATCTTTATCAAAACCTATCTTACATTTTTTCAACTAATTTCACAGTTTCTGATTTTTAATTCAAATCTAAAAATTTATTCATATTGTGAAATCATCAATATTTAAATGTTGATTAAAATTTACTTAATTATATTTTGTGTGATCCTTATATAACCATTTTGAATTATTTTAAAATGTTTAATATAATGTGGGCCTATTAACTTAAGATTGTAAATTTTTATCTTATTTATTACGCCCCAATAAATAGTTATTTAAGTGCATGTTTCCGGCATCGTCTTTATAAACCTTCATGGTTGTTCTTCAATAAAAGAAAACTGAACTTTCCTCACGGCAGCTATTTTTGCTACCGCTGTTATTTTTTGATATGTGGTTACTTCTTCTTGGCTTCCATGGATCGCTGTACTGTGGAATTCATCCGGTATGGTATAAATCTTATTTTTTCAGTCTCGAATAAGTTTACAGCAACATTGTTGTTTTCTTATCATTTTGAGCAGCTTTTACTTTTATCTCGAAACTTAACTTTTCCAATTTCAATGCAATATCTGCAAAACTTTTGTTTTGTAATGTGTAATAGTATTACTTCAACTATACATACACAGATGGGATCAGATTTACATATATAAATTTAAACGTAATTGCGTTTCTTAAAATGTAGAGAAACAACATTTAAAGCCTCTATGCCCATCTAATTCTTTATCACCACGACTATATTTATGTCACGATTTCTTTACTTATAAACATACTATGTACAGGCATAAGTATATTGTATATAACAAACACATTTAGTAATGCCTTCACTTCTTTATCAAATTAAGACAATTTTCAAAAATATTTTTGTTATATTCTGTCTCAATTAAAATTTCTTTAATTTCCTAAATTAGGGATAAGTATATGCATGTATTTATGTATGTATGCTTGCACACCAATGTAATCTAAATCTAAGGGTAAATACCTAACCATGAAGCAGGTAACAGGAATTAGGCTACATACGTCTGCATATATATATACATACATATATTGTTTTAAGTTATGAAAATAAGTTTATAAAAAAATTCACGAATAAAATTTTTTTTACTAAACATTGTATATGTATACAATGAATGTACAAAATACATAGTATATATGTACATATATTTTAGCATAAATAATTTGTACTCATATTTATGTACATATTTTCAGTTTCTGTGCCCAAATTTATATCTGAATTCGACATATTCAAAAAAATAAAAATAAAAAAAAATTTATAAAACCCAATAAATTTTACCGCTTTTAAGCATTTTAACTGGCAACATTGAGACAAACGCACGCACACACACGCGCGAATCTAATAATTTGTATCGAGTTTTCTTTGACAAGCCAATATTGTAAGAATCGTCATTTTGAAATGTTTCATAGATACATAGATACACTTTGTTCTCAGTATTATTTGAAGTTTTAAATTTGCCATTAGAGATCACTCTACTAATAGGAATATTTCCGGTTTAAAACTAATATCAAAAATTTAAATTTATAGAATTCTCAAACAATTCATTAAACTCGACTCCTTGCTATTCATATGTAAATATGTATGGATGTATGTATGTACATATGTATGGATTGTTAGTATTAAGTTGACATGAATACGTACTTATATATTCATTTGTATATATGCAGATAATTCTATACTTACGTGCCTATATATAGAGCATGTGTCATGTACATACATATGTACATACGTTGTATGTGTCTAAAAATTCTTTTTTAGGATTATTTTTTATTCTTCATGTGACAACAATTTTTATTTGACACTTTTCGTTCACAGAAATACAATACCGAATTCTATACAGAATAACAGGGGACGTTTTGCAGCTACACCTGCGTTGTTTGAATTTATATAGACGAATAAAACTTGACTTAAGCGAACAATTTTAAAACACAACTTGTCTTGAGTTCACCTCGCATTTTATTAAACATGTTATATAGAAGTCCATCTGTTACTCACGTTCAAATATGTTTATTACCCAGGAGTGGGAAAGTTTCTACAAATATACTTTACCAAAACAATTATTATTTTAGCAATTATTAAATTATTTAATAATAATAATAATGATATTACTTCCTAAATACTGCCTTACATTTTTTGATTAGAAAGTAAAGATTAAAATTTGTGCCTAGAAATCAAAATTGTGTACATACATATATATGTCACAATACCAATTTCAATGGAGTATTTTTTGATTTTTACAGATTTATTGTTATTTTGGTATCCTTTATACTTTCCGTATAAGATGACCCTATAGGAGGGTCACATTTTTTAAGAAGTAGAGCAGTTTAGTGCCGCTTATGGTCTCAAAGTATGTACTCTTAATCTGGTTTTGGGATCAACTTTATTATTAATAATAATACAAAAAAAAAAAAAAAAAATGTTGAAGGCGCAACGGTTCCGTAGTGTTTAATAGAACAGCAAAACTAAATAAAATAAAAAAATTTTATCATATATGAAAATATGTACGTATTGATGTATGTGTATTATTTCTTACTATTTTATTGTTATGTATTAATAACACTGTGACAATAGTTTGTTTTAAAATATAATGTTAATATAGATGAATAACCAACTGTTATTTTATGATGTTTATTATCGTGTTTAGTTTTCATAGTTTGAGGTTTTAGTTTCCATCTCTGCTATTCTGGCTTGTTTTTGTCCATTCTCTAAAAATAAAATTTATGAAATGCATCGAGTCTCTCTCAAGTACAATCTCTTTCTCAGTAATATATTGTTGCCACTGTAACTTATCGTGTCAAAATTCCCCCAGATTTTGTAATAATCTACTAAACACTCATATTTTAATGTTACCTTTCTTCCAAAGAAAAGGAAGAAAGAGAACTTAAATATCTTATATTATAATACAGACATATTGCATTAACCAATAAGCCAATTGTTGTTCATCCATACAAACATACATACATACATAATTTCGTTTTAGTATTGGTTAAATAATTAAAACAAAAACTTAAACAAAAGTACTACAAAATATTTTTTTGCATCTATTACAGCACGTGTGTGCTTATTGGTACCCATGATGGCATTAACAATACATGGTATTTTTAACTAAAAACGTGTGAAGTAATTATTAGGCTATATTTCTTTTATTCATGGTTCGAATTTACTGCTTTTTTACATAGGAAAATTCGGAAGAAAATTTAAGCAGTTGGATATTGAGATTTATGATTTCATACAAAATTAAAGCTCGATTTGCCCCCGACAAAACCACAGCGGATAGGCAGACAGACAGACATAGAAAGATCAATCAACTTCCCTTCTTATAAGGATACAGAATAATTCTTTTTTATACGGAATATATCTGTTAATACACTTTCATCCTTTTTGGAGAAGGGTATAAAAAAGATCTTGCTTAAACTCTTCTTACAAATGGAAATGATATCATCCATAAAATTTACTCTCAACTAGTGAATAACATTTCGGATTGGGATCAACAAAGTTCAATTGTATTTTTTAAAAAAAGTTTGCGAGTACAAACAATAAATAGAATAAAATTGGAAGCATTTTTTCTGCAGTAACGTGAACCAATTTGAAAATAAGATCTTATCATATGTTATTGAATACTATGTACGGATAAATATATGCACACATTAACTACATAGCCACAACAGATTTATATTTAATACTTTAAATTCTGCTATATATGTATGAGAATTCAGGGAATATATGTATGTACATACATACGTTCGTATCTTTACGATACTTCAATGTAAGTATACCTACATATGTATATATGTGTGTGCCTAATTATTATACATAAGGTTATACATATAAATTTTATCAGTGTTTTTTTTATTGTTAAAATTTATGAATCTCTTTCAACTTACAGTATATGATATTCCAAAATTAGTACTTCAATTCCCATGGCTACAAATCTTCGAGAGAAATTGAGAAAAGAGTTCCAAGTGAAAAAAGATTTTGTCGTATGGGTCACTGGATTGTCCCAACTCATAGGCAAAACCGTTGTGCTTTGTGCCAAAAACAATTCTAGCAAATTTTGCGAAAAATGTGGTGTTAATTTACATGACACTTGTTTTAAGGGCTTTCATCACGAAATTTGAATTTAGAAATAAGTCTACAATTACAATAAATTTAATACATATACAGTTAACCGGAATAATTTTTGGTACGAATAAATACTTTTTTTTGTAAACTGACATTTTTGTTGAGTGTTTTATATTGTCCACTTCAAGGCATCTGTGATCACACAAAATAACACTTTTTATTATTTTTTTTTTAATTCTTTCAAAATATATCAAGTTGATGCACCACAATCAGAAAAAATAAATGCATTTTCAAATTTGCGAAAAAAAAATTTAATTCGGTCAAAAATGGGTTAAAATATATTTTAGCCCTTTGCATTTTTGGGCAAAAACAGTAACACTTTAAAATCGTCCGTTTGTGTATTTTTGAATGAAAAATTGGCGTTTTTATTGCTCTTGTATGTTTATTTTATGTTTTCAAATGTTCAAAATATATTGTTGCTAAAAGTAAAGCACAAAAATTTTTTTAGATTTTTGAAAAATTACTCAATTTGTAGATAAGGGGGTACCTTTTGCATTTTATGGCAACAGCAGCCACACTTTAAAACCGTCCGTTTGTGTATTTTTGATTGGAATTTGGAGTTTTTATTGCTCTTGTATGTTTATTTTATGTTTTTAAATGTTTAAAATATATTTTTGCTAAAGATAAAGAACAAAAAATATTTTCGGGTTTTGGAAAAATACTCAATTTTTAGATAAGGGGGCACCCTTTGCATTTTTGGGTAAAATCAGTCACACTTTAAAATCGTCCGTTTGTGTATTTTTGATTGGAATTTGGCGTTTTTATTACTGTTGTATGATTATTTTATGTTTTCAAATGTTTAAAATATATTTTTGCTAAAAGTAAAGCACAAAAAATTTTTTCGATTTTTGCAAAAATACTCAGGTTTTGCATTTTTGGGCAAAAGCAGTCACACTTTAAAATCGTCCATTTGTGTATTTTTAAATGAAAAATTGGCGTTTTTATTGCTCTTGTATGTTTATTTTATGTTTTCGAATGTTTAAAAAATATTTTTGCTAAAAATAAAGGACAAAATTTTTTTCGATTTTTGGAAAATTAGATGAGAGGGTATACCCTTTGTATTTTTGGGCAAAAACAGTCACACTTTAAAATCGTCCATTTGTGTATTTTTAAATGAAAAATTGGCGTTTTTATTACTCTTGTATGATTATTTTATGTTTTCAAATGTTTAAAATATATTTTTGCTAAAAGTAAAGCACAAAAAATTTTTTCGATTTTTGTAAAAATATTCGGGTTTTAGATAAGGGGCCACCCTTTGCATTTTTGGATAAAAACAGTAACACTAAAATCATTCGTTTGTGCATTTTTGAATAAAAAATTTGCGTTTTTATTGCTCTTGTATGATTATTTTATGTTTTCAAATGTCTAAAATATATTTTTGCTAAAAGTAAAGCACAAAAATTTTTTTCGATTTTTGCAAAAATACTCAGGTTTTGCATTTTTGGGTAAAATCAGTCACACTTTAAAATCGTCCGTTTGTGCATTTTTGAATGAAAAATTGGCGTTTTTATTACTCTTGTATGATTATTTTATGTTTTCAAAAGTTTAAAATAAATTTTTGCTAAAAATAAAGGACAAAACATTTTTTCGATTTTTGAAAAATTAACAATTTTTAGATAAGGGGGTACCTTTTGCATTTTATGGCAAAAACAGCCACACTTTAAAATCGTCCGTTTGTGTATTTTTGATTGGAATTTGGAGTTTTTATTGCTCTTGTATGTTTATTTTATGTTTTTAAATGTTTAAAATATATTTTTGCTAAAAATAAAGGACAAAAAATTTTTTCGATTTGTGGAAAAAAACTCAATTTTTAGATAAGGGGGTACCTTTTGTCTTTTGGGGCAAAATCAGTCACACTTTAAAATTGTCCGTTTGTGTATTTTTGATTGAAATTTGGCGTTTTTATTACTCTTGTATGATTATTTTATGTTTTCAAATGTTTAAAATATATTTTTGCTAAAATTAAAGCACAAAAATTTTTTTCGATTTTTGAAAAATTAACAATTTTTAGATAAGGGGGGGTACCTTTTGCATTTTATGGCAAAAACAGCCACACTTTAAAATCGTCCGTTTGTGTATTTTTGATTGGAATTTGGAGTTTTTATTGCTCTTGTATGTTTATTTTATGTTTTTAAATGTTTAAAATATATTTTTGCTAAAAATAAAGGACAAAAAATTTTTTCGATTTGTGGAAAAAAACTCAATTTTTAGATAAGGGGGTACCTTTTGTCTTTTGGGGCAAAATCAGTCACACTTTAAAATTGTCCGTTTGTGTATTTTTGATTGAAATTTGGCGTTTTTATTACTCTTGTATGATTATTTTATGTTTTCAAATGTTTAAAATATATTTTTGCTAAAAGTAAAGCACAAAAAATTTTTTCGATTTTTGCAAAAATACTCAGGTTTTGCATTTTTGGGCAAAAGCAGTCACACTTTAAAATCGTCCATTTGTGTATTTTTAAATGAAAAATTGGCGTTTTTATTGCTCTTGTATGTTTATTTTATGTTTTCGAATGTTTAAAAAATATTTTTGCTAAAAATAAAGGACAAAAATTTTTTTCGATTTTTGGAAAATTAGATGAGAGGGTATACCCTTTGTATTTTTGGGCAAAAACAGTCACACTTTAAAATCGTCCATTTGTGTATTTTTAAATGAAAAATTGGCGTTTTTATTACTCTTGTATGTTTATTTTATGTTTTCGAATCTTTGAAATATATTTTTGCTAAAGATAAAGAACAAAAAATATTTTCGGGTTTTGGAAAAATACTCAATTTTTAGATAAGGGGGGACCCTTTGCAGTTTTGGGTAAAATCAGTCACACTTTAAAATCGTCCGTTTGTGTATTTTTGATTGGAATTTGGAGTTTTTATTGCTCTTGTATGTTTATTTTATGTTTTCAAATGTTTAAAATATATTTTTGCTAAAAGTAAAGCACAAAAAATTTTTTCGATTTTTGCAAAAATACTCGGGTTTTAGATAAGGGGCCACACCCTTTGCATTTTTGGGTAAAATCAGTCACACTTTAAAATCGTCCGTTTGTGCATTTTTGAATAAAAAATTTGCGTTTTTATTAATTTTGTATGATTATTTTATGTTTTCAAATGTTTAAAATATATTTTTGCTAAAAGTAAAGCACAAAAAATTTTTTCGATTTTTGCAAAAATACTCAGGTTTTAGATAAGGGGGCACCCTTATAAAAACAGTCACACTTTAAAATCATTTGTTTGTGCATTTTTGAATAAAAAATTTGCTTTTTTATTGCTCTTGTAGGTTTATTTTATGTTTTCAAATGTTTAAAATATATTTTTGCTAAAAGTAAAGCACAAAAATTTTTTTCGATTTTTGAAAAATTAACAATTTTTAGATAAGGGGGTACCTTTTGCATTTTATGGCAAAAACAGCCACACTTTAAAATCGTCCGTTTGTGTATTTTTGATTGGAATTTGGAGTTTTTATTGCTCTTGTATGTTTATTTTATGTTTTCAAATGTTTAAAATATATTTTTGCTAAAAGTAAAGCACAAAATATTTTTTCGATTTTTGCAAAAATACTCGGGTTTTAGATAAGGGGCCACTCTTTGCATTTTTGGATAAAAACAGTAACACTAAAATCATTCGTTTGTGCATTTTTGAATAAAAAATTTGCGTTTTTATTGCTCTTGTATGATTATTTTATGTTTTCAAATGTTTAAAATATATTTTTGCTAAAAATAAAGGACAAAACATTTTTTCGATTTTTGAAAAATTACCAATTTTTAGATAAGGGGGTACCTTTTGCATTTTTGGGTAAAATCAGTCACACTTTAAAATCGTCCGTTTGTGTATTTTTGATTGGAATTTGGCGTTTTTATTGCCCTTGTATGTATGTTTTATGTTTTCAAATGTTTAAAATATATTTTTGCTAAAAGTTAAGCACAAAAAATTTTTTCGATTTTTGCAAAAATACTCAGGTTTTGCATTTTTGGGCAAAAGCAGTCACACTTTAAAATCGTCCGTTTGTGTATTTTTGAATGAAAAATTGGCGTTTTTATTACTCTTGTATGATTATTTTATGTTTTCAAATGTTTAAAATATATTTTTGCTAAAAGTAAAGCACAAAAAATTTTTTCGATTTGTGCAAAAATACTCAGGTTTTGCATTTTTGGGCAAAAGCAGTCACACTTTAAAATCGTCCGTTTGTGTATTTTTGATTGGAATTTGGCGTTTCTATTGCTCTTGTATGTATGTTTTATGTTTTCAAATGTTTAAAATATATTTTTGCTAAAAGTAAAGCACAAAAAATTTTTTCGATTTTTGCAAAAATACTCGGGTTTTAGATAAGGGGCCACCCTTTGCATTTTTGGGTAAAATTAGTCACACTTTAAAATCGTCCGTTTGTGCATTTTTGAATAAAAAATTTGCGTTTTTATAATCTTGTATGTTTATTTTATGTTTTAAATGTTTAAAATATATTTTTGCTAAAAGTAAAGCACAAAAAATTTTTTCGATTTTTGCAAAAATACTCGGGTTTTAGATAAGGGGCCACACCCTTTGCATTTTTGGGTAAAATCAGTCACACTTTAAAATCGTCCGTTTGTGCATTTTTGAATAAAAAATTTGCGTTTTTATTAATTTTGTATGATTATTTTATGTTTTCAAATGTCTAAAATATATTTTTGCTAAAAGTAAAGCACAAAAATTTTTTTCGATTTTTGCAAAAATACTCAGGTTTTGCATTTTTGGGTAAAATCAGTCACACTTTAAAATCGTCCGTTTGTGCATTTTTGAATAAAAAATTTGCGTTTTTATTAATTTTGTATGATTATTTTATGTTTTCAAATGTCTAAAATATATTTTTGCTAAAAGTAAAGCACAAAAATTTTTTTCGATTTTTGCAAAAATACTCAGGTTTTGCATTTTTGGGTAAAATCAGTCACACTTTAAAATCGTCCGTTTGTGCATTTTTGAATAAAAAATTTGCGTTTTTATTAATTTTGTATGATTATTTTATGTTTTCAAATGTCTAAAATATATTTTTGCTAAAAGTAAAGCACAAAAATTTTTTTCGATTTTTGCAAAAATACTCAGGTTTTGCATTTTTGGGCAAAAGCAGTCACACTTTAAAATCGTCCGTTTGTGTATTTTTGATTGGAATTTGGCGTTTTTATTGCTCTTGTATGTATGTTTTATGTTTTCAAATGTTTAAAATATATTTTTGCTAAAGATAAAAAACAAAAAATTTTTTCGATTTTTGCAAAAATACTCAGGTTTTGCATTTTTGGGCAAAAGCAGTCACACTTTAAAATCGTCCGTTTGTGCATTTTTGAATGAAAAATTGGCGTTTTTATTGCTCTTGTATGTATGTTTTATGTTTTCAAATGTTTAAAATATATTTTTGCTAAAAGTAAAGCACAAAAAATTTTTTCGATTTTTGCAAAAATACTCAGGTTTTGCATTTTTGGGCAAAAGCAGTCACACTTTAAAATCGTCCGTTTGTGCATTTTTGAAAGAAAAATTGGCGTTGTTATTACTCTTGTATGATTATTTTATGTTTTCAAAATTTTAAAATATATTTTTGCTAAAAGTAAAGCACAAAAAATTTTTTCGATTTTTGCAAAAATACTCAGGTTTTGCATTTTTGGGTAAAAACAGTCACACTTTAAAATCGTCCGTTTGTGTATTTTTGATTGGAATTTGGAGTTTTTATTGCTCTTGTATGTTTGTTTTATGTTTTCAAATGTTTAAAATATATTTTTGCTAAAAATAAAAGACAAAAAATTTTTTCGATTTTTGTAAAAATACTCAGGTTTTGCATTTTTGGGCAAAAGCAGTCACACTTTAAAATTGTCCGTTTGTGTATTTTTGATTGGAATTTGGCGTTTTTATTGCTCTTGTATGTATGTTTTATGTTTTCAAATGTTTAAAATATATTTTTGCTAAAAATAAAAGACAAAAAATTTTTTCGATTTTTGTAAAAATACTCAGGTTTTGCATTTTTGGGCAAAAGCAGTCACACTTTAAAATTGTCCGTTTGTGTATTTTTGATTGGAATTTGGCGTTTTTATTGCTCTTGTATGTATGTTTTATGTTTTCAAATGTTTAAAATATATTTTTGCTAAAAGTAAAGCACAAAAAATTTTTTCGATTTTTGCAAAAATACTCGGGTTTTAGATAAGGGGCCACCCTTTGCATTTTTGGATAAAAACAGTCACACTTTAAAATCGTCCGTTTGTGTATTTTTGAATGAAAAATTGGCGTTTTTATTGCTCTTGTATGTTTATTTTATGTTTTCGAATCTTTGAAATATATTTTTGCTAAAAATAAAGGACAAAACATTTTTTCGATTTTTGAAAAATTACCAATTTTTAGATAAGGGGGTACCTTTTGCATTTTTGGGTAAAATCAGTCACACTTTAAAATCGTCCGTTTGTGTATTTTTGATTGGAATTTGGCGTTTTTATTGCCCTTGTATGTATGTTTTATGTTTTCAAATGTTTAAAATATATTTTTGCTAAAAGTTAAGCACAAAAAATTTTTTCGATTTTTGCAAAAATACTCAGGTTTTGCATTTTTGGGCAAAAGCAGTCACACTTTAAAATCGTCCGTTTGTGTATTTTTGAATGAAAAATTGGCGTTTTTATTACTCTTGTATGATTATTTTATGTTTTCAAATGTTTAAAATATATTTTTGCTAAAAGTAAAGCACAAAAAATTTTTTCGATTTGTGCAAAAATACTCAGGTTTTGCATTTTTGGGCAAAAGCAGTCACACTTTAAAATCGTCCGTTTGTGTATTTTTGATTGGAATTTGGCGTTTCTATTGCTCTTGTATGTATGTTTTATGTTTTCAAATGTTTAAAATATATTTTTGCTAAAAGTAAAGCACAAAAAATTTTTTCGATTTTTGCAAAAATACTCGGGGTTTAGATAAGGGGCCTTTGCATTTTTGGATAAAAACAGTAACACTAAAATCATTCGTTTGTGTATTTTTGATTGGAATTTGGAGTTTTGTTTTATGTTTTCAAATGTTTAAAATATATTTTTGCTAAAAATAAAAGACAAAAAATTTTTTCGATTTTTGTAAAAATACTCAGGTTTTGTATTTTAGGGCAAAAACAGTCACACTTTAAAATCGTCCGTTTGTGTATTTTTGAATGAAAAATTGGCGTTTTTATTGCTCTTGTATGTCTATTTTATGTTTTTAAATGTTTAATATATATTTTTGCTAAAAATAAAAGACAAAAAATTTTTTCGATTTTTGTAAAAATACTCAGGTTTTGCATTTTTGGGCAAAAGCAGTCACACTTTAAAATTGTCCGTTTGTGTATTTTTGATTGGAATTTGGCGTTTTTATTGCTCTTGTATGTATGTTTTATGTTTTCAAATGTCTAAAATATATTTTTGCTAAAGGTAAAGCACAAAAAATTTTTTCGATTTTTGCAAAAATACTCGGGTTTTAGATAAGGGGCCACCCTTTGCATTTTTGGATAAAAACAGTAACACTAAAATCATTCGTTTGTGCATTTTTGAATAAAAAATTTGCGTTTTTATTGCTCTTGTATGATTATTTTATGTTTTCAAATGTTTAAAATATATTTTTGCTAAAAATAAAAGAAAAAACATTTTCGATTTTTGGGAAAATTTTAGATTTCATTCAGTGCTCCACCATCAGACATTCACTACCTAAGCAAAAAGAGAAAGTTGTACCCAATCAACATCATCGACAGTATGACATAGTAATGTCCTGTGATATTTCATATTAACTTTTGTTTATTTATAAATCGAATCGCATAATAATACAAGCATGAGTTTGTATTATGATTGCGATTTTATATTAATATAAAAATTTAATATAATATAAAATAATAATAATATACAAAATAATAATAAATAATAAAAATGTAGCAAAATTTAAAATTTCTTTATTAAACTAATCTTGGCCGTAAGTTCTCACATGTGTGTAGACACAAAGTAAAATTTTTTTTGTTCTCAGGAATTAAACTTCTTTTTAAACATACCAATAATACATGTCCGCAAATAAAATGGGAAACAACGATTTGCAAAACATTTCTAGAAACTTTTATTAAATATTTTTCCGTTTGATTGCGAACGAAAAACATTGAGTGATTGATAGAATCACGATCAAATTATGCTGCATTAAAATCATTAAACTGCAGCCAAGTTTGGTGCATATGTTACCACTGTCTTACTGAACTGGTCTCCCACACTGCAAGAAGGACAATGATTGCCGGCAGCGCTTAAACTTGACATTTTATATAGCCTTTGACATATACCACAGTGCTTGTATACCCATAGAGAAAGTAATGAAAAGGCTAAATAGGCCACCTTGCTAAGAGCTCTTTACTCTTGTAATTTCACACACAACAAATAGACAAACACGAACACGTCAGAAAAATATGCATTCACATTTTATGTTTTACTACGAAGAAGAGTAATTAAAAAAAGTTGCAAATTTTAATTTTCATTTATATATAACCAAACTACTTTTCCTCGCAAATTAACATTTGTAATTTATTAAGAAAATATTGAATTTTAATTATAAATAATTTAAAACGAAAACTCATAATTAAAGTGAAGAAATTATGAAATGAAATATGTATTTTGCCAAACAAGATGAAATTTATTACACAGCTTAAATCAGTGATGAGAAATTGAAGTGATGAAACGATCAAGGAACAAAAGAGTACTTTCCATCAATATGTTGGTGCTTATCATTTTAGGTACGTTTTGTTAGCAAAAAAAATAAAACTAAAAATTCAGAATGTTATCAAAAAGCTTACATTTCAAAATATTAAAATATTATATATAAATTTTAAAATATTTTTTAAAGAGAGAAATAACTAATAAATTACCAAACAGAAAAATAAATAATTAAATAATATAAATAATTTAATAACTTAAATTATTATGAAAGTGAGTAAATAAATAATCTAGTACTTAAAATCAAAAAAATAATAATAATTTTTGTACTGTATTTTGCAAAAGTTTTTTTTTCATATAATTTTAAGTAGAAAAAACAGTACTGAAAATATGAAATCACCAACGTGGAACTTTTTCAAGCAAAAGTAGTACATAAAATGCAGCTACAAAATCCGTGTTTATGAAATTAGCCAGTATCAGAAATTCTCCACATGGGCTTTCGTGGTAGAAATCAAGAAACTTCATGTAAAGGGTAAAGTTGATTCTACAATGCAGTACGAAGCCGGTAGTCAGACAACTGCGGCCTTAGAGCACTTAATATCCGCCCAAAAACCACTTCAAGCATTATGATGTCAGTGAAACTATTCTTGTACTTGGCCCACCACCGATTGTGCAGCAATTTTTAGGAATACATTATTTTTACTCTCAAATAGAGAATTAAAAAAGGACATATGCTAAAAATTTCGAATAAAAAATATTTTGAAAAATAATTTTATAAAATCATTAAATTTTGAAAAAGCCCATTTGTGTATTGTTGAATAAAAATCTTGCCTTTTTTCCTCTTTATTTTATGATTTCAAGTGTTTAAAATATATTTTTGCTAGTAATAAAGAAAAAAATTTTTTTTCGAGATTTGTGAAAATTTTCGATTTTTGATTTTGGCTAAAAATTGTCAAAATCGTCCGTTTCTTCATTTTTTAATGAAAAACTTGAGTGTTGAGTCAAAACCTTTACGTAATTATTTAAGATTTTCTTTTTTGGTATATTTGTATTTTCATTAATTAATCATTTTAAATACCTGTTTGCTCCGGATTTGTTTTGCTTAAATTAATTTTGTTTTTGTTATTGAAATAATTGTTCATGGTAATAAAACATTCATTTGCCTTTACTTAGTTATAATTTTAAGAATGTGAATTAGTATAAAATAAAAGTCGAACCAACAAAGATCATTTGTACTCAAACAAAAAAAAAAGGATAAAAAAAATAAATAAAGAAATCTTATGCTCTGACATTGAGTTTTTATTGCTCTTGTATATGGCACAGTTGAAACCTACGTTATGTTTAAGGCAATTAATTTAAGGGCAGATATAATCCCTTCTCTCTAAGTTATCAAAAATATATTATCAAAACGAGATAAGAAGTAAAATTTAGAAATGCAGCTTACATTTAAAAAAAAAATTTTTTTGTTTTTATTTTATTTAGGTACATACATACATATACATATATACATGAGTGTGTGTTTGTATGTATGTTTATATGAAATAATATACTAAAAAAAAAAGGCAACATTTAACTTCTTAATTTTATCGTAAATACTCCTACAGTGCATTGACATCTACACACAATGCATTAACTAACAGTTTTTTTTTGAAGAGTACGAAGATTTCAGTAGATATATTACAATACGAAAAAAAATATTTTGGGAAATATAAACCATTAGTTACTGAACAACTTTTAAATTATTATTAAATTTAAGAAAATTTAAATGGTTCGAAAAAGGATATAATTTTATCGTTTTTGTAATTTCCTTTTTTCACTGTAAATAAAACTTAGAGGGTTAATTATTCCACAAGAAACCTTTAAAATATTTTACGTAAATAGTTCAGACTACATATGTAAATGCAAATTGTGTTTCACAATGAAATTCCAAATTTTAATATATTGATATTTAATTTTACACACATAAAAACGTACATCTTACAACTTTGGCTAAAATTTGTAAAGATTAATGTAATGTCAATAACATATTGCTTTGGAATGCGATTTTCTTCGTCAATTTCTTATTTGTTTTGAAAGTATTTATTTATTGAAAATGACGAATATTTGTTTCCTCCAAATGAGTTTGGTCCAAAAGTTTCTGTTTCTTCTGTATGCATATTGTATAGTTTACTAATTGGGTCGGTTCGCCTTGCTGGCCCCCAATTTTTCTTTTATTTTGAACTGGCTCTCGAAGAAAATCAAAATCAGTGTTTTTAGTTATTGGTAATAGAAAAAATTTTTTTAGTCAATAATATATAAATCAAAATTTTAATAGCGCACACTGTTTAAGTTTTTTTCATATTTTATAGCCCATGTTCTGAAAAACGCATATCGCTTAAATTTGGCGTTTTCGTTTTTAAAACGACAAAGAGGCGTTCTGGAAAACGCATATCGCTTAAATTTGTCGTTTTCAAACCGCTAGACCATACTGAAGCGTTCTGGCTTATTTTATTGAAACTGCACTTTAAACACAAAAGGAAATGATGTACAATTTAAATTTAATATATTTTCTCTTTATTTAAGATAAAGCTTATAATATTTTTTCACAATTTTAATTAAAAACATGCTATAAAAATTTACCTTCAGTTTTTCAATTGTCGGTCGCAATTGTTTACTTAAAAATGCAGTTTTGTTTAACCTGTACAGAGCTACGAAACTTAAAGCGCGGAGCAATGCTATTAAATTTGAAATTCTTCTGTGCAATTATATATGTATGTATGTACTTTCGCTTGGTCCGGTATGTCCAATGGATTGGACATTATGATTGGACATTTTAATTAACAATGCTTTAGATTGTAGCTTTTTCAAAGCCAATATAGCAAGCAAGAACGCTGTAGGCATTTTAATTTAAAATTTATTTCTTTGTTTGTGTGTTTTGTTATGATAAACCATGTTTTCATTATTCGAACAAAACTTCGGCAAATAGCAAAACGCCAGCAAATCGCTTCGTTTTCAGAACATAGCGAAATGCGTTTTGCGTTTTTAGAACCGTAAACGATTTGAAAACGCTGCGTTTTTCAGAACATGGGCGTATGTTTTTTAAAATATAAAAATTTTAATTTTTATAGTTATAAATTATACCCTACGCTTTCAGCAAAACAGAGCATAGGGTTATCGCGCTAAAAAACTAAATAATGTGCCATCTGTCGGACAAACATCAAACTAAACAGAAACACTTCTCACTTCCCATATAGCATATATATAAAATTTGGTCAAAATCAGTTCAGTAGTTTTTGAGTTTATCGATCACGAACATACGTGTTATTTTTATATGTGTATATATACCATAGATATAGATTCTGGATGAAAGCATGATTACGGAACCGTCACCGTTGAAGTTTTTACGGCTCCGTATTCTTTTGCGTTAGTTATTTTTGAAATTATGCAAAGCTAGACTAAAGTGTATTTTATAATATTGGTATAAGACATCTACTGCATCGAAATTGTTTTGTACGATAAATTCATACTTACTAATCTTTTAATTGAAATATAGGGAATAAAATGAATGGAATACAAACCACTTTTGACAAACCGCTAATTTTTCAATGGTCAGTGTAATACATCAAACGTAGCCACTACCTCAATATTTATTATATTAAAAAAAGTATATATTTTAAAAGACTAGTTGATTAAAATCCTAACCATATTTAGGAAATGTATACATAACAGCATATACATACGAGTACATACATATATATGCATATTCGCATTCGACCTTTGCACTGAAATGAATATTAACTTTTTCCACTTTATTTTGCTAACACCATATTGGTACTCAGAACACATTATAATTTCAACACACACCCTACTAAAATTTAAATACGTGTATATAGGTTATACGTACATATTTCAATTGCTTCTTTATCGCTATAATTCAAACGAAATACTTTTGCACTGTTCTTGAAATTTTCGCGGAACTTAATCACAGTATAAAGTTACGAACAATGTTTCTAATTATGCACAACGTAATTATATACATATGTATGTATGAATGAATTTTGAGATGCATTTGTTAAAAGGTTTCACAAACATGTATGCATGCACAAAAATACATATCATTGATCTCAAATAGAAAGGTCCCAACTCACATTTATTTTTTGATTAGTAACTTCTATATATATTCGGATTTCATACATTGAAAAATTCAATAAAAACTCTATTGTACTTGGTTTCTCCGCGATTACCCATTTCTCCCAATGCCGATACAGTGTATTATATATAAGAGAAATACCTTTTTTTAGCCTTGTTGTTTCTGAAGCAGCTATTCATACTAGTGATGATGTATTAAAAATCAAAATTTATTTTAAAATAAGAAAATAGAAAATCAGAGGATATCATGCCTAATTAGATGGAATAAATGGTAAAGAAAAAATCGGGCAAATAACTTGAATATGAATATTTTCAATATTAATGACATTCATTTCAATACTGTCTTTTTCAAACATATCTTTCGATAATATTGCACGAAGTATTTTATGCAGAAGCCAAACTCTGTTGAACTACATATTTCTTCGAATTCGTATCTATTCACTTTATTTAAAGGAAATTGTAACCTTTATGCAGTTGTATGTGGAATCAAACAAACTGGCTTCTTTACACATAAAAATTGCGTTCCAGATTAAATATTTCGTACTTATTGTGAGGCAACAGCTACAAAGTCGCCACGTGGTATTCCTAAAACTTTAATATACATGGGTATATACATACATAAATTTCTTTATAAATATGTTCCTTTAAATATATACACGCACCTCGTTTATTATTTTTCCATTATTTATTGACTAGTGTGGTGATAAGTTTTTTGTTTTTTATTATGTGTATTATTTTTTAAAGAATCAACAATTGTATTTATTTACTAGTTTATTAATAATAAATAATATTTTGTCCTACTTATTCTTTTTGTATATGTTGTATTGGTTTTTAATTATTTCAAACGTAGACATTACTTCCTTTTAAATTTTACAGTGTCTCTTAATAAATTGTATTTTATTATTATTATTTATTATTTCTATTTTAACACTTAACCTTTTAAAAATTCTATGTGTTTTTTTGCATTGTGTGTTTCTTTTTAACATTGAGCCCATTTTAGAATTCCGTTCACAAAGTGTGAGAGGGAACCCAATTTATTTTTAATTTAATACTAATTATATATTTATATTTCTTGCATACTTTTTAATCATCATCATTTATTAGCTATATTAGCTCTTGTTAATTTTCGTTATGTTTAATACAAACCCTGTAACATAAGACTAACTATAATATTGTATATAGTTTACGAGACCTCATAAGGCTTAAGGTATAAAATTTGGCATCTCAATCTTGTTGTTCCTCTTTCGTGAAATTATACGTAGTAGTTGTTTAATAATTTACTTAATAATAGTAAAGTATTCGATATATTTTTTGTTGTTGTTTCATTTATTAATAAATCTTAAATAGAAAATAGTACAGATTATTTAAATACCCTACTTTTCGGTGATGAAGGTGATGCTGACAAAATCTGATGAGAGTGAAATTAAAAAAAAATTGATCTTTGATAGATTTCATTATGTTTTCACTCAACCCATTCTGTGAAACCATGGTTTCTTTAAAAGTACAACTTTTTATAATATTAAAATTATAATTAATATTAATATTGTAATTGTATTATTTGTTTGGTTATTTTTGCATTTTATTTGAAGCAACGATTTTTTAGGTAAGCTCAGAAAAATTTTTTTTCTCTCGCCACAATAATAATATTGATTGGTAGATAGAGCTTTACTGCCTATTTATCTAAATACGAACGAGAAACTTCTTTTCTAAAAAATGTTTGTTTTTTTGTTTTCAATTACAATCTTTGAAATAGCGATTTTGTCGCATTAGGTTGACAGATGTATTAAAAATGATGTATTGAAAATTAAAATAAATAAAGTATATATAAATAAAGATAAAATAAGTTATACAATAGTTTCATATCTGGAATGTATTGAAGAAAACATATACTTATATTTAATTACAATTTTACAACTAAATTTTATTTAGTTATTTTCCAAAATTAATAAAATAATAGAATAACGAAGTTTGGAGAAGTATATGTCAATTTGATCTTATGTTGTGTTATGTTATGATCTGTTAACTATTTACAAATATTATTTAAAAATAACGTTGTATATGAGTACAATAAAACGAAAAATGCGCTTTTTTCAAAACTATCCAAATAAAAGAACACCAATATTTTAGGTTTCTTATCCATAACTACTTGAATAATTATATTAACCCAAACATGTTATTGAAAATTTTTTTTTACTTTTGACTATAGTGATAATAATAATGAAAGAAATAGGGGGAAATCAAACATTCAAGAGCAAAAATTTATTGTTTTTGATGTTTAAAATTTGTATCTAGATTTATTTTGCCTTGATTATTCTATTGAATGTACTTTAAATCAAAGTTGTTGTTGTGAGAAGTTGTGCTTCTTTATTAAAAAGTTGTGTTTCTTCCAAAAAAAAGCACAAAATGCATAAACTATCATTTATAAGAAAAACCAAATACATTAACTATCAAAAGACGGACGAATTTTCTTATATAAATTTATGTTTCATTTGTAGCACATAATATGCGCAAAAATATATATGAATACGTATATGAAAGTATCTTAGCTTTGGTTCAATATCAGCTTCTATCTCGAAGCAAATAACAATTAAAATTCAGATAATAGGCTAATTACAAAATTAGATAATACGTCAATCATCTAGACTTGGAATGCCAAAAAAAAAAAAATTCAGTTTAATTGTAAGTAATATAAGAATGTTAATAGGAAACTCCTTAAATATTATAAATATAATTGGAACAACCATTAAAATTATTTAAAAAAATTCAGGAAAATCTGACAAAACTGAATCATATAGGCACAAACATTAATTAAAAAAAAATCCTAACTACCTGAGATAGGGAAGAAAAAATCTACTTGGAATATTTAAAAGAACAAAAAAATCTATATGGTTTACAATTAAATAAAAAAGAAATATATAACCGCACTAAGAAAATATGGTTTGCATTAAACATTCCAAATTCTTTTTTTTTTAATTTTAACTTGAACTTCAACTGGTACGAATTAATTCGAGTAGATATCAAGTGCAAATTCACTTTATACAATATTATTATATATACTCCTATTAATACTCTACCCAAAAGCATTTTAGCACAAATGAAACATTACTCATACAGAAATGTATATGAATAATGTTTGCATCAGATTTGCCTTATTAGAACAATAGTTTTATTGTACTCTTATTATTAATTTGTAATTGTCAATAAATGCAAAAGAATATGTAATATTTATACAAAAATTTATGCATTTCCGATAAAAAAAAAGAAACACAACACACCTACATGTGCGCATAATTTTAAATATGTATGTAAATGCATGCAAAGTAGCGTAACTAAAAGTAAAGTATTTCCATTCTCGTAAATTTTTGATTACCAAATTAAAGATGGGAATGATTTTCCTTTCATATTGAATGATAATAACTTACATATGTATATATACATATACACTTAGTAAATAAATACTTAATACTTAAATAAAGCTGCAGAATTGTGGAATGATTAGGTATAGTGATACATTTTCTATCAATTACTATTCAATACCATGTAGATTGAGTTCGTTTGTGTATATTTCCATTTAGAGTTCATTGTGTTGAATTTCTGGTATATTTTTATAGAAAAATAAGAATATATAATACTTTTTGTGTGTGTGTTTTTTTTAAATCACTTGTTTCCAATTTTATAAAATTTTGCTGAATTTGATTAAAAGTATGTGCGTTTTTTTCTTTATTTATATCTATGTATGCAGTACTTCTGCGTGTTTTTTTGCAAAATGCCCCATTTTTTCTGTCGAACACTGCCGGTTTGTGTAAGTATCCCACTCGCAGTCGCAACCTTCTAAGCAATCAGGACATTCTAGTTCACTGTCTTGTCAGTACATCCAAGATACCGGTATCCATTGTGATGTAGTTTGAACCCTTTCAATAGCTGTTTCTAAGCAAGCTATAGTCTCGCTAATGTCATTATTGACGATAGTTAAATCAAAGAAATGTCCATACATTTGTCTTAACAATTCAGATTCTTTAGCTAATCGTTCTAAACTGCCATCATACTATAAAAATATTGAATATATTAGAAATGCCAAATTGGAAATGAATTTTAGATATATATGTAAGAAATTGCACATCTACTAACTATGCGCTTAGTTTAACTCTTAAATTTAATTTTATAGTTGCAGATGTCTTGCAATTATTTAATAGAGATTAGTAAATGCAACTTACATCTGCGATGTTTTGCAGCGAAGGTGCTGCTATAAACACTACATATGGTGTAAATTCAGATGTTCGTAAAATTTTTAACGCTTGTGGTTCCACATCAAGAATTGCCATTTTGCCTTCAGTATGAATGCGTCTGATCGTATCAAGTTTTGTTCCATACATAGCATCCTCATGTGTACCTAAAAAAAATTCAATATGTATGCATATACATAAAAACACCCACATATACATTTACATATTGTTTATTAAATTAAAAAATGTCTCCTTTTTTGACCTGCTTCCGAATTTGAAATATTCTTATTCTCTCCCGCTAACATACCAACAAGACAAAGAATTAATTTTATATATATACATATATATAGACACTTACTACATAAGATAATTTAAATATTTTTTATGAATATTATTGATTAATTAAGTTTTCTCAATGTTATTAACTAATGTGATTTTATTCGATTTTATTTTATTCGTATTAGATATATTGTTTAATTTATAAATTTTTTGTTTGTTATATATAACAACCTTATTTATTTGATTTTACTTTTAAACATTTTTTTAAAATTTTTCTATCTATGTGTGTATGACAAATCGAAAATTTTTTGGAGTTAATATTATTCCTGATGGTGTTACACAAGAAAGTAGCGAAATCTCGAGAAACAAAATTAAATATTTTTAATAAAAAAGAAGCCCTTTGAATATACTGAATATTTCCAGAATGATTAAAAGTTTGCATACCGTATTCCAGATATTCATTTGCTGCAATGTCAGCCATCATTTCATCATGTGATACAAAGTAATAACTACGCCCATTTTCTTCATCGGGTTTTGGAGTTCTTGTAGTATCTGCAAGAAGCCATTGAAAGAGCAAATATAAATTAAAACACATACGCATATTTATTTTCATTTTCATCCACGGATATAAAAAATCAATTACCTATTTTCGTTCTTTTTAGTCATTAGGCTAATCATAACATCATAACATGTTTTAAATCTACAAGGAATTATTTAATTAAATGAATTAATTAAGGAACTACGTTTCAGTAAACAATTTCTGATAAATCGCTCAAGTAAGACAACTACGAAATCTTTCTTATTGAAAAATTAACACAAGGGTCCTAAATACTTGAACTATCAGTAAGATATTTCATGAAAACTATTATATGAACAACTTCGGAAACAAAGTTATGGAAAAACCAAACCAAACAATATTTCCAATTTTTATTTACTTTTAATTTATACAATTTGATGCGTTAGTTGGTACAGCTGCAAAATTTGTAAATTATACAAAAAATTAAAATAAAGGTTTTAAAAAGAACTTCCTAAATAAAATCACAAAAACTCGCTCAGTTGTAGTAATGAAATTGAGTGGAAATGCCGAAATTAAATTAATTACTATTTTTCCTTATTTACTTCTGCTAAAATATATAATTTTTCATTTTACATTTTAGGTTTTCTAATAATTTGTCCATTACAATTAACAATAATTGTGTTTTGTCATCTCCACTGCAATTTACTATTAGTGTTCATTACTTACGCGGTATTGGATAGGCATATTTATCTGGATATTTGGATATTAAAGTGTTTTTGATATGGCGTCGGCCCACGCCATGAGCTCCTAACAGAACTAATGTTTTACGTTGAAAGTTCGGATCACCAACTGAAAATACAAACAAAATTGATATCAAGTATTTCTTCATATTAATTAACAACTCACCTGGTACTTTTACGACCTCTTCATAGGTAACCAATTCCAAGTTGTCAAAGATGCCGCTATGTTTAGCCAAATATTTGTCACGGCATTGTTTTTTTTTACGACCAAAAATAGAGCAATTGACTGTAGAATAAGAAAAAGATATAAAATTAATTTCATAAAAAAATTATATAACAATTTAAAGTCATGCCATATTTCATGCAACTGCAAATCTTCATTATAAAACATCAGTCATATTTACAAATATTCAGAAAAACATGCAATTTGAGCAAGTGACGTAGCGCTATCGAAAATTTGTTTACGTTTTATAATGGAAGACCATAGAAATGATGTACATATAGAAATTTTGTAATCTGATTATTTATAAAGAATTAAATATGAGATTATACTTCATGAGATATTATAATTGCAGAATAAGTTTATCTTAAAACCCTTATCAAATTCATTACATTATTAATATTTATATTATAATATTATGCTGGCATTTATAAAAATACATTTTATCTTTTTATGTTCCATTTAATTTACAAATTCGTTTATTGAAAATTAAAGCTTGCAATCAATCTAATAAAGTGAAAAAGAAATACAAGCGAATTTAATCTTAAAACGCCGATTTCACTTTAACCATATTATGTGTGCCGATCAGCTTATACGTCATCATCTACATAATGAACCAAGCCATAAATTAAATTCGGTTTTGATTTAAAGTGTTTAGAAATGATTGAAATTCTAATTTTGATGTCATGCAACCTAATACCCTAGTTCATTTAATTAGTATACTAAAACGTAATTTATTCGTTACGCCAAATTTATGTTTAACAGATATAATTATTCTTTTTATATTATTTTTTTTCCGGTACGTCGGAAAACTAGTAAATCTGATTAGTTAAAGTCGTATTAAAGGAATATCAAGCAAATCATTTATGAAATGGTTAAATCTGATGTTTTTCTTTGTGGAATAGCGTTACCTTTCCCAAGGAATAAAATTATATAACATGATTTGATTATAACATGATTTGAATGGATTTTGTTTATTATATTTCCTTTATTTAATGTTTTATGTTCACTATGAAATTGTTGGTCACAATTGTAAATTATTTATTATCCAATGTGGTCCATATATGTATGTTAGTAGATAAATATATACACGTAAATATCGGTAAACAAACCAAGCTTAATTTTGAATAAAAAACTCAATAAAAATGTGCTAAGTGGCCGTAAAAATAAACAAAATTATAACAATTCCAAATATTAGTTCAGTTGAAAATTATGGGATTTATAATACAATAAACAGTGATTGTGATTATTACTAACTGTTACGTGAACAAATTAACAAATAAATTAAATGCCCTATTAAGATATAATTTCTAAATAACTTTTGGTTAAACGTTTAAAATATAAAGTGAAATAAATATGTGATAACTACTTCAATGAGCATTTTTTTATAAATCGATCAACAAAGTTGGCTTTTTTATATGAGAGCGAGAGAGGAAATGTTCAGTTGTGTGCCTTGGTTACTTTGCTATATACCTGTGGATCCATCACACCCATCTGTGTGAGCGGAACATCCAGCACCAGGTTCTCCTATTTATATGTAGATGTTTGTAACAATATTACACATATTATGATGAAGGAATATCAATTAAAATTCATAGCGAGAAAATTAATGTTATATGCAATCAAGTCTAATTAACATGAATCATATATGTACATATGTATATGCATAATATGTATACGTTCATATATATCCAAATGTTCATAAATCTACTTATATTGTAAAAGCTAAGTATTATAAACCGCTCATTAAATGTGAAGAGATGGGCCAGATTAAAATATGATATGCATACATACACACAGTTAAAAGTCACACATACTGATATTTTAGTTCTTTTTTTCTTTTTGTTGCGTTAGGATACAAGTAGTTTATATGTACTATATGTACTATATGTATACATTCATATATAAAAAATATGTAGAAATGTACGAATAGATACGCACGTGTTTGCACATACATATACATTTGCATATATATGTACGTACGTATGGATACAGCCTGCAGATAATTTACCATTGTCTAAAAGTGAAAAAAATTGGTTAATTACTAGATCATGAAGCATTGATCGAGTGTAGCAAGACAAGTAGAGATCTGTGCACGCCTCTGTATATTTAAAATTAAGCTTCTATGATAAGATATTGCTAACCACAATGAATTCTAACTAATAATTTTCACATAGGCAATACGAGGTGTGATCAAAAAATATCCTTTATTTTCAAATTTCATGAGTCATGTATGCTCGATTTTATCATTTTTTTTCTGTTGTTTTTGGCAGATAAAAATGTTAGTCGTGGTCTCATGTGTTCTTCGGTTTGTTACTATTTATTACTAAATTTTGAGTAAAAACAACGTCGGATGTGAACTGTGGAACGTCGTCAACGACGCTCCATATTTGCTCAAAAACGTCATAACTGATGACGAATTATGGGTGTATGGATACGACAATGAACTCAAAGCCCAATCATCATCATGGAAGCGTCCAGAAGAGCCAAGACCGAAAAAAGCACGTCATCATGAATTCTTGCCACAAGGTCATATGATTAATAAGTTATGTACCGCTTGCGTAAAGTACTTCAACAACAAAATCGTAATCGTGCCTCAACTTAATTAAATCAATTTTATACAAAGACACAATTGCCTAATTTAGAAATAATTAATTTGTATGTGCGTACAACTATAACTTTATTTAATCTATAAAACATATCTAATGAAATATCATCAATAAGAGCAAACAAGTGTAACCATATTGTTCACAATATAATTAGTTAACACTGTACTTTTGTATAAAATAGACGTTAGTGTTTATTATTTTATTAAAAATAATTATTCGTACACATACATACAAATGAATTTTTAAATGTTTAATTTTGATTGATTTACAAAGTTATGCAAATAAAAAGTCAACAAATTGAGTAGTCACAGATGTAATGTATGTATATATGGATACGAATGCTCATAAGAATTATATACGTCCATATGTATATATTTGTATTACATGTATGACATACATATATGCATTACTTTTTATAATACACACAAATTTAACAATAAAACTTAGCGATATAGATAAACATGAATATGAGTATTTAATATAATGATGACTTTTCATTTTCTTGATATTTTAATTTGAATATCGTATTCGTCTTTAATTATCTTACCTTGTTCATTTTTAGTCTTGTCTACCGTTTGACAGCGTATGCGCCACTCCTGCAGTTCTGGTGATGGTATTAGTCCAGCTGAACCACCAACAGCATCTAAACGCGCTTGCCACCAATGTTGGTCATCTTTACTTATAATCTGAAAAAATGATATTATAAAAAAGATAATTCGCATAAAATATTTGCTTAAATATAAAACACAGGTCAACAAATATGTAGTTTGATTAACATTGCTCACGGAACATATGATAACATTTAGTGAGCGAATAACTTAATAGTAAGGTGATTTTTTCATGTGGTTTTTAAAGCAGCATAGCAATAAAATAATACTAAAATAAAAGAGAAAAAAATTTTTTAAATATAATAATGTAAAAATATTTCATTCGAGGCTTTGACATAATGTACGGATATACTCCTCAACTACTGTGTAGTGGACCATAACATTGGTCATCTTTCGTGTTGCGTTCCCGAAATATGATCTTGAACATTTCATAAGACATCATTATTTTAATATTAGCCTAATTAATATATATAACAACGATATATAACTATAATTGTATGAAATATCTTGCAAGTGGGGCCATCTTTAACATTAAAATAAATCCCTCTCTAAATTGTATATTAAGAATTTTTTTAGTCATTATAACTTTTTTAAGTATAGTTAAGGTTTTAAATAGATAAACATACATACATACATGCCCATACTCGCAAATCGTTCTATTAATAAAGAATAAAAACTAGACTGCATATGTGTGGTCATAATATATTACGTAAGTAAGTGTTGACCAATGAAATAATATGGTAACATTTTCAAACAATAATAAAACTTAACTTCAAAAATGAATGTATAAATGTAATTTTAAGAAACAGATTTACAAGTAGCAGATATTTGATAAATATTTTCACACTGACTAGAGAAATTTCAGTAACAGCGACAATATTCAGGGACGCAAATGTACCCCATGTTTAATATTGACCATTAATTTTTAATTTTATCCAATTTATCAAATAAAGCAAATAACTTCAAGGTTTTGTATAATAATTTACTATAAATTATAGATGTGTTCGCTTATTGAGGAATTTTTTCTTAGTATGATACATATATGTGTTTATATGAAAAAAATATTTTTGCAGAAACCTTTCAAAATTGTCAGCTTGAGTTAAATTTTTATTTAACTTACTTGTAATATATCCCCAACCTGGAAGGCTATTCCAGCTTGTGCACACGGTATTAACTCATCATCTAGTGGATTATAATCAAATTGTGCTCTTACAAATATCTGTAAAAAAATAATACAGCATATTAATTTTTTTTATTCACTTTAACTTTTTTATAATATTATTATAAATAACGAAAACTTTATTATATTTCGTTAATGAAATTATTAAACCTAATAAAAACTAAAACAAAAATAATAAATTTTACTTAGAAGCATAAACTAACATACATTTTATAATCCCTTCGTGACACTTACTAGAACTGGCGCTGGTCTTATCCTAAAAAGCTGCATGATTCCCAATTAATAATATTTTTGTTTGTGAAAAAAAATGAAAATGTCAGTTTAATTAAAAACAAACTAGAAAATTATAATATAATACTAAAAAATTAAAAAATATTTTAAAGTAAGTACGGGATGTAAGGCGTAAGATATATTGTTTACAATATGAAAATGTACTTACATACTACGTACTATGAACTCATATAGCTCGAGTACATACTGTACACACACAAACACAGTAAGAAATATATTTAAGACTATTACTCACACTCATCTTTTCTTTGATCACACTATCTTTGCAAGGAATAACTACAGAAAAGGACATTAATATTAAAGCAATGTCTACATAAAAAATTTGTTAATACAAATCCAATGGAGAATTATAGATAATCTGGAACTATCTGTATCAAGCTCAATTTCCCGCATTCCATAGATGTTTACTAGTCTAAAATAAATATATATTTTGTCACTGATCACTTCAATCGCTGTTAACACAAATCTGCTGCTGATGTTCAACAGATGAACCATCCCTACTCACTGTCAGCAGTCTCAGAAATACAGTAATAACAATACCCTTGGGTATTACTAATAATTTATCAGATGCTCATACTAGTTATGCTGAATTTTTAGCATATTCAAGTATCGCAAATAATACCGCAAAGTCATCTCAAACCTGTTCTTTCGTTTAATATATACCTAAACTTATTCTGAAATATGCTGAATATATTAATTAAATACTAAATTTAAACTTTAATCAGATAAATGGCACCTATAATGACTATTATAAACCTTTTGATAAACTTTTTGTAAATGATTGTATTTACTCAGTATATACATATATGCATATAGCGATAAATTAACAACTACAAAAATAACCAAAATTATCCCAATTTTATCTAGTGATCTAAGAATACCAGAATTACTTTATGATACAGACCTGAGAAAGTTTTTATCACCTTTAAACGCAGAGAATAAGTTCGATGTCAGTGATCATATCGTTACGACGTTTTATGATAAGATTTATTGGTTCTTTAAGCAGTGTATTCCAAAACAAATTCTCAATCATCTGGACCTCCATGAAAGAACAGCAAAATAAATATCATATAAAATATCTAATTCAGCCTCAGACTGCAAAATATTCCCTATCTCGTACTGAATACAGCAATAGAAATTAAAAATATTTTAACTGTTATCTTATAAAAATTGAAGAATTTTAAAAAGAATCCAAGATATTTTTACAATTTTGTAAATATTAAAGAAAAAACCTCTACCTGATAACTGGTTCGCAAGTCTTTTCATCTATCTACGCTGAAAAAAAAATATTAACTCTACTGCAGAAGCATGCCACCACCGTGGAAGTCAATCTATTTTAATTGCATTTTTTTTATCACTGTTCTGTGTATGTTCATATGAATTGATTATAATGAAAAAAAGCATGCAATTTTTATCATTCAATAAATAATTACCTCGCAAGGAGGGGGAGCACTTCTATAAGAAGGAACTATCTTAAAGGTTACAGAACCACGTGCTTCACGCTGTATTTAAAAAGAAAATAAAAAAAAATTATTCATTGTACAAACGACTTAGCGTCAACATTTAAAAAGGAAAATTTTGAAGAAAAAAATATATTTTTTATTTAATTCAATTGTATACAATTACATTATATATAATATTATATATGCATGTATGTATATCAACAGATTTAAAATAATAACTCAATACAAAATCAATAATTCCAAAAACATATACATATGTACTATTAGATACGTTAGAGATTAAACATTTTTTGTCAAACATGATGGTGACGGTACAAAAGTAGCAATGATTTAGGTATTAAAGAAATTGATTAAAATTTATTATTTTTAATTTATGTGGACATCATTTTGATGAAAGGCACCGATTAATACGTTATGTGCTGGAAGTCGACGTTGATATTCATAATAGGGATAATTATAAGTTTATAGGTAAGAAGAATTAAAAAGCTGTTTAATTTGTAGTTACATATTTTCAAGAGATATTTAGTTACGTAAAAATTAAATTAATAAATAAAAGTAAATATTATATAATATAAAAAAATAAATGAAATTAAATGTTAAATAATATAAAAATAATAAATGATATTCATTATAATTTTTTAACTTACTAGCATTCGTTGCAATTGACCAACAGATTGGTTCTGTACTGACTGACCATTGATTTCACGAATTTCATCACCCACATGCAGGGTTGCTTGCCGATGAATCATGCCGCCATGCATTATACGTGCAACTAAACAACGACCGTCTTCAGTCATTTTTAAAGTTATGCCCTATTAAATTAATATAAATTATTATTTGTATATCAATTTTTTTTTAGCCCGAATAAAGTAAATAATAAAAGTAAATAAATAAAGTAAATAGGCCGAATAAAGTAAAAGGCCTCATTTCACTATCCCACACAATCGTACCATTTGTCAAATTTGGCATGTGTGCAAAAAAATGAAACTGATTAAAAAAAATAAAAATTTTGGAAAAATTTACGGTTTGAATGTTTAAAAATATGGAACTGATTAAAAAAAATTTTTTTTTTGAAAAATTTAATGTTTGAGTGTATAAAAAAATGGAACTGATTAAAAAAAATAAAAATTTTGGAAAAATTTAATGTTTGAAAGTTTTTTTTTATAGTTTCATTTATTTAAAGTTAAAATTTCTTTTTAATTTTAATATTTTTAAAAATGGCTATCAATCTTTTTCTACAGCATCAAATATGATTTTATAAAAAGTTTCATAAACTTTTGCAAATAATCCGATTTTTATTTCGCACTATTTCATTTTTTCAGTACACATGCTAATTTGAGAAATCGTACGACTGCGTAGGATAGTGAAACGAGGCCATAACCAGCAGAAAATAGGTATAAGTAAATAAAATAAAGAATAATTTACTCCGCAAAAAAACAATCACATTAATGCTAGTGTGCCACTATTGGTTGCAGAGTCCTTCGATTATATTAATTTCAATTTTAAAAATGGTATTAATTTGTAATAGTATCTTTTTTAACCGATAACAAGAACACACACTTAAGAGCCATTTGGTCAATCATTTAACAGACAGTAGTGATTGAATCATCTAGCACTTGGAAGAACAAGCTTCTATCAGGGAAATACCCATTTCAATACCCATTGGTTCTTATCACTTTAAATTAATACTTCATAGTATGTAGCTCAATGTATTACTTGTACTTACCATTGGTTCATCAGTGTTTTTTTGGAATTGTACTAAACGAACTCGCGTTACATGTTGTAGCTCGGTAGTATCTGCGTTTTCCAAGTCTTCTCCATTGCAATATATAGGCATAGGGGGAGGCGTAACTCGTAGAGCTTCCTCGCCATAAACATCTCGGGCCACAACGTCATGAGTGTGCAATAATGCCTTCAAAACAATAAAAAAAAAATTATTGCATACATACCTATACGAGTATAATAAAATATATACATATATATATTTTTTTCATAGCAATTAAAATCGTTTTACCATATACTTTGGTAAATTTTACTCTGCAGAATTCATTTCTAGTCCACGTTTCTGATACAACTACTTAATTAAATTTCACTGATACTCACTCATAAGTATATACAGCCGAATAAGGAAGTAATTAGAAATATTTATATATACATATATATATATATATATAATATAACACACATATATACATATGTACTTGTACATTTGTGTGCTTTGTAGTAGCGAATTATCTCACGACTATAAAAGCTCTTGAAATCAAAGTTTTCATAAATAAGTTTTTCAAAGTGTTAAGAAAAGCTTATTTACCTGGTATCTCATGGTATATTATTATTACAGGAAAAAATTTACAAATTAATCAAAGTAACCTCGTCCAATAGTTTTTGTTTACAAAAAAAAAAAAAATCCAAATTCTTGTAGTATTTCAAAATATAATTTTTAAGGTATAACTAATTTGTAGTAAGACCCAAACACTAAGACACAGTCTTACAGTTAACATTGGACTCAAATAACACAACATTTGCTGTACGACTATGTCTAAGTAATTCAGAAATATTAATTTTTTATTACTATATCAGAATAAAGACGTTGTTACTGTAAATAATAAAGCAATACGTAACACTTATAAAACTATTTATTTCATTTACACATAACATTTCTACAATATTCCAAATTACAATTCTAATAACATTGTTAATAAAAGATAAAAAAAATAAATTAGTATTTAGTATGAAATTAAAGAAAAATCTAAATGTTGTACATATGTACTTATGTGTGTTAAAGTAATTTCATCGTCAGCAGATAGAAAAATGGATTGCAACTATCAGTTTCAATTAAAATGCATGTATAAAAAATATATACTTAATATAATAATAAAAACATAGTATATATCGTTATGCAACACTTGGACCGGATACAGATTTTGATTAATCCCAAATTTACTATTATTTTTCTTGTTAATAACCAATTATTCTATCGTTATAGGTGAAAGCAATAATTAAGCGACGTATTAGTATCAATTTCGATGAATTACGAATCTTTTAGAAAATTCATAATGTCAATTCCATGTGCGTTTTTCTTTTAAATTACTGCAAGTACAGTCACATAAAATAAATCGTGTTCCACTTACATAGTGTAATACATTTACAAACAAAAAAAAAATTTTTTTGAATAAATATGAATCTACTACCTTTTAATTGATTAATTAAACATTAAAGTTGCCGAAAAACTTTAATATTAATTGTTTGTGTATATAAAAATAATTGTAAGCTTGACGACTCCACATCTGCCACCAATTAGCAAATTAATTAGCAAATGTCACAACGTTAGTAGCAACGTTCTTGGTGAAATCTTGCTATGCAGAGAACATTCAACGATAAAATTACAAAACATTAATGGAAATTTTGTTTGTTCTCCGTTATAAGCTTTCTCTAAATAAAAAAAAAAAAGCACAAATGTAACATGTGGTAGATTTACCAAAATTATTTTTCGTTACTGAAAGAGTTACACTGATTCAAATTCATTTTTTTATAAATACATTAAGAAATGTTTTCCATTGCCATAGCCACTTATATCGTTTTACCATCATTAAACTTTATAACGATTACGTTGTTTTTGCGACGTAAAGAAGAGAATAAAAATGATCAGTCTTGAATTGTAACAACATGACTACAAAACTATAACTCGCTTTAGAAAATATAGAAATAAAATAGCCTGTTTCAATTTTCGACTTAAACGACGTTACAAATAATTCTTTCAAACATAAATATGGATGTATATAAGTATATCAATGTAAATTACACCTTTTAAAATGCTGCTTAAAATGGTATTGCAACTCTAAATAAAAATTCATTTATTTTTCGACAAAATAGTTATATTGAGTGTCATTTTTGCTACGTGCAGAAAAATATATAAATATATACATATATTAGTATATATATATATACTGTCACAATATTGTTTCGCAATACTATTTGGTCAATACAAGTTTAGCATCCTAATTTTTTGAAACATGTTAATTAATAAATACTTTAGCATCTCACAGTACATGTATAATCTACAGCTGGGGCAAGAAAAACATTAAGTATAAAGCACCAAGATCACATTTGAGAATTGCAAATACAAATAAATCAAAGTCCTCGTACACGCTTGTACAATAAATTATACTAATTGTACTTACACACATAGATTTGCAATGTCTTTTTAGGTCGATAATCAGTTAATACGTAATATAAAGCACCAAAAACAAAGTTTGAATACGCAAACCTAACAGTCGAAAATGGAACAAACTTTTTAAAATTTGTCTGCCTCGTAAAAATGAAATTTAAATGAAAAGTAAAATATTAAAGAAATATTGAAATTAAAGCTTTGATTTGTAAAATTTTTGTTCCCGTGGATCAAAAATATGTACAAAGGTATTGTGGAATGAAAATTAATTTTTTGCCTTCTCAGAGAATGGATTTATGCGAATTATTAAAAAAATCAATTTTTTTACGAATAAAGATTAGTCACGAATATTATATTTATTAAGATGAATCTTACTTGTTTCTGGCAAAAGGGAATTGGTGTAACTGTTGAGTACATTTCTGTAAATTAATGCAGATATCCTTACCTGAAATAAAAGAAAAACAATATATGAACTTACAATGGTATAGCCATAAGGGAAAAAATATTAGAATACATTTGAGTAAGTAAAACTTATTGAAATTTAGCAAGATTCTTCAAAATAAACGAAATTGTAAATCATTCTTATAATCAATAAAAATATAATTTACTAAGCGTATATTGAGTTGTATTTACACACAACTAAGTTAGAGTTTAGCGAAACAACAATTACCTGATGTCCTGAGCATATCGAACCATTCGGAGCTCTTATTCGAAAAGGACTGTGAACTGGGCATGATGTTCTTGGACCCCAGCGTGAAGATGAAGGTCCTTGTATTGACATGCTACTTATGCTATTTGAACTACATGGATTAAAAACAGGCAGCGGAGGCACAGGAGCCGCAGGAAGGCCTAAACTTAAAGTGTTAAGACCGCTCACACTGCGGCAGTGACCACCATTCGATGTATTCGGCGGCAAAACGTCGTCCAGAGAGTGACCAGCAATTGATATACCACTTAAAGAGATGTGTGAACCTAATAAACTGTCATTGTGACCGTGGCCGATGCCACCTGATATCATCGACTGTTGCAATGGCGGAGGCACAGCATTTCCGTGCGGACAGACCGATACAGTCGCAGAAATAGGTGTTCCCGATACAACTCCGCCACTGCAACCAGCACCTACATCGGCGGCTTCTGCTGAAGACCATTGTAAACAACCACCACCACCGCCGCTACGACCTCCTGACAATGAAGTTGCTGAAACTACTCGGAGACTATTTGTCGGATGTGAATCGCAATAATGATCCACAGCAAAACTGTCCTGGCTACCAGAGCATTGCAATCTGTGCGGTGGCGGTGGAGACGACTGACGTGAATAAATGTTTCTTTATTTGTGGTCACGCGTTTGACCTACCCAAAAATGTTTTAATAACAATACTCCATAAACTCTTAATGCTATTATGATATGTTATTGCGCATTTATTTTGCACAACTAGTCCTTTTGCTTGAAGCGCGGCATAAATTCGATCACATTGACTTCCACATAAGAAATCTTTAAATCTTTTTCCAATGGTATCATTCGCAAACAATCTTTCAGATAAGAATGCAACCTGCTTTTACCATGAGGTTGTATAATCACAGTTACATATATACATATATATACATATATAATGTATTTTTTGCCTATTGTAATAGGTTGCTTAATTTTGCAATATCATTTCTGATTCATTTGGATAAAAAGGTCATGCAATAACAACAAACTAATTCAACGAGTTTTAACAATTTTTTACAGAATTAATTTACAAATTTTTTAAATATTAACTTTGATCATTATTTTTTTACTACAAATGCAATGTGCTACAATGTCACTGTACAAAAGTAGGCGTTTGCTTAACATGTAACTTACAACGGCATTACTATGTTTTATTTTAGCATAATCAGTTTTAAGAAAGTTTTATGCCTGTTTATTTATTTCAAAAGAACTATTTATATTCCCCGCCTTATTCATTAGATTTTTTTCATATTAATTTCGTATCACAATTTTATTAAATTGGAGTTTAGTAGGTTTTTGAATGAAATGTTTAGTTTATAAGAATTTAAATATGCAGTTTAGGATATTTAACTCTGTAATTAAAACTTGAAAAGTAAATATACATATGTCAGTGTATTTATAGGTAAATTTTATCTCCATAACAAAAAACAAAACATGTGTATATACCAGAGTTGTACATCCACTTTATCAAATTAATACCGACAAAAAATAATTTCTTAAGCGTTGTATCACTAGAGCCATTCATTGTATTACTTTTAGAAAAAATAAATAATAAAACTAATAAGAAATCAATATCGCACAATATTTCCCGGTTATATGGCATTTCTTCCAAATAATATTATAATGAAGCAATTATTACCATATTACCAAGTAATTAGATATCTACTAAAGTTAAAATGTCAACGTTTGTTCACATTACGCTTTTTTATTCCGTATTTCGTAACAGGGTACTTATGCCATTACTATAATTATGATGCTCGCTAGAGACCATCTTCCCTAAGATTAAAAGCGAGTTCGGTCGCATATACTGTATTCAAATTGGCAGTAACTATGCCCTTTGGGGAAGTAGCAAATCCTTCTAAAAAATTGCAATGGACTGTACTAAGACAGACTACTATGCTAAATAGCGAATCCAAATATTGCTTAATATTTATGCTGGATATAAAGGATTTAGGAAATGATAAATAAAATTTTATTTAAGAATTAAAAAAATAACGAAATAATAATTAACGTAAAGAATATATGTATATATAAGAACTACTAAATATGGAGTCTGGATACCATATTTTCAACAAATTATTACAGAATATAGTACACTTCGAAAATTTGTTGAAGCCAATGAATACCCACAAGAATTTTAAATTCTCCAATAGATAATTTGACAAGTTATGACAAACTAGGCAAATTTAAATTATAATTATTGTCTTCTCTTTTTTTTTTTGTAACAAATCGTAAGTAAATTCAACGAAGAGTAATATGGAAAGGCGGCATTTTCGCACAATACTACACAAATTCAAGAGAACGCGTTCGACCACTAGTAATACACCAAGTACATACGCACAAAGAAAAATCTTCAACTGAAGAGAATATTTTAGAAGCAACTCTGGATACACACATTGAAATTTGGAAATAAACAAATATAAAAGCAAAGCCATTTATTGAAATACTTACAGCGGAAGTAAACCCTAAAATTATAATGAAAATTAATCAATATGCGAGGAGCACATTCTGTATGTATTAACAATAATTAAACGATTATCCGCTCCGTTGCTTTTTTTTATGTCGTAGTCTACTTGTATTATGGTTGGGTGACATTATTCACACATGTGTGCGTACGTAGTTTGTTTGCAACAAATATTTTCTTGTATAGTTGCTGTTTTTTAATTTTTATTATTTAGAAGCTTTTTTTGAAAACAGAGTGTACATTTATCAGCAGAAACAGTTACAGAACGAACAATTCTGTTAAAAATACTTTATCATTGTTGCTATTTCTATAATTTTAACTTGTAGAATTTAAGCAGGAATGTACATATATATACATATGTATGTATGTATGTATATGTATGTACATAATCTTTGTAAAATTTCTATATGTATGTATAAAGATTTAAAGTAAAAAATCCTTACAAAGTTGATGCTTGTATGAGCTTAACAATTTTAAAACTTCACTTCTATATATTCTTATATTGAATACCAAGTAGATACACAGGTATGCGTGGATTTCCCAGCATATGTGCATATGTATGTATGTATGCATTTTCTATTCCACAAATATATATTCTTATAAAAGCAAAAATATTAATTACAAACTTTAGAATTGCTACAATTTTCTGCAATCCACATTCACACACGTATATACATTTATATGTATGTATATATGATCTAGATATTTTTTTACATTTAAAAATATACATACTACATATGTGCATACACATGTATGTGAATCCATACATCCTACATACATATACACACACATCTGTATGTAAGTGCCAAATCATTTCTCTTTATTGAAACTGCTTTAATTTTTTTTTCACATATGCAGCCGAAATTCTGATTGTTGCTTTTCTACATGTTGTATGCATGTATCTTAATGAAGATGTAGATGTGCATAATTATATATTTATATGTATAATATGTACATTGAAAATTCTGTACAACATGGCAGGAAGAAATTCCTGCATACTTACAAACTTACATACATATATACACACACACGCGCATTTGGAATAAGGGTAAAATTAAAAAAGGGAAACGAGGAGTAGTACGAAGTAAGCACCAAAATTTCAGACTTCAAAAATATAAGACACGACAACAGCTTCCAATATATAATTTAAAAATTATTCAAAAAAAGTAATTCCAAACATCCACATACACATGTACTCATGCATACATATATTTTTACATTCCCATTGACGTGTGTTCATATACATACATAGAGATTATTCTTTGAATTATTTTTTCCTTTATAATTTTAAATCTTATTATTGTCTGAATTCACTATTCTATTATGTCAAAAAAAAAACTTTTTCTGGTACACTAAAAGGAGAATGTAGTTTTATTGATTTCCTCAAAGTTTTGTAAATTATTTTTTTTCCAGAAAATATTTTTGGTGTAAGGTAGATATATTTTAATTTTATAACTAATAGAGAGAGCTATGTATGCTGATATACCGTGCACAATTGAAAAAAGTTTTTAACTGTTTGAATATAATTATGTTTGTATATATCTTATATAGTTGTACCCTTACCAGCCAAGGGCTCGCGTTATACTGCCATGGTTCAATTGCACAAGGTGAGCCAATATAGATTAATTCCTTTACATCGGAATCACGACATTTCTTAATATCTACAAGTTCTCTGAAACTTTGGTGAGTGTAGATAAAGTAAAATATATTTCTCTTTATATTTCACTTACGCAAAGACTTTCGCCGAAAAAGGACGAAAGATATTACTTCACAAAAAAGGTTTGCAGGATATTCAGTGAGTGGGTGGTGGATGCTGTTCTATAGCTGATGCTGACTCTGCACAAAAATAAGATTATATACATATCCATATATACGTACGAAAATATGTATAAGCATGTATGTATAAAATATGTATATGCAGATGTAAGCTTTCCTTTTCTTAAATTTAAAATATTTTTATTAGGCATGCGCACTAGCTGCACTTCGCGAAGTATGATTTCTGCGGTATAGTTTTTACTATTAAATTTTAACGATTCTATAAATTAAGTAGTAAAATATTAAAAATTCCACTTCTACTGTCACTCTTGATTAAATTTTTTTATAATTTCAAGAGCACCCAATATTAATTTTTTAATAATTACAAGACAACACAACATTTATGGAAAACCCCAATATTTTAATAAGAAGTTAACAAATGGTGTCACGGTCAAATAAAAAACGTCAAATTGCATTTTTAATATCATGAAAAATGAAATGACTCAACTAACTGATTTTTTATGAAGTGTAACAAATACTTACGATGTAGGATTATTAGAATAAAGTATAATTTTGATGTTTTGTTATAATTTGAACACCCACTTACACAGTATGAATGAATGTACATATTTCACAGGGTATTTTAATTTGGTTAGCTACGTAATTTGCTTTTTAAGAAAAATTTTCAATAAATTATTTATTAATTAGAGGTAAATTATACACCGAAATATACAAATTCAATGTATTTTAAATTTTCTGCTGATTACTAATTTTTGGGAATATAGTGAAATTTAAAAAATAAATACTAATATTTATACTTGTCTTAAAAAATATTATTTATAAAATTGTTAAGAGTCAATGATTGCAAACACTTTCTTCCGGAGAAGCTAAATCTGCATAAACAGTACTCACACATAGATACCTACATACGTATAAAAACACCTTTCAATAAATTATTCACTCCATATTATATTTAAATAAAACAAAGTATGCGTGAGATAAATTTTTTTATATTGAATGTACTATTTTTGGAATGGATTAACTCCATAAACCAAAAAGTTAACAGAAATGATAACAAACAAAATGTATACACTGAATTATTGCTATTGCACCTTTTATCTGACGAGATATAGGCAGTATCAGTTGAAATATGCTTGGAGAAATTAGTATCATTACTAAAATTTTTTGTAATGCTATAAAAATGATTTCCAATATAAATGACTTATTATTCAATAGCTAAAAACCATTGTAATTTAGTGGTGTTATTACTAACTATTAGAGAAATTAGCTTAGAAAGTAGAGAGGAATTAAGTTCTTTGATTTAACGGTTAATAATAATAAAAATATTTAATTAATGGACTTAATCATTCATATATCAAACATAAAACTGTCCGAGTGTCCGCTGCAGATCTGCTGAGTGACATGCATATAAAATATGAAATTTTTATCATTTTTAATTTGGTATTTCATTTATTTTTTTACACAATAAAATTTAGAAACATAAAATCGCTAATATTAAAGTATATGACGTAAGCATAATTGAAAGTGATCACAAATATAAAAGCGTTGATGAATTTTTTGAAATACATAAAAACTCAAATTAAACTTAATTAAATTAAATTTTTTCAATAGCATTGATGTAAATGCACCTTTTTAATACACACAATTCTTTCAAAACATATATAGCAGCATTACTTGATCTTGCTTTTTTAAATAGAAGTATACAAAATGAAATAAAAAAAGTAATGTATGAGTACATATCCTGCTAATATTAGAAATGCAAAAGGTTTGGGTTTTTCTACCTCACGCAAAATCTGATTATTTTATTTGTATGAAATTTAATAGACGGATAACATATGGTGCATATTAAAATACACGATATTTTAGTGGTTGAAAAAACAAAATACAGCGTAAAACGAGTCAAAATGTGTATAGTGCACTTCCTGAAGCCAAAGAAAGATTATGCTCTTTTACTCTTAGTAATTTTTCTTTTTCTTTTTAAATTACTACACAAACACAGTTACGAACGAAAACTGAGCAGTGTTTGTATATATGGACATGTAGATAAGTTATTTTCTTGGTACGTTCTCATACCATTTCGGCACTTTACATAATTTTAGAAAATTTGCAATAACCGATCGGGAATAAAGAAAATAACTTTTTGCAAATTTCAAGTAGCACAATTGATGATGTGATGATTCTACAATTACAAATTTATATTATAGATTTCTCGAGAAATACTTAATACAAAGTAAATGAGATGCTTAACGGTATAAGTATTCAATTGCATATACATATATATTTATATATGTTTAAGCTTGATATGGCAGTAGTTTTTTTATTTTTTAATTAAAACGTCGTTCAATATAATTAATAATAATAGATGTTTTCGATAACATGCTTATCTGTTTTTAAAATAACCAACACCTGAACTTTTGCATTTATCAAGCTAGTAAATAGATTTTAATTAAAAAGAAATAAACTAATTACATAATGGTTTGATTAGTCAAATTTATTATTGAATCTAAATTAGAAAGAGCTGTACACTAGTAAGTATGTATTAAAACGCATCTATCATGTTGAAATAGATACTTTAAAATATTTATGTCGACACTTAATATTTAAAAAAAAATACTGGTTGAAAACTTTTAGTAAGCTTGTAATAAGGGCGTGTACAGAATAATAAATAAAAGACTTATTTAAAGCACTGTATTTTTGCGAATACTAAAACACATATGGATGTACTTAAGAGAGTGTGCATAAAGTAGCACAAACAAACAGGACCCACATTTTGTATTATGCAGCAAATGTAACATATTCCTCGTATGTTTGCTTAACTTAAATGTATGCAGCGTAGCTACTCATGACACCAATCTTATACATTTTCTATATTTTATATATTGTCTTTTTTGCATATATAACACCGTTTCTTATAGTATTTTAATAAAATCCAAATAAAAATATACATACACATATGTAAGCATCTATATCATACACAAATATTTATGTACAACATTCCATCTCTTTTATTCGAAATCGCTCCAAGCCGTATATTGTAAGAAGCTGCCAAAAAATTTACCTTTCAAATTCAATATCTGGTTGAAAACTATCCACAAATTTAAAAAATTCATATGAACTGAATTGTGTAAAAATCTCTCCCCAAATAGCAAAGGAATCGTGAAGTTAACGAGAACATATAAGAACAATATTAGTTGGAAAAACACTAAAGTGCTTCTAAGAGCAAACCATTAGTATGTGAATCAGATTTCACGAGACATTGAAACCTGAAAATTTATAGACCATAAGTCGTTAAGGCGTATTTGGTTTTACACCAATTTATGGGAATGTAGAAATAATTCAAAAGTAGCGTAATAACTACCCCACCAACTGCTAAATAACGAGAACCATAACAATTAAAATGGTTACGTTTCAATTAGAATATTGATTGCTATCTCATTTCATATTGAAAATATGATAAACCATGCTAGACAAAATATTAAGTACGATTACACATAAATATTACATGTACGTATAACTTATATTGTCTAATATCTTGTACTATATACACAAGTTCAATGTACAATGCATGTCCTTCACTTCGTTACTGAGAGCGACTCTCTGCAGAAGTTGAATAATTCACATTACACTTACCTTGACGTGTAAACTGTTGTAATAACGAATTATGTAAGATGGTAATTTTTCAGCGGTTTCAAAACCAATCCATTGTATAAAAAGAGTATTTAATGCGTCTTCGTCAATCATTTATCCGCACATATTTAATGAGTTTCTTTTCTTAAATGCTTGGTGGTATTTCAAAATTTCCAATCATGGCAAACTTCCATCCATAATATGTTTATCATCACCTCATAACACAATTAACCGATTAAAACAGAAGTTCATATAGCAATAATTTACATATATCTCATTAAGGATGCTAATATTCAATAAAATTTCTGTTTGTAGCATAAATATTATTTTAATATTTTCATTTTCGACACGGTACTTTTTGCAATACCACGAATACAATCTCATTATTCTTGAAAATGAAAAACATTTCTTCAAACAATGCAGAAACTTTAAACCAAATAAGGTTTAAGCCACAAGAATACTTCGAAGGTCATACTATACGCCAAATTTAAATTCTGATTTAACAGCTAAAGAAATGACATATTGATGATTTGGATGCGTGTTCGCAACAATGTTTCCCCATGAAGGGTGGGAAATTTTTTTTTAATCCGTTCTATTCCTACTACCCTACCAGCGATATTTCATAAGAGGTTCGCAGCCTTTGTACACAGTATCTATACATCACATTAGAAATATTGAAAAATTGTGTGATGAAGAGCGATCCAAATTTAAAAAAAAAACTGATTTATGTCTAAAAAAACACTTCCTATATACACACAAAAATATAAATATGTATGTGTATACACAGGAGAACAAATTGCAGAAAAATATCGAATTTGATGCATATACATATGTTCATCATAATTTGTTATTTTTATAACTTTTTATTGGTATTGTTATAACAATTCTTCTCTTTTTGAGGGGCGTACTATTTTCATTTATGTAAATCTTGCTTTTGATTTAGTATCCGGTCGTTCTTAATGTACCAACCTTTGACCCTTTTATGTAATTGGTTGATTTTACTGCAGATCGTTCTAGATTTATTATATTATGATATTTGAAAATGTATTTAGCTTAATTTTGAAGCGATAGTATAAAGTATGCCGTACTTGTATCCCAATAAATGGATATCCGATTACTTAAAAATACAAATAATAATTCAGAATATATATATATATATATATATATATATATATATATATATGCATGTGTCATTAGTATAATTGAGTAAATTTGGTTGCGGATACTACTGTAATAACTAATATAATCAATTTATATGCTATATGTATGTATGAAACAATTAATTAAGGAATCTCTTCCACAATTGCGGAAATTGGTCACCGCTAACTACTTATTTATTTATTTATTTTTTTTTTAAATTTTTTATCCTAATTCACACACAAACACAATGGAACGAATTTAGAAAAAACCCGGACTAAAGCATAAACATTCTTTATAAACTTAAATCGCATAATGCCGCAACGATTTATAGACATGAGCAATGTAAATGCTTTCGTTTGACTTGAATAATAAGTAAATATAACAAATGTTTTTAGACAATATGAGAAAACAGTACAGAAAAAGAAAGAAAATATGAATGCCATATAACATGAATTTAGAGTAGCCATATGAAGTAGTGTGGGATATATAAAATATTCTTATAAGAACACTAAATTGTGAAAGTTTAATACCTCGTGAAAAACTTTATCGTCCACTCTATTGAGAAACAAATTGTTTATTTTCACTTTATTTGGTCTCTTATTTTTAATATGATTTTTAGAAAAATTAAGGTATGTACATACGAGTATGTAACATTTTTTAAAAGTTCCATGTAAAGCGATTTTAAATGTTCTAAACGAAAATGTTACGTATTTAATTTATAAAAATGTTTTTAGTCGAAAAAACAACCAAACTTGGGTGATAGTAAACAAACGGCAGCACTGTATACAGAATTAATATGGGAGAGCAGAAAATATTTATTTAGCAGAATTATCTACATACTTTTTTGTGTATGTATGTATGTATGTATATTTCAAATTGCAATCCACCACTTAACTGGTTTCCTCTCGCTTGTAGTGTCATATTATTTTCCGTTTTGTTTCTTTAAGCAAGAACTGCATCAGCCATATGTACAAACATATCGTACAAAAAAAATATGAAACTTTTACACGGATATGTAGATATTATAACTGAATTTTTTTACCAGATAAGTTATTTGAGTAACATTTAAAGGATAATTTTTATATTTGGTGTTTAGTTGTTCATAACATCATTAAACTGTATAAGTTTTAATATAAAATAAGGTATGCTTTTTTATGCAGGATGCCCGACTGAAAAGGTATATTACTACTTTGTTTTCCCGCCATTTCAGTAAACATTATTCTTCACAGTTCATATTTGGCAGTTGTGAAGTAGAGACGTTACAAATTTATTGTGGAAAAATATTCGGTAACCCAACGTATTTTAATTGTTAAAATATTGTATCAAAATCAAAAAGTTACTGTTATGTATTGGAAGTTATGTTTTGGAAGATCGGCTGAAAACATAATTGCTGCTGAAGAAAATGTTAAAAACAATCCATTACCTGAATTCAACGATATTCACACGAGCTTTGTCTTCAAAGAAAAACTTTGGAATCACAATTTTGCAAAAGGTTTTGCATTTGCTTCCATTTAAGATCCAGTAGACACCAGTAGACATTTCAATAGTGTTACACCTCGTCCATGACAACGTGTATTTTCTTGAAAAAATCATAATGAGCAGCGATGCACATCCATTTGAATGGATATGTGAATAAACGGAATTAACTTTCAAATTATTCATCAATTGCATTTGAGTTCATTAAAATTCACAGTCTGCTATGCAGTTGGTCAGGAGGAATCACAGGACCCTACTACTTTGAAACTGAAAATAGTGTAACTATCAATGCCGAAAGAAGTCGCAATACGATAGAAAACTCTTTCATGCTACAATTGCATGCTTTTGTTTAATTAACATGTGGTTTCAACAAGACGGTTTTCAAGCAAGGTTTATCCAAGCAATGCAGAAACACCTGAGAAACTCAAACAAAATATTCGTTATGAAATTAATGAAATACCTCGTGAAATTTGTGAGAAAGTAATAAAAAATGCGCTCAGAAGGGCTTGCATTTGTGAGGCTAACAGAAGCCTGATATTGTATTTCATATATAATTGCCGACATTAAATAAAATATTTAGTAATATAAGATCCATTATTTTTCCTTCATAAAATGAAACAAAATTATAAACTAAGTAATATACCTAACCTGCAGACCGCTTGTATTTACATGCAAGCATCATTTGTAATATATACATGCACACATATGTATGTACATTAAACTGTCCACAAAATATATAGTATATGCAAAAACGATTTCGTTTGTTTCCTAATTTTCTGTTATGTTCAGGCAAAAAAACAAATATAATGTTCACAATAATTATATTTCATACTATAATACGACGAGTCTGTTTACATAAAATGGTTACAATTTACTAATAATGTGTAAAAAATTTTTTTTCTTTTAGCACTTGTAACAGTAAATTAAATAAAAAAAATTTCCCCGTTTAAGCCGCAACACCATTTCCAGTGCAACAAAAGGATAAATATTTCCTTAAATCAATTTAAAATTTTTGGTCACTTGGAAATTACGCATAATTTAGATATTACGAATACTTATATTCTTCACAACACATTATAATAAAGAATTATATGTAGATTTGTATTTTATAATATATACATTTAATTTTTATTTCACTTGATAGACAATTGATCAAAAGGTGAATGTTTTCAAAGCTATTAATAAACACTTTCAACATTTGTAATCCAAAACGATATTTCCCATTATATTATTAGCATGTTGGTCGATTTTTAAGAAGGTAACACACACTTTTGCTTAAGTTTTTTTCAATTTGGTATAATTTCTTACTTTATTCTATTGAGTTTGAAGAACTTTTCTTTATTAGTTTTTTATATAAATGAATTAAATTTAACACATATTTTAATTTTGGTTAAACTCAACTTTTTCTTGAAAAATGAACAATTTTTATAAAAAACTAAAAAAAAAATCTTAAAAGTCAATAAAATAAAATAAACCAATAACACACTTGTTGCAGTATGCAATTATATACCTACGTACATGAAAAGTATTTTAATTTTAAAATATTACTAAAATACATGTTCAACATGAGTGCCTATATTAAAATGTGTTTAATAGCTAACTGCAGGGACTTTTATATTGAAATTTTAAATCTGAGATTCCGATAACTTTTTAATTGTACATTGCGTAGTGCAGCCGTATGCATAATAATACAATAATTTAACAAACATAAAAAATCAAATCATAATAATTTAACCTTCCCAAATTTATGTTTAAAATTACTAAAATGGAATATTTTAATATTAATTTTATATTTTAATATTTTTCTATTTAGTATTTTAACTTCTGCATAACCATATTTAATAAATATATGTTTGTTCCTAAGGCAAGCAAATTTTTTATAGTGACAATTAAGTTTAAAGGAGTTATGCAAAATAGCAAAAAAAAATTAAGTCTTATTTTCTTGATGTAAGTTTAGAAAAACCACGTCAAATATTACTTTTATTTTTACCAGCGAAATAATAAAAATTTAATTTAATGTGTTGAAGTTAAAAAAAAAGATAAAATCCGAACGTTACAGTTCCTTCAGTTTCATCAATATGAAATCTAAACCCAAAATTAAAAATACGTTTTTAAACTGTACAAATAGTGTACCAGTTTCTTTTGAATCAAATGATTGCTATAAATAGGAGTACACAAAGTGATACTCCAAAACTTTGTGATGTTTATAAATATTAAATTCTCGCATGAGAAGCAATTGGAAACAAAATTTCCAATTTGATTAATCCCGTATTGGGCCAAATTGCCCGCATTAATCATTGATGACACTTACATATAATTTGATACTTTACATATTTATCTATTGGAAGGATGGCATGCAACAAAACTGGTGTTTTTGATTGCGTCAATAATAATGCTTCTACTAATGCTATATTTATAGTTTAAACCGATTTTACTGAAACATATTCACCACTTTTTAATTGGAATATGCACAACCAGTGTTATACATATATATGTGTTTGCATTACCACTGAAAGCAGTTCAAGAATTTTTATTGCAACTTGCATTATATTGGAGAAAACATTTTAGAGAAAATAATATATTACGCAATGAACATAATTGTATTGTTAGCCTGAGCTCCATTTCGCGCAACTATTAGAAAAACGAATCAGGCCCAGAAGTGATTTGGTGGATGAAATTCTTTATACACTAATACATAAACCCGCATAATCTTTAAATTTTAAATTTAGAAAATCAATAATATTCAATTATTTTTTAAGTGATTTGCTGCATCACTACGTATATGTAGTACTTATGTATATACATAAGAGCATTCACACAAGAGAAATTCAACCACGTAAAATTGATATAAGATTTCGTTATGTGGTTTTAATTGTTAACAACATACACTTATTTAATAAAAAATATGTAAAAAAGATAAAGTATTTTATGTAATACCATACTAAAAAAATATAATAATATATTTACAGTAATTATCAAAATTCGTATTTACTTGATATTTAAATTGCGCTACATAAAAAAAGTAATCGGAATATTTAAAAACATTGAAATAGAATATTTCTGTGTATTAGATCCAGTAGAAAAAAATTAATAAGGAAAATTTACTTAATTTAAATTCACAATAATCATCGAATGGGGTCAAATCCGTCTTGCACAACAAGTCAGTATGGAATTTTCTCATTCTTTGTAAAAATATGAAAATTCTTTCTAAAAGTGAGTAAAACTTTAAACTGAAATTTATGTATGTATTTTGCCATACAGTAGTAAAATATTCTTACTAAAAGCGTGTAAAATTAAACTTTAACTTTCTTTCAAATCTATTTTATTATTTTTTTTTGTTTGCTTTTTTAATCTATATTATTTGTCGTGTTATCTCGTAGTTAACAAACTTTATTGATTTATCATTGAGTTTCGTCCCTTTTATTCTTCACTTATTTTTACTATGTTTATTAAATTCTAAATCGGGTTTACTTCAAATACATTCTTGCTGTTTATTTTGTTTGAATTGTGATTGCCGTCTTATCTGCATGTTTACGTTAAATGGAATATGTCAAGAACTAAAAATAACTTGTGATTTTGTCGGCTTAATTGAGGAAAAATAACATTCAATTCAGAAAATAATGTGCATATAAAATTAACGAAATTATAAACTAATCGTGTAAAACTTTTCTTAACAAAATTTTTTTAGCTAAAACATAATTTACTTGCACGTATTAGGCATTTATACGTAAAAATTTCATATTATCAAATATTTTCTTAGCTTTAGCAAACATTTTCTCAAAGAGTAGAAACATTTCCTTAGATGTAAGAAACAATTTGACTAAAGTTATAAATTAAGTAATTTGGTGAAATGCATTTAGACAATTTTTTTACTTACATATTATATTCTACGAGTTTATTTTTTTTAGTCTATGGTATGACGAGTCATTTATTAACTTGTAAACTCACTTACATTTTACGTGGTCTGATTTTGTATTTAGAAAGTCATACAGACACTTTTTTTTGAATACATAATATTTTTCTTCATTCGTTTTGCAATTTTTACTGCCGTTACTTTTATAAGCACATTCGTTAGTTTTAAGAGTATTTAAAATTTTTTTATTGCTAAAGAAAAGTTTAAAAACGTATTGAAAAAAAGAGAATTAAAGAAAATTATGTACAGGAAGTACATAATCCAGACCCCATCCTTCTTTTCTACCTGAATAATTCGGACAGCACTTATTTCTTTCGCTCTTGCAATAAAAATTAATTATCGTAAAAGTTTTTTGTCAGTTTTTTTTTTGTTGCAACTACCGAGATTATACTGTACTTTATTTATTTTTATACTTTGGTCGGTTAAAGTTGCAGTAGTTTTTTTTATCTGTTGTGGCAAGGTAATTTGAAATGTTTACAACCATATATAATATAACTAATACCATAGTTATATTGTGTTGTTTGGTTAAGTTAGTCTCTGTTCTACACCTTATTTATATTTATTATAAACTATCACTAGGCCTAAAATAGTTATGGTTTCCTTCAGTCAAAATTTGCGTACTAGAAATTAATTTTAGAATTCTGTGCTTTTTAAATATCAACTAAATACAAATTTTGATAATACCCATATATGAAGCGTATAAATATATTGATTTCATTTCTCGTAGGAATTCAAATTTATTATTCGCTTCCGTATTGGCAAAACTCGTTCCTATCATATTTATTTTATAAAATAATTCTTGCCATTTACATAAAAAATAAATATTGCATTTGCTACATTATTATGAAATATTCCTACCTGTAAATGAGGTGATATCAAAATTTCCATTAATTCGTCTTTTTGATATTTATTTCCACTTATAGATGTTAATGCTTCTATTACATCTCGGCTTCGCGCTACAGCGTCTGCTATTGGAGCACGATTTGATGAAACAATACTTGAAGCAATTCGATCAAAAAGCTACATTATATTACAAATTCAAATGAAAGGACTATATAAATAAAAAATTATATGTGAAACATACGTGTAGTAGTTGATGCAATCGATTATCTCTCAACATATCGCGCAAGACGTCAGAATCAACGTAAGCATCTTGTAAAGCATATATATCGTCCAAACAGTCTAAAATTCGTTGCACAGCTTCAATACCAGCTTCCTCATCGGCCCATTCATTTATAATGTCAGCAGACGAGGCAATAGGTACTTGATTTGTATTTTTAAATAATGATTAATTATATAAAATATTCAATTGAACTTACTAGATTCAGTGTCAGTTCCAAAAATAGGATCTAATGTTGTACCACCTGCAATGGCCTGAACTGCTCCTTTTAGTTTACGACGTGCATTATAACGCTTTAATTCTTCTACCGTATCAGCCAAATGCTGTCGTTGAAGCTTGTCTCGGTCCTAGAGAAATGAAAAGGAGGTATAAAAAAGTAATTTACTTCCAAATAGCTTTGTTTCATTTTAAATTACTCTTATCCAAGAATGTTCAAGAACTTGCGCAATAGATAACCTGTGATGGGGGTTAGCAGTCAACATCTTAGATACCAAATCTTTTGCTGGTGCAGATATCGCTTTCCATTCTGGTGCTTCAAACTGATATCAATAAAAAAAATAAAGAAATAATCTTCATTGAAGTTGCATAGTGAAATCTTTCATTAAATATTCTTGGGCTATATATTGTTCACCTATGCAGATTTTAAATAAAAGAAATTTAGAACATTGCCTTTGGAATATTGGAAATATTCATTAACACAAAACATATCCATTAAATACCGTTATTCTGCTATTTGCTATTGAATTTTGTAGCCGTACACCAGATCCCAGGAATGGCAATCGTCCTGATAGAAGAACGTGTAACATAACTCCAGCACCCCAAACATCACATCCTTTCCCGTAGAGACGTCTTGTTACAACCTCCGCGGCCATATAGTGCGGACATCCCACACGACCATGTGTCTCCAGAGCTTCTCTACCTCCAGGCAATTGAATGGCTGAACCAAATCCTCCTAATTTAACTGGTGCTGAATTGTCTACTGTTGCCAACAAAGCACATGCTGGTCTAACATCCCTATGTAAAATATCATTTTCATGACAATAACGTAACGCCTCTAATATCTGCCTCATATAATGACTGAAAGAAAAGAATTCAAGACGAATTGACATCAGCTTATACTTGTAGAACACTGAATTTTTTCCTTCTTTAATATTTGACAAAAACAAAATCCATTGAACCAAAACAAAATATTTTTTGGCAAAGTCTTTGCTGTAACAGTAAATTCCGCTCTATGAAGTTGTGTATGTAAAATAATAAAAAGATTTCCCCTTCAGTTAGTTTTTCATAAGAAATTTATTCGAATCCTACTAGCATTTGATGTTAAATTTAATTCTTTTGAGGATTCCTTTAATAAATAACTTATTGCGAATGCAATTTCAAAATAATTATTCAATCAAAAGATAAGCATGTCTTTTTATATTTTTACTAATAATATACATACATATGTTCCAAAGGATAACCCTCACTTCTGTCTGAATTTCATAATAACTTAAGAATTCTGCAAGTACTGCTTTGAGAATAAAAGTAAATATAATATTGGGACCTTAAATATTTTCTGTAACAAAGGTGATGCAACATTTAAACAGTAAACTGAAACACTATGTATTTCGCCACATATGTGCAATTTAAGGTAAAGATTACCTATTTATCACCATAATTTTATAAAATAGTTATTGTGGTATATTATGAAAAACACACAATTAAAAACTAAACACTTTAATTTAAAGAAAAAAATGTTCTTATTCCAAAACACTTTATATATTGTATATATATGTATAAATGTATATATGTATATATGAATGTGTATAACTTTTTTTTTAATTCGTATTTAAAAACTTGCACAAATTTTAAACAGATAAAAATTTATCAACTTTAAAATACATTTTTCAACTTCTTAAATATATCGCTACACTATTCAGCAAAATTTTTAAACATTAATTTATTAGTTATTATTTAGTTATTGTACGAGTAAGTACTAAGTATACTGTTTAATCTTAAACTTACCATGCAACGGCTTCACTATAAACGAATCCTGCCACAGCTCTTCGTACCACTTCAAAGCATAAATCTGAGCCTTCCATACTTGAATAAGAAAATTAGTTTTATTACAATATGAAGAACACAATAACACTTTAATTCAAAGACAAAAAAATCTTACGTAGTTTACTAGTAATAACTTACAATTCGAACACCATATAAAGCATGCCTTCAGAACTATATGTCTCTAAAAGTTCAACTATGTGAGGATGTTTAAGCATGTGACATATTGTGGCTTCACGTTTTAAATCTGTAATAATATATAATTATATTAATATAATAATTATATTATATTATAATATCGGTATTTTATATATGAGAACTTCTCACTCTAGAGAGAGTTATAGTAAAACTGACACATTTGCAAACGATGATAAAACTGCGATCATCATTAGACATAATCGCAAATCGAGCTAAACACAAAAAAAAATTAATACATTATTGCGTGTGGCAGTACCACCAAATCAAGAAAATTTTACACTCAAGCCATATTTTAATTTTTTTTAAAGTACGACTAAAAAGTTATCCAATATTCATATGTGATTATATTATACTCTATTGTTAATAATAAAAAGGTTTACAGATTTCTTCTACGAAATATTAAGTAAATATGCCATTTTTGGCTAATAGATTAATATTTACAATTCGCTTTCAACGTTAATGGTTCAGTTTTCATCAAATTATAAACTAAATATATTATTTTCCAATATATTTTTTTAAAAAGAGTTATGAAAATCTCTTCAAAAATCCACTTTATGTTGAAGGCGAATTTTCTCGTAAAAAAACCAATTACTGCAAGTTTAAAGCAAAGATCTGCGTTATCACATACACTTTCGTTTTTGTGGGCGTACAATGTAAATGCCCGTAGGTAGCAATAAGCAAGAAACCCCTTTCTCAAATGAAAAATATTTCTTTGGTCTCAAGTAGTTTAGCTCAAAAACTGAAATCACTAAAAAATCTATAGCAAAAAAATAAAAGAAACCTCAAGTTAGGACCTTGATAGTTTAGAACAACGATTTGGATAAATGGAAAATAAGGGTAAATAACAACACTTCAATCAAAACATATATAAATTCAAACAACTTAGGAAATATCACGTCTAAACGCTATTTGAATAATATTACTATTATATTACTATATATATTACTGCATATTAATATGTGAATTCGATCGATGCTGAATAATAGGTATAAGATAGGCAAACTTTAAAATGATCTGAAACTTTTTTAATGGGAACTAATGAAATAATAAATTTACTAAAAGCCGGTATTCAATATCATAGCAAATCGCATGATTTGTCTGCTGCAAAAAGGCAAATTTGAAATAATTTTTTGGAAAACATCTCTGCTAAAGAAGTTTTATCAAATTCCAATTAGGTTTTAATATTAGATTTAATTCTGGAATTTTTTTAAATAAAGTAACATTCTGTAGTAATTTGTTAGCTCAGCAGATTTTTAAATAAAATCAACTTTTAGTGGCAAATAATATATTAGTGCATTCTTACCTGCTGTGCTAAGTCCAGGACTTGCCGTAAATTTAGCGACATCAACTATCTTAACAGCAAACTGTTGATTAGATTCCCTATGAATACATCGTCTTACAATTGAAAATGGTCCTCTGGAATAATAATAAGGCAATAAGTAAATATTTATGTAACTCTTGGTTATTTATACATCTTTACTTACTTGCCAATAATCTCACAAAGCTCATAAACGTCATCAAATAGAATCTCATCATCAGCCATAATGAATATTACACAAACTTCTTTGCTTTAGTTATTTACAATAAATTTTTTCTCACCTTTGCTTTCAAGAAAGAGAGCCCTAAAATAATTATCACAAAAAGTAAAATATATTATCACACCACTCTAGGAAAACCATTTCTATATCTTATGAAAGTGCCCAAATTTATTGCCATCTTGTTTGAAATATTTTCTTTGTTGTTTTTATGCGTTTATTTTTTTGACACACTAAATTAAATTTGAAGCAAATATGTATGTACATTTTTGTGTACACATATGTACTTAAAAGTAAATAGGTATTTGTGTTAGAGTTGTGTACTTATATTTAAATTTTTCGGTTTGAGTTATTTAATTTCTCAAGAAAGATAATTAAAATTATATTATAAAAATTTTTCAAATTCTTTGATGAATACTTTTGGCAATATGCAGACTCAAGGTGATTTGAAAAGATATTTTTTCACATTGCAATGTACTATAAATTGAATGAGGGGTAAATCCCTATTGAATCAAACAAAAAATTTAAATAAATAAATTGGAATAAATTTGATAACTTTGAGTTTGACCTTCCTCACTATTTGGATAATTTCGATAACAGTAACACAATTTAATGCAATTACATTTTTAATTTTGCGCACCACTGCCTTATACCAATTTTGATAGACATATTGCTATTTTTTTGCATATTAAATTGTAAAATCAATCTATGTTTGAATCTAAAAAAACTAGACATCCAGATTTCTGCATGCAATTATTTAATTACTAATCGATAAAGATGTATACTTTGTCATTTTAAATTAAAGTTTTAAAGTGAAATATTAAGTGCATTACATTACACTCATTTATGTACATGTATTTGCCTGATTTGGTTGCAGATTTTTACTTTTTGTATTTCGGTATCTTTCACTCACATATGGGAGAGTGGAAACGGTAATTGAGTAGCAGGAAATGCATCAACATTTTATACATATTTCGACAATTTGATAGCAAAGTCAATCATATCTTTCCTTAGATTTTAAAGAATATTGGGAAATTTTTAATTTAAAAAATTGTTCATTTTCCTCATGGTGGTACACAAAGGAGTACCAAAATATTCAAAAATGTTCAAAAGGCCTTTAAGATTAATAATCACATAAAACCTTTTTAATTTAATTATAAAAAACATAAAGAAAAATCCAGAAATCTAAACAAAATAAAACTAAAATGTAAATAATTTTTTTAGGTGAAGATTTAAATATTTTTCATGTTAATTTTTGAGATAAATTATAAATATTTTTATTACAAAATTTAGTACAATTTTGCAGTAGCAATTGAAGCAGCTAAATGTTTAATTTTAGAAAAACAACGTGGAAATAAAATAGTGAATATTACTAGGGAATAAGTGTTCTGAATTAAAAATTAAGGGCAAGAGAAATGTTTCAACATTGCGTCATATAAAACTGATCGTAATAAATTCAAAATTATAAATGTTTTGACCCAAAAAAAAATCATTCTATATAGTAGTGTTACTTCAAAAACAAAATAATAACTATGTTTTTTACGATATTAAGCCAATACAAAAATTAAATTCATGTCGGGAATTAAATGAAAAGAATTGTGTAATAAACAAAATTTGCAGTAAATAACATCAGAATTCTGTATCGAAAATGATATGACTTATACGATTGTACCGAACACAGATAAAAAAATGAAGTAGAAGTAGATCATCAATAGTCAGAACAGAAATTCCAGGTAAATTTCGCAAAATGTATAAAGTGGATGGTGAGCAATTGAATGTAATAAATATTAATTATGATCTCAAGAATATAAATGGGGTCAGGAGTAGTAAAGTGTTGACAAATGAAAAAAAAGTTTGCAAGTAGAATACAAACCTTGAATTAAAAATCGGTTCGAGGTGGTTTAGGGCCACAAGGATTGATAGATTTAATATGTATTTTTACAAAAATAGCATTTTGCTCATGGTAGTATTACAAAATACAAAAACAAGCTATTTTCTCAATGGCAATGAAGATTATAGCGAAAATTATACACCAATAATAAGGAGTTCTTTTTAGCTTAATTTAGCTTTAGCAGCATAACACGAATCACTAGCGAAACATGGTGATGATGGGGCTGCCTATGTTAAAGGTAAAAGATGTAAAAGGCAAAGGAGGAAAAGTTTGGTGAAAAGGTAATGAGAATTTAGTGTACAAATGGTCTGAAACAAAGTACAGAATCACAAAATAGTGATATAACAATTAATATAGAGTTTAAGCATTATTCCATAATGATAAAAATTAATTTTATAGCAAATACGTATGCTATTTATTTATAGCATTATGCTTGCAGCAAAACTATCGGAAAAATACTACAAAATGTAATACCAAATGATAAAATAGGCGATTATGGGAGTGCAAATTTACTATCGCTATAAAAATAGAAGCCATATTAAAAAAAATATATAAAAATTATGAAAATATTAAAATTAAAAAAAACGGTTATGCACAATTTCTTTGCCATTTAAAAAATTCGAAATATTTTTGCAAATAATTATTAAACAAATAAATATAAAACAAAAAACAATAAACAATTTATTAAGTATACATCTATAATAACAAAAATTACAACTTTAAAAATAAATGATACCTGCAAACTAATTTTATCTACATATCCACATAATCAAGCTCTATCAATATAAAATGTCGTTTTTTTCGTTTAGTTTTTTTTATAAATACGCCAAAAATTGTTAAAAATTATTGTAAATAACATATTTGTTAAAATTTTTCTCCATAGTTTTTGATAAGATTGTCCAAAGCAGCCTTTCTGAAATTTAGTGAGTTGTTGCTCAACTAGTTGGTAACCGCAAATTGTTAAGATCTTGATTTTTACCGCTAGCTGCCATAATCATCAAAACAAGCTCATGAATTTTTCTTCATCCGTTTAGTACCCCATATATTACTAACCATTTACCAGCAGCCAATTTACATCGATGATAAACACAAAACAAAATTACTCCACTCTACTTAGCCAATTTTGGGAAAAACTATGGTGGAAGAATCTGAACAACCTGCCAGAAATCTGGTTAGGAAAAAAATTGTTGTCAATAAAATACCATTTATTCAATCACAGCGTACTTTCTTTGAAATAGGAATTAGAAAAGTCACCTAAAAATAATTTTGTTTTCTCGGATAAATTAATTTATTAAAAAAATTAATGAATTCTAAAGAAATACAAATTATAACAAATTGGCCAAATTTGATGGAAAATTCTCCATATTATAAAATATTTCTACTGAAAATTGGGATGGCACAGGCCAAAAACTAAGGCACGACGCTTTATTTTTGTTTTTTTTATATTCTATTTATATTTTCTAATTTACTCCATTACGTATTCAAATACTTTCATTTTTGCAATATCGGTTGCATGAATTTTAAAAAGGCTTCAGGTTAATTTATATTGAACTATTTTATTAAGTATTTAGTTTTAGTGTCACTATACCACAACAATCACTACACCTTACTCTCGTTATATTGAACGAGTTATTTTTAGTAGATATCCCCACAAAAAGAAGTCAGGAGCAGTCAAATCAGGCGACGGTGGAGGCCAATCAACTTCATCATTTCTTGAAATAACAGTCCTTTTTTCAAAATCATTAACATTTTGATAAAATGTTTTAACGATTAAAACACCTTGTTTTATCGAATATTTTTCCATAATAAATTTGTCAAGTCTCTACTTCACGACTGCCAAATATGAACTGTGAAATGGTGGTAAAACAAAGTAGTTTAACTAAACACAAAATATAAATAGTATCCGCTAAGTTTTCAGTTAATCGAATAACGTAGTGTACCTTCTCAGCGGGCGCCATGAATATTAGCCGATGGCCTCAGCAACCAGTGCTAAAAGAATGTAAATATATATACATATATAGGCAACAGAGAATTTCTTTTAACTAAAAAGAAGAATGAAAAATTTGTATTTTATTTTTCTTTATTTTAATAAGTTTAATTATTACCTTTTGAATTTTGAAGAATTTTTTTCCATACTATTTTGGAAAATAGTATGGAAGACATATAAAAATTGGAAGCATTCAACTGAATAATGATATCAAAATTAAACATACAAAATTAATGAAATTCTAAAAAAAAGTTCAGTGAATTCTTTAAAATAACATTTATTTCCTAGTTATTTATTTTAAAAAGAAATGCATGAACATTTTTAAAATACTTTAAAATGTAATCTAAATGTATCTAAATTTTATTTTATTTATGGAAATTTATAATGACACAATTGTCATTATTTAATATTATTTTTATACATTCGTATTTCAATTGTACTGACATTTAAAAAATTAAAATCATCTTAAAAATAAAACAAATTGATTCTTGTGGTGTTAGCAAGCTCCTATGCGAATGTTTAATTCAGATCATAATGGAGCCTTTACCGAAAATGTTTTCTCAGAACAATTGGAGATTTAAGCAACTTCTAATTACAATTAATCGGGAAGCTTAGAAAGTCGAAATTGTAACAACAAACACACAAATTTTGGAATATCAAACTATATAAGTATATAATTTTGTTTACATATGTTTAATTAAACCTATTTTATTATAATGTAAATATTAGGAAAACTAGCTAAAATGTTTTAAATTATGAATATAAATGGTTTCTTTTATATAAACATGTTTCACTATAACGAAAAAGCTTTGCTTATATTACTCGCTGTACCGGTCTTTACTATACTTTAAATAATTTGACGACATAGAGTAAAAATGCTAGTGTTATTTCGTACAAATATTACTACATAATTTCTATCGCTTTATAAATTTTAAAATAAATAAATTAAACCGAAGTAAGGGAAAATTTTGAGTGAAAAAGTATATGTTAGGAATGATATACATACATACATATGTACATAAATTTTATTATACATGGATATGCAAAAAAAAAAACTTCCAATTTCATTGTTTTTTAAACAAAAATTGAACAAAAAAACCTTCTCTTACTATTATGTGGATAAGAGGTGGTCTGCATTCAGACACATATGCATGTATATAAAAAAAAATTTAAGAAAGTTAAGCGAAAAAATTTTCGAGTAAATTCTATTCAATTTTTGTCCAAGGACAATTCCACTTCAAAATGAATTTCAAAAGTACAAAGCAAAAACTACTTCAAGAAAGTACAGGATATAGGTCCCAATAATAAGCCCCTCCGGTTACTTTGTGTTCGTATGGTTGTAGAGAAAAGTGTTAGAAAAATGTCAATATTAATACCAAAAAGGTTTTCAAATTGCCTATACACATATGTATGTCTTATCTATTCTGATAACTGTATGCACCAAACTTTCAACAACAATTCGAATTTAATTCATACCAACAGTTTTTGTTTTGGTAACACATTGTTTTTTTTTTTTCTTTTTTTTAGCAATTGTGCATACTAATTTTTTATATACGAGTATATGCCGTTTTTAGTAACTTATAATATAACATTTTTTTAAATTATTAGCTTAACACATTTTTATACAATTTATTCAATATCTAATGCGCACAGTTTGTTCCAAATGTAAAACTATTGTTAATACTACGTCAATTTACCCTCTGTGTGTACACATACATACACACATGTGTTTATGTTAAATGCAACTTCTATTCTTCTTATAAAACGACTTAATGAAATAAATGGGCGGATTCTAAATAAAAAATTCAACATACATGGGTACATACATACTTACATTTAAATGTATAAAAAAAAATTACAAAAACCATGGACCGTCAATTCTGAAAAATGTTAATAACAAAAATTCACTCATACGTACCGCAATTAATTATTTTGCACAAATAATTATTAACCTAAACAAATCGCAAATACGGAGTAAATCGATATGGAAAAGGGCGGTATGGTCCTTGATATTCAACCAACTATAATTTTTAAAGATGATATGGCATTAATTATAAAGGTGTTAATAAACTACATGTGCAAAGTTATTCTTCTATTTTTGTCACCTTGATTTACAGAAAGATATTAAATATTGTTATAAATTCCTTGACATCACTATCACATACATTGTGCTCTTGCAAAAAAAAAAAAAACACCATGTCTTATTATTCTCCACCCCACATTTTAATAATTGATTATTCACCTTCTCAATTCATGTTCTTCTGACGAAAATCTTGTTGGAATAAGATATTATACACGTTCATTAATGTTCATTCATTACTTAATTAACTTTTCCAAATTTTAAAACTTTTTTTTATATATAAACATTTTTTACCAGATTTGTTTACACAAAAATAAGTGCGGCCATGAACAAGAAATGCAGAATTACTCTCTACGAGAACTAAAATATAATACTGGTTGGCTGTGTAAAATACTAGTATTGTGTAACATTGGCTGGTAAACAGAATTAACGCGTATTAAAGGGAATCTGCCTTGAATAAAAGAAATATATTGATTGATGTAGTAACGCCCATACAATTTCGCTTTAACGAATACACACTATTAAGCGAATTAATACTAGATAAAAATAATACTCTCAACTATATTTTCCCAAAATCTATAGGAAACTTATCACTTGTGTTCCCCTTTATACATTCTTAAATTATTCTATGCTGCCAACATCACTTAATTATTTGCCACACACTAGCCGACATCAAAAACATAGACTAAATTACAATTGGCATCTGTAATTATATTATTAATATTTACCTGCCAGGCAAATATCATATGCATCTATATTAGAATGGCACATCATGGAAATATTTATGTATGTGTTTATGCCTGTATGCATATGGCTAGCGCTTTACAGAAATCCGTCTAATTTCCTCAAGAAAAAAAGTAAATTGCCTCACAAGCAGCTTATATTGCCAAAAGGGGAAAACTGGAATGACACCACCCAAATTGCCAACAAATCAAATATATTGAAATTTATACCATATACACCTATCGATTGCAAAATAAATTATGTTTTTTATCCATTGCAAATCCTACAAAACATCTAATCCCAAAAATATATATGTATGTATATATATATATATATATATATATATATATATATATATATATACAAAATACTAATATATAAAATTTGTACTTGGAGTAAAAGTGTAGTATGATAACTATTTATTCCAACATAAAATTTGTTGATTTTAACATTCATAATGTTAAAAAGTGTTCGTCACTTCGTATACTTAACTCAATAAAATTTTCATAACTTTATCTAAATACCACGCCCATGTCGAAATTAACTAGTTGGTAGCACTGCTGTGGTGAAAGGATGTGAATTTCACCACAAATTTAACCACGTAATACTAACATCACAGGTCATAAAGGAGAGAAATTTATAGAAAGAAATACTTAAATATTTAAGGGGGGAAATGCTGCAAAATATTAGAAAATATAATTTAATATTATAAAAAAGTATAATTCTAAATGGTGAATGTTTGCTATATATTAGGAATAATAAGAGAAAGAAAAACCCAACGAAGAAACAAGAGGGAAATATCACTAAAGGGAAAAAGTGCAAAAATTAAGAAAAAGAAATAACATTTCGCTGGTGATGTATTAAAGATGCAATATCTCAGCATCCACTTAAACGATTTTGAATTACGTTTTTTATGAAAAATGGGTGATATACAAATTTATATGTGTGTATGCACATAATATTATTGTATTACAACAATTATAAATCGACTCATATTGTAACAAAAATTCTTTATCATCTGATTACTATTATGGAAACCGTGGTAACGCTGACTATGGGAACAAATTATATATACATGGGGCAACACTGCATTGATTAGTGAGATCAGCTGAGAGCAAATAAAGTTGAAAAAAGTTAATATAAAATTAAATAATTTGTTTTATTGATCCTAGCCATGTTGCTCCACATTTGATGAAAGTAACCGAAATGTTACAAAAACTAATAATACTTCAACTAAGAGACTAATAAACAGTGTGAAAAGTGCGGTCAACATAATAATATGATTACTTATACTACACTTCTCCATAATCCTATTATTATTTACAGCTTAGTACTAAGTTTTTGAATAATCGGACATTTATTTTACTTAGTGGTTGCATAAAAATATCAGCCAACTAATCATGTATGTATTCCAGATTTATTTTTCGATTCTGAACTTGTTATCTAACAAAATGATGTTTCAATTCGATATGCTTAGATATTTTTGTTTCCAATTGTTTAGCTATACATTTGGTGCTCTGATTATCAACATTTACCGCAAATATTTCTCCTTCGGAACTAATTTCATTTTGGGCAGCGGTACTTATTGCAACATACTCTGCTGTTATGTGCCCACTTTTGATTTCAGGCGTCATAAATTCTGAAACAATTAACTTTATAGCAACCATCATCATTTTCTCCCATCAGCATTCAAATTTACTTTTTTGAATATGCTTTGGTATGTTTGTGTAAGCTCCATTTCCAAAGGGATGCAATTTATTCAAATCTGGCTTTTCATTATATCACAATTCGACTGGTTTTTTGCGTGCTGACTTTGGGCAACGATTTATAACATATGTTGTATGTAGAATTGATTCATTTAATAAATATTTTGGTAAGTTAAAGTGCAGTAATGCACATCTATCACTTTCAAGTACGGTCCTATTGGACCTTTTCGCAACTGTGTTTCCTAGTGGTTCCAACTATTATACAATTCCCTAAACAATAATTAGAAAAATGTTTAATTTTTTATATTTTTTCTACATAGTCTCTAAAAGCTCAAAAACCTTCTGACTTATGTATATCGCAATGTATATATAACAGAAAAATGTGGATCGTCATCAATGAATGTGAGGAAATATTTCTTGCCATCATGACTTAAATAATTTATGGGTCCAACTAAATCACTGTGAACTGTTTGGTCGCAACGTATCGCTCTTTTTCTTGTAACTTTAAATGTCAATTTGACCATTTTTCCCATTAAGGAAATTGTACAGTCGACTTTGTTTTTGTAATGACAGATGTGACCAAATTTTTTGTTAGTTGATTTCTACCAGGAGTTGCTTCAATTTCAAATACATTATAAATTTTGATTCTAAAAATTTTAACATTTCCATCATTTATAATTTTAACCATGTTATGAAAATTTACAGTATAAGTTTTTCTTCTTAGCTCTTTAATAGAAATTAAATTTTCCTCCAAACTTGGTAGCATTAAAACATTAGTCAAATAAATTGGACCTACTCTCGTATTCAGTCAATGCCCAAACTTTTTTGCAACATTATTTTAACTTCTTGTTGCAACTGATATATATATTTTATATATTCAAACCATATCCCATTCACCATATGATTTGATGCTACCAAGTCCAAAATAAATTTATAACTTCACCATTTAAAATAATTGGATTATAATAATTTTATTTTATTTTTGTAATATTTGCTTATATGGCAAATTAGTTACAGTTTTAACATTCTTCATGGCCGGACAATCTTTTATTTCATTTCATCTTTTATTTATTTATTTTTATCTCTTCCTTAAGTAACCGACTAGTCAAATTAATTAAATTTTTCTCATTTGCCGAACTACTCCCCCAAACCGGTAGTAAATTGGAATATAATTCTGGAAGGCTGGAAATAATCTTATTTATTTTATTTATTTACATATTATACTTATGATTAAATTATTAGTATAACAAGAGAAGAGCTATGGCAACGATGGCACAAGCTCAATATTTTTTTGTTAGTTTGAACAAAAAATATTCGATGTGGCTTTTAGGCTTGATGGCAATTTGTGCATGAATGAGTGCATAGTGTCAGAGTTCGTTAAACCGTTGTCTCAATACCACTTTAAATTCAATGCAATAATCTTATTAATCACCATTGTATCAATGATTTCTTAACCTTCTAATTTTATTTGCGCTATAAAAGATTTGATATCTGCCAAGAAATTTTACACATTATATGAAAATTGTAACCTAAAAAATTTTTGCATCATGATCTGTAAGTAGATTTCATCCTTCTGTTTATACAACGAACATAGCTTATACTTATACTAAATTTTTTTAGGTGTACGTTTCCCAATTCTACAAGCTCCAATAATGAGATTAAAACTCTTTTTGCTTTACCATTTCTCAAATCGTAATCCTTTTGTAAACCACTAGTGTCACCCTCTGCCTTAATTTTTGCGCCTGATACACTATTCCAGGCTTTTACACTCTCCAATACCGCCATTACTCGTAAACACCAAACTTCAAAACTATACTTTGCGATGCTGATCACTTTAACACGCAATTCCTCCATTGGAAGTAGTGTGGGCCCATAACCTGTTCTTTAATAACTGACTACCATTAAGAAAATCCATAATACTTCAACTAAGAGACTAATAGATAACGTGAATAAAGTGTTATCAACAATAATATGATTACTTACATATATGACAACTTACCTTATAAATAAATTTTATTTAAAAAAAGCTTATTCTTCATCTTTAAGGGAAAATTTGCGTACAGATTTTTTTTTACTTATTAATCTGGGATGCGTGAACCGATTTTGTTTCTGCAAAGTTCATATGAGAGGTGACGTCAATATTAAGGTTTTTATGTATAAAGAAAAAAAATTATATATTTTTAAAAATGGTAAAACAAACATTAATGAATGTTCAATAGAGAAAACAAACAGTAAAAAAATATGCTTACAATGAAATTGCATTCTCTATTTTATTTGTTGTAGGTATTGTTCCCAGAATGGGCAATTTTTCTTCATTATGACGATTTAGGCCTTTAAAAATACACCTAGTGACAATTTTTGGTCCAAAAATTATGATTTTTCTAAATTTAAATTAAATTCAGAGTTAATTTTTTTATATTACGATTTTTGTGTTCAACTACCCGAAAACAAAAATTCATGCTTCGGAAAGTGCAATTTTTAGATTTTAAAATTATTCTAGTCTGGCTTTTTCAATTTCAACAAATTATATTCGTAATAAAATGAACTTACCATATTTATTTGCAAAAGCTGATTTATTTATTTACTCAGATGAATTTAAATAAAAGCAAAGCTTGCAATCGTTTAAAAAACGATTCTCTAAAACGCATCCCCTAAAAAAGTCAAACTGCTATTACACTGAGATCAGTTAAAATTTTTTAAAAATGCTAAATTCTGATATTTATATATAAAATATTCGTATAACAAAAATTTACTTATTATATTTTATAAGTAATCTGTTTCAAAAATAAATATACATTGGCTTAGGCGTATAATTCAACACTAGGTATGATATTATTCAAATGCAGATTTTCAATTTTATGATTTGTAGCATAAATTGTCTTGGAATTAAGTCAATTTAATACTTTTTTTTATCTAAATACAATTAAATAAAATAATTGTTCTTTTATAACAAAATACTTTTATAAAGAGAAATACAAATACAAATACTTATAAATATAAAATAAATAGAAATACTTTATACAAATTCCAAATTTATGAGTTGACATTAATTAGTTTCACTTGAATATAAAGTTCTTAATACTGCAAATACATATGATTGAATTATAGCAACTGCAGATTCTAGAATTAATAGAGCTATTTGCGTAATAATTAGTAATCTTATAAATATTAGTGATAATGAAGGTCCTGTTCTTCCTAATAAAGTTAATAATAAATGTCCAGCAATTATATTTGCTGTTAATCGAACAGCTAATGTTCCAGGTCGAATTATATTACTAATTGTTTCAATACAAACTATAAAAGGTATTAAAACTGATGGAGTTCCTTGAGGGACTAAATGTGCAAATATATGTTGAGTATTATTAATTCATCCAAATAATATAAATGATACTCATAAAGGAAGAGCTAATGAAAGGGTAAGGGTTAAATGACTTGTTCTTGTAAAAATATAGGGGAATAATCCTATAAAATTATTAAATAAAATTATAGAAAATAAAGAAATAAAAATAAATGTAGAACCATTTACACTTGTGGGACCTAATAATATTTTAAATTCTTTGTGAAGGTTAAATATAATATTATATCGTGAAGGTATTAATCAGTAAATTGAAGGAATTATTAAAAATCCTAAAAATGTTCTTATTCAGTTTAATGAAATATTAAAAATTCTTGATGAGGGATCAAATATAGAAAATAAATTTGTTATCATTTTCAAAAAAATTATAACAAATTTGTTTGTGTATTTTTGAATGAAAAATTGGCGTTTTTATTGCTCTTGTATGTTTATTTCATGTTTTCAAATGTTTAAAATATATTTTTTCTAAAAATAAAGGACAAAATATTTTTAAATGAAAAATTTGCGTTTTTATTGCTCTTGTATGTTTATTTTATGTTTTCGAATGTTTAAAAAATATTTTTGCTAAAAATAAAGGACAAAAATTTTTTTCGATTTTTGGAAAATTAAATGAGAGGGTATACCCTTTGTATTTTTGTGCAAAACAGTCACACTTTAAAATCGTCCATTTGTGTATTTTTAAATGAAAAATTGGCGTTTTTATTGCTCTTGTATGTTTGTTTTATGTTTTCGAATGTTTAAAAAATATTTCTGCTAAAAATAAAGGACAAAAATTTTTTTCGATTTTTGGAAAATTAGATGAGAGGGTATACCCTTTGTATTTTTGGGCAAAAACAGTCACACTTTAAAATCGTCCATTTGTGTATTTTTAAATGAAAAATTGGCGTTTTTATTGCTCTTGCATGTTTGTTTTATACGTTTGTGTATTTTTGAATGAAAAATTGGCGTTTTTATTGCTCTTGTATGTTTATTTTATGTTTTTAAATGTTTAAAATATATTTTTGCCAAATATAAAGGACAAAAAATTTTTTCGATTTTTGGAAAAATACCCAATTTTTAGATAAAGGGGTACCCTTTGCATTTTTGGGCAAAAACAGTCACACTTTAAAATAGTCCGTTTGTGTATTTTTGAATGAAGAATTGGCGTTTTTATTGCTCTTGTATGTTTATTTTATGTTTTCAAATATTTAAAATATATTTTTGCTAAAAATAAAGGACAAAAAATTTTTTAGATTTTTGGAAAAATACTCAATTTTTAGATAAGGGGGTACCCTTTGCATTTTTGGGCAAAAACAGTCACACTTTAAAATCGTCCGTTTGTGTATTTTGAATGAAAAATTGGCTTTTTTATTGCTCTTGTATGTTTATTTTATGTTTTTAAATGTTTAATATATATTTTTGCTAAAAATAAAAGACAAAAAATTTTTTAGATTTTTGCAAAAATACTCAGGTTTTGCATTTTATGTTTTCGAATGTTTAAAAAATATTTCTGCTAAAAATAAAGGACAAAAATTTTTTTCGATTTTTGGAAAATTAGATGAGAGGGTATACCCTTTGTATTTTTGGGCAAAAACAGTCACACTTTAAAATCGTCCATTTGTGTATTTTTAAATGAAAAATTGGTGTTTTTATTGCTCTTGTATGTTTGTTTTATACGTTTGTGTATTTTTGAATGAAAAATTGGCGTTTTTATTGCTCTTGCATTTTGTAAACATTTGAAAACATAAAATAAACATACAAGAGCAATAAAAACGCAAGGTTTTTACTCAAAAAAACACAAACGGACGTTTTCAAAATTTGACGATTTTTTCACATTTTGTGCTTGCAATCCTTTGGCATTTTTATTCTTAATAAAAATTTTTATGGATGGTTATTTTTTAGTCGTTCGTTCTATTCTGTTTCAGATTAATGACTTGAAAATAGAATTAAAATCTAAGTGACAGCTAAAACTACTTATGGCTTAGTATTAAAAAGTACAACCGTATCAAATATGAATTTATGTTAATTATTAATATGTTTCTTAAGGCCTTTTATTTCAATTGATTTTACTAAACAAGTCATTACAGATATATATGCCAATCTTGTGTAATGTTATCTTTATAACATTCAATTAAAATAATAGATAGATATTTTTAGTTTTTCATGAACAACCTTCATGACTCCTGTTTTTACTGCACAAACTTACCCAACATCTCAAAGTTTATTAACTGTTTAAAGACTACGAAATATATTCTTCTTTTACAAACTGCGGCGTAGACCTTTTATTGTTAACTTTAACCACTTCAGTGGGTGTGGTGTAGTTTTTGTTTGATATCTATTCTGTGCAAAGAGTTTAATAAGAAAACAGAAAGTTAATGTACCTGCACTTCTATGTTTTTACAAATTTGTTATTATTTTCCTTAAGTAACGTAAATTATTGTTGTAATAATAATAAATTAATTAAGTGCACACTGCGAGTTAAACGAGTCAGCTGGGTGAATATCAATTTATTAAAAGTTACGTAGACAACGAAAAAGATTTTATTATTTTGACACTAAATATCACTATTGATTAGAAGTATCAAGTTGTAAAATACAACCATTAATTTCGATAATTCTTTGTTTTAGTCCAATTTTAATGTAACAGGTAACCCTATAAATTTTTAGTGGTCTGTCAATCACTTTACTAAATCTTTACTAATCTGTCTAACATAGAAAACAAAAAAATTTTTTCTAGATTAGCATTTTTAATTGTAATCGCACTAAGTTTGAATAATTGTCTTATAATTTTCATCAAGTCTTTTTTGGAAATTTGCAGCTATGTAAATTGTGATCGTTTAAGTAGGATTGAACTGAATTAATTTAAAATTTCCCAGAGAAATTTGCAATCAAAATTTTTAAATATTCGTAGTAAGACCTTATAGTCAGGATTTTTAAAAATATTTATTTTAAAATCTCGAACAATAATAGTAGAATTTTGTGTATTTCCACTCTAAAGCTTTTTAGATTGATTAATTAAATAATGTATCCTCCAGTTCTGTAACATTTCTTACTAATAGATATTTAAATAAAATAGTTCAAATTCTCATTAAAATGCAACGATGTACAACACAAAGAAATTTGATTAATTTTTCTTTCTAGGTGAAAGACAAACCCACTGTTGAGCAATTCATTTCAATGAATCGTGGCATTAATAATGGTGGCGATTTGCCACGAACTTTACTGGAATCTCTTTACGAATCAATACGAACCGAACCATTTAAAATACCACAAGATGATGGCAACGACTTGATGCATACATTTTTTAATCCTGATAAAGAAGGCTGGCTATGTAAACCGGGTGGGAGGTAGGTGTTCTAAAAAGAATTTATATTTACTCTTTGCGTAAATCAAATATGAAATCTTCCGCGACAGTTAAATATATAAAAAATATGTTTCGTATGGAATAACTGTAAAATTATAAGTAACAGATTAAAAATGGTATGGTTATGCTGCCAAATGGCTCTTTTTACCTCGTAAATACCAAATATATTAAAGCTTTTAATGCATAAGTAAAAAATGTTGTAAGAAAATGTTATAGGATGTTTTTATAATTGAAGTAGCAATTTAATCAATTTTTTATAAATGGTTTTAAAAAATATTTGTAATAGTTAAAGTGGCATCTTTCGCCTTTTTTTCTAATAAATCAAAATAATTTAAAAATTGCTGAGGTAATGTAGTTTGAAATAAATACACATAAAGCTTCACATGTTAATGTTACATTAAATAAGTGTATTAAAATAAGTTTGTTTTATACTGTATTAAAAAATTCTATTTTTACAAATTTTTTTTCCTTGAATAACTACTTTGACCTCCTATATTTCATTGTAATATTTGCATATTTGGTTAAGTCATGGTATCTGTAAGCAATCTAATGATTAGTTTCTTTTAATTTACTATTCTTACCACGATGTGAAAAGTTATTTATCGTACGAATATGTTTGGTTACAGTTTTATCTTTTTGTGTAAATGAACTGAAACCCAAAATAATTTTAAACTAAATCAGTTATATTCACCTTATGTCTTTTGAACTATTTAATGCATATATATGTGCACTGGTAGCATTTATATCTACATAGACGAAACTGGTATAATGCACATCTAAGTATTTCGCCTACATACTGACGTACGGACATGCATTTCGTTTAACATCTAGTTAATTTATTTTGTTAACCTTTTACCTTATTATTATGCAGAATTTTAATTCTGAATACAATAAAATAGTTTTTAAACATTCATATGTTGTTGCTAACTTTCAAAAACACGTTATATATTTTCTAATTTTAAATTGTTTTGTGTATATTTTGTGTATTAATTTTTTCGTGTTTTAAATTGAATTTAATTTCTTTTCAGCGCAGAGATACATTGGTGATTCTTTGTTTTAAATTATCTTTAGAAATTTATACAAATAATTTATTGTGTTTTCTTCATTGTTACTTGTACAATGTACATATATTAAATCGAATTGCATCGTATTTGTAACTAATTTGGTAATATATTTTATAAAATTGGAGAGAAATAGGAAAAGTAAGTAAAAACTACGAAATTGGTTTAACATAGAGTTTTCATATCGAAAAATCTGAAAACATTGAAACATATATTAACTTGAATTTACTACCGTAAATTTCTTAAACAGTTTACATCCCTTACAGTTGACAAGTGGCGCAAAATTTGGATAAAAATTAAATGCGTTATAGTCTTGAAAAACAAATTTGATGCATTTTTTATTAAAAATTAAATTTCTTCTTATTAGTTGTATTTTGCTCGTATAATAAAACTTCTTTCTTTAGCAACAATAAATTAAGAATTAGTCCAACTGCAAAAGAAAATTTTAGATAAAGTGTCAAACTTTTAAGATAAAGAAAAAACCAAAAATTAAATATATAGATTGGTTTGAAGAACCTATTTGAAATAACTAAAGAAAAAAGAAGAAATTAATGCGGGATGCGCAGTTTATAAATTTTGTAGTAATTTTGAAAATAAGACCAAAAAAATTTTTAATTAAAAAGTTGATTTTGAAAAAAAAAAATGAACGGCAGGAAAGTTGTCACTATATTTTAAACTTTTAAATGATACAGAAAAATTCATATTGGCACTGAGAAATCTGAAAAATACCTTGAAACAATACTGTAGTTGTTTCATCTAGTGTATGTAGAAAAGGTAATATCCGTAAGTAAACTGCTGATATATAAATTATTTGAGATGTTATATTTTTTGTTATTTTAAGTCTGTATGATTTTGAGGTACTTTCTCTGCAAGGATTATTTACTAAGTAACGTGGATAACTACTAAGTTGCAAATCATTCTATATTTTTATTTTAATGAGAATAGTGCAAAGGTCCTAATTTAAAACAAACTGGAAATAGTATTACTTAAGGTCTTATGGGCTAACACTATACTAAAGAACGCAAGATGAAGATATACTTTATTTTAATTTTTAAATTTCTTTAGTACGCATTAGAGTTTTATGTAATAGTTGGGCACATTGATTTACCTCATTGTGATATAATTATTTTAATTAACGAACTCAATAACGAATATACATATTATACAAAAAAAATTATTTCAAATACATTTTTCAAAACAGAAGAGAAAACAGAAATATATAATAACTCAGTAACATATCAGAGCTGAAAAATAATTTTACTGCCACATTGTATTTATACACAAATTATAACATAAGGAAGAACCTTAATGTTATTTCATATTTAATAAAAAAAATCTTTGTTCAAATTTACTACAGTTGGCAACCAAACTTTTAAATATTAGCTGATGCAGAGAACTATCAAATACCAGAATAAAAAACTTAATTGAACTCGGTCATGTATTTTAATGTTATTTGACTTAAGTATGCAATATATAATTGATAAAAGCACCAATTAAAACTTTAGAGTTCTTACTCAATTTTTCATCTCAATTAAACAAACTACAAATGTATATTCATCATAAATTATTGATTTGTGGCATTACACAGTTGTAAATTGGACAATACTTTTGTAAATTCTCCAATAATTCTTCCTTGAATTCTTTCTGTAAATTTTTAAATTTACTACGCTTTAATTGAATAGAAGCTAAACACCTTTCTGTATATAAAAATTCTTATTGGATATTTTTATACAAAAATTTATTTTCTATCAATATGTAAAATAAGAAATATTATAAAGGTATAACATAAAAATATTTGTGAAACTTTTTTTTTGTGGAATTACAAACCCATCAACACATAGAATGAAAAGCTTCCGGCTAAAATTGAACATGATAAATTTGAACTCGGTTTACTTTTGTATATGATTTTAATTTTTCAGAATACGTATTCTTGACCAAGTAAAAAAAAAAAATTAATTTGCAATATTATCTCTTAGACCTTAAAACATAAGCAGAATTAAAAATTAACTATCTCAAAGGAAAATATATATAAATTCTTCAATATCCTTAACATTTGTTCACCTTTGTAAAGAAAATTGTGTGCATATTGTACGCAACCACATATTAAAATAATAAGTTTATTTACCATAATCTTAAAGACATATTAAATAAAACAAATTATTAAAAAGTATTCCTATAAACACACATTTTTTTATTAATCGACAAAAGGATATAACTCAAAAAAATTAAGTGATTGTAACACATATTTTGCAACATACACTGTTTTTGCTGACATGTATTTAAATGTTTTTCTATATTCTTTTGCTTATATATCTTTTATTACTGTTTTTTCTTTTCTTAACTTTTTAAGCATTAGGTGTATATTAGTATAGTAGTATATAGTAATAAATAGATTTGTATTTAAGTAATATAAAAAAACGAAAGGAAATAAAAATACTATATATCTTTGGGCAGTATGTAAAGTGCATATACATATTTATTATTTAATGAATATTAATAAAACAAAAAGAAACAAAATTCTATCAGTGGGAGCTTCCATGTAGCCTACTTTATGTAAGTATGAATATATGCATACATATACACACCTGGCCAAAATTATTGACACATGACTTTATAATAAATAAATTAATCATAACTGCTTACTAATATGTGGTATATGGATCATCCATTACGTTGCCGATATTCGTCAAACTCCCCCTACCTTTAATCTCATCGAACACTTGGGATGAACTCGACCGAAGGCTTCTGAAGAATAATATTTCCAGCAGAACCAAACTCAACAAAGTATCCAATAAGAAAGGGAAGAAATAGGATAAGAATTTACAAAAAGAAATTGTCAATTACACTCCAAAGAGGATAAATGAAATTTAAAAAAAAAAAAACATTAAAAGTTTAACGAAAAATTAAATGGTGCGGGACTGAGTGCTGCTTCAACGGAAAGAAGAGTTTTAAGTTTTGTTTTTATTCCAAATCAGTATAGGTTTTGCGCAGTTACAATAGCATCTTAATATGGGCTTGCAATTTCATATTATTTCTTTTACAAAAGTGAATGTAATTAACAATGCTCGGTGATAAAAATAGATTTCTCAGAATTAAATATATTACGCCGAGTAAAAGGCAATGCTTGTGTATGTTAACACAATCTGCATTAAGAGTTGAAATTAATCTTTTATAGGTAGTGGCTAAATGTGTAATAGTAAAATGTGTAAAAGTAAAAACTATTGAAAACGTTTGCTACAAAAAATGGATTCCCTAGGAATTAATGTACACCGCCATAGAACCAGCAATAATTAGATAATTTTAAATCAATCTGCCATAAAATGTATATCAAATTGTTTGCGGGTGATACAATTTGACAAATGTGGGTCCTTTTAGCAACCTTGTTAAGCAGTGCAATTTTGCTTAACTATTGCAAGCCTAACAAAATTCCAAATCTGTTGATAGTTTAATTGTTACGGTAAGTAGAAAATGAACTTCGTACTTTGGATTTAAAATTCACTTTTAATTTGCATTTTCAGGTTGATTTTGTGATAAAAAGTAAGGTTTTTGTTATATTTACGATTTGCTGCGCTGCCTATTACTATAACAAAGTTCTGTTAAGAATATCCCTATTTTTGGAATTTACAAGAATTTAGAATTTCGCACTTTGGATACAAAAATCAGTTTAGATTTGGATATTGAACTTTATCTCGTGGTAATGGGGTTCTTTTTTTATTGACGACTTGATGTCTATTGCTATAACAAATTGATAAGACCACCAAGTAGATGTCTATTTTTTTCTAATCGTTACCCTGTACTTAACCATTTATCTTCACCTAAATCCAATTAAACAATAAATAAAAAATTTAAAAAAAAATTTTTTGTGTTGCCTTTTACAATTTTATTATTTTTTCTACAAAACAATGTAATTGACCATGATCGGCAAAACATTAAATATTTTAATTTCTCTCTAATTTCAACTTGCCACAATTGAAGCTTTTATAAGAATAATATAAAATCTATTTATGCGTATATATGTACATATGTACATACATAAGTGCATTAGGTATTTTTGCATACACGCATACGCAATAATACAAATTATTACATCAGCCATAATAGACTTGCCACAATAAAAAGAATCACAAGTGCGGTATTTGAAAAGAATTCATAAACCGTTACTGACTTCGAATACATAGCAATAATAATAAAGCAAATAAAGAAAAGACGTAGAAATAAACAAGAACGCAATTTAAGAAGCAACCACCAAAAAAGCAAAGATGTACAAGAAAACAAGAACGCAATTTTAAAAAACAAACACAAAACAAAGAAAAAGAAAGAGAGAAGAATGTAATATTAGAAAAACAAAAAAAAAAAGTAAGAATTTTATAGCTATAAATAGGCAAGAAGTTTATTATTATAAGTTAGTCTTAAAACACAATGAAGCAAATAAAGTTACTTTATTTTACAAAGTAATTTTAAAAAATAAACACAATTTTGAAGTACATGTCCTGGCAGGAAGAGACAATAATACTCTGCTGGTACAACGAATGTGATGAAATAAAATATAAAAAAAAATAAACTAAAATAAAGTTAAATTTGTGTAAACTTGAAATTGAGGTAATTTTTTTTTCGTGATTTCGTGTATATATTTTTAAAAAAACTAAAGAGAGTTTTAAAGAAAAAATAATATTTAAGTAATATTTACCAACAGTAAATAAAATTAAAGCTAAAAAGGAAATGCTTAAATCAGAGCTTAAGGTTTTATATATAAAACGAAATAAAGTTTAATGATAAATTAACCAGTGTACATAAACATTTTTTAACTTGTAAGTGAAAATAAAAATATTTAAAATAAATATAAATAAATATTTAAAAAATTTAAGATAAAAGTAAAAGTCAGTGAAAAGAATTTGATTTTTAGTATAATAAAATCAAAACCAGAAGGGAAGTGCTTAAATCAAAGCTTAAGATTTTATAAATGAAATAAAGTTTAATGATAAATTAATCAGGGTATATAAAAATTTTTATACTTGTAAGTGAAAATAAAATATTTAAAATAAATATAAATAAATATTTAAAAAATTTAAGATAGAAACAAAAGTCAGTGAAAAGAATTTGAATTCTAGTATAATAAAATCAAAACCAGAAGGGAAGTGCTTAAATCAAAGCTTAAGATTTTATAAATGAAATGAAGTTTAATGATAAATTAATCAGGGTATATAAAAATTTTTATACTTGTAAGTGAAAATAAAAATATTTAAGATAGTAACGAACCACAAAAATTTTTTTTAAATTAATATTATAAATGCAGTTTTAAAATACATATACATACATATATTGGAAATTTTTGAGTACTTAATAGTTGTGGTTTTTAATAAAGCACCGGAAAATTTAAGATAAAGAATTTGATTTTTATTTTAATAAAATTAAAGCTTAAAAAAATTTTTAAAAGAAATCAACATTTTGTGGAGAATATAAAATGTATACGTAAATATATATAAAATTGGTAAAGATGAAAATGTTTAAGATGGTAATTAACCACAAAATATGGCCTTTTTAAATAAATCTGCAAATTTTTTATTATCTGAATATAAATAGCATTTAGAATTTAACATGCTAATATTTTTGTGTTTTGTATTTGATAAAAGACAATAAAAAAATATAATATAATATATTTATTTAATAATATATTTACGAGCAAAAACGCATGCAAACGATATCATAACTTAGAAGACGTTTAACCCACAAGGTAAGTCTTGCCTTAATTTTTATCTTTAAAAATGATTATACAAAACAGCAGAAATTAGTTCAAATTATATATATATATATATATTCAATAAATTGTATATTCGAAAAAAAAGTCTTGTTACAACAATATAATTGCTAGTAAAAGGGGTACAAAATTGTTTACCCCTTTGTAAGTGATCAGCTTCATTACGTTGAAAAAGCCGATTTTTATACATTTTTAATGCAGAATAATACAAATAACAATTTGAAGAGCTAAGTAGTTGCAAGTGCCTTGCATTTTTTTTTTTTATTTTATTTCATTTGTTAGGAAATTACAATTCATTTTGACAATACTATCCTTGCGAAGCCTTGCTGGCTAGTCTGCAGATTAGTATATGTAAATGTTTTATAATTCTTAAATTAGTTAAAATAAATGTTAATATTCTTGTTAATATTATCTATGTACATATATATTTACAAATCATTTATATTTTACTGATTAATTTATAATAGTATTCATCACTTGTTGGTTTATGAAGTGTTGCTTAAAGATTCTTTTTTTTTGAATTGATAATGACGGCTTTTTCAATTACTTCTATCGGTATGTTGTTGTATATTTTAAGTAATACAACCTTACTTGTATTGCGTCCGTATTCATTTTTAAACCCATGTTCTTTATATCTTTCTTCTGTATTCCGCCTTGTTTGATAGTTATGGTCCAGGAATCTGGTGTCATTGTAAAATCTACCGCTAATATTGTTTTTATATTCATATTTAAAATTTTTTATATTTATATTTTTTATGTTCAGTACGTTGTATTCTATTAAACTATTTGAATTCATGGAAATTGTATAACTGTTTCTTGGCTGAATATTTCCATGATAATTATGTTCCGGATGAGGTGTTTGTGATTTCAATATTTTTAATATTTGTTTTTGCGAATGTTGAATTTTTCTGCAGTACTTACTATGTCCCCACGCTGTTATACCATGCCTTATTTGCGATTCTACCAGTGAGAAGTATCCCTGCCTTAGTACTTGCTTGGTCGAGCAATAGCTTAGTTTATGTAATATATATGCAGCTTTTCTTAACTTCTTTCTTACATTGTATAAGTGGACTTTCCATTTGAAGTTTTGGTCCATTGTCAACCCCAGGTCTTTGTTTGTGTTCACTATTTCACTATGGTATTATAATTGCACTATAAGGCACCGCAGTATAGCATAATCATCAGAGATTTATGTGTTTATTAGTGATAATAGATATAGATTTAATCGTTTAAGAAAAACAAAAATTTGTAACATTTCTATATCTGATGCACCTGGTTCTAACAAAGAGGTGGTCAATGCAAGTTTTTATGTTTGCGCTTACATCTTCTTTTATGCACTTATTTATCATACATTTTAATCCATTTGTTGTTTGTATATTCAAATAGAGAGCAGAAATATTTGTTTCTTTTATTAGATCTATATTAATATCGCCAATTAATATTATACTGCTCTTTCTCTTTATTGTTTTTAGTAAACAATCAAGCTCCTTTATAAAATTTCTTGCACTGCAAGAAGATGGCCTGTACATTGCTATCTATGATACTCTTTCTGTTAAATTTATATTTATCATGGATTCGGAAAATTTCGTGTTTGTGATATTAGTTGTAAAACTTTAGTTCTCATTACAAACCACCACCAACATTTCTTTCAGTTCTGTTTAAGTGCACTGCTTCAAAAGTGCACTGCGTTTATAATGTAAGAGCATCCTTCATTATGTATATTGGCTTCCACCAGAACAATGATTTTTTTTTACTTTTTGTAGCTATAAAGGAATCGAAGTTTTTACGCAATGATCGTTTGTTTAGTAATATATGTATATGAGTAGGGATAACTTAAGTGCTCTGCTTTGATATGATTAAATATGATTATTAATATTAATATTTCACATTAAGGATTATCCATTATCCATTATTTGTTATTTATTTATTAATTACTTATGTCTTTTATTTTTTTTTTATGTTTTTGTGTTTTTCTTAAACGTTGAAATTTATATCACTTGCGTTTGTAATTAAAATATTATTGTTATTTTCGGTTTTTTTTTTCGAAAAGATTACCATTAGAAAATCAGACAAATTTCAATTATTAATAAATCATAATAATTAAAATTAGTAATTAAAAATTAATTTACATTAATAATTAAAAATTGGTAATATCTCCTTTCTCCTTTGCCTTAGCCTTAGCTTGCCATTATAACCACCTTTTTAATACCTGTTAATTGGTGACTTACATATTCATACATATGTATGTAATTAACATTGGTTGGCATCTTGTTCATACTTGTTCATGTTAGTGCTTCAGCTGTTTCAAATATATTTTCATTTATTATATGCTTGCAAATATTTGACATTATCTCTTTTCTTCTTAGGAGAATAGAATTCAATTACTATTTTTTTATCCGTTTTTTTCGATTTATAGGCATTTTCTGTGTCGTAGGGCTGGATTTCTACATTTACCGCAATTTTGGTTATCGCATCTATTGGAGTTATTGTTGTATCCCTTATATTTTTTATTTCAAAATTTTTGGTTATTGCTTTTTGTTCTATGGTGTTGATTTTACTTTCCCATTCTCTGCATGCGCTCCTCTTTCTTTTTGTTTTCTTCTTTAAGATATTTGATCTCAGAAGTTAACTGCGAAAAGGACTCAGTGAGTTTCAGGAATGCATTAGTCATATCCTCACTCAATGTTTTTTGGTTAATGCTGGAGTTAAAGTCGACGTCGCAAACGCCGTCTGAACGTCGTCAACTGTCAAAAAAGAGTTGAAACGTATGAAATTGTATGAGAGCTGTTAATCTCAACGACGTTTGAAATTAAACGCTGAAAAAGTTCAATCGATTTCAACTTTTTCACCGTTTGTACGGCGTTCAATGAAATGTCAAAGCAATATACATACATAATTATCTGATTATTGTACTTGTTTAAACTGTTGCTTTTTTTTAATTAAAATGAGCTCGGATAGTATATTAAATGAAAAAATTATAAATGCTATTCGCGAAAGCGAACAATTGAGAATTCAATTTATTAATATAGATATTATAGGGGGATAATATTTATTTTTTATAGGGAGATATTACCAAATTAAAATTTGGTATATTTTTATACTAAAAATGTACAAATATTTTATTTTAAATTATAAAAATTGAGAGTTCAATTATTAAAATTGATATTATAGGGGGATAATATTTAATTTTTTTTTGTAGGGAGATATTACCAAATTTTAATTATTCATATAAATTAATTTTTAGTTACAAATTTTAATTATTATATTTATTAATAAAATTAATTTTTAGTTACTAACTTTAATTATTATATTTATTAATAATTGATTATTTATTTATTTTAATATTTTATTTTAAATTATAAAAATTGAGAGTTCAATTTATTAATATTGATATTATAGGGGGATAATATATATAATAATTAAAATTTGGTAATATCTCTTATAAAAACAAATTAATTTATATTTTAAAAAATATTTTTATAACAAATTCCCCAAGAATATAAGAATACAGCTCTTAACGGAGAGATTTGGTAAAAAATAAGTAATAAGTACTTAATTACAAATATTTCAATAAATAAATTTCCAAATTAACAGTTTATATTTAAACGTCTGTACGCCGTTGACATTAACAGCAAAATGAAATTAAACGTAGAGCATCACAATTTCAGCGTTCAGACGGCGTTTGCGACGTCGACATTAACTACAGCATAAGAGTCATGTTGTTTGTTAATTGCGCTGATTCGTTTAGGTCATTTGCTGCTTCTTGTTTTCTTGTTTTATTGTATCTTCTGCTGATCGTCGTTAACGACTTCCTGATACATATTATATTGCCTATTTGATTTTATTTTTTTCTCCCCTGCACATCAAGCATTTCCAAGTAGCTTTCTTCTCAGCATTCATGCTTTAATTTGTTGATTCCGATAGTGTAGCGCACGGTGCATAGTGATATTTCCTACCACACTGCTTACACATCACATAATCTTCCGTTGTTGGGAGATTATTTTTACATGTATGGCAGACAGCGTTTTTTCCAATTAGATAATTCTGTTGCTTATTAATTTTTTTTTTTTGTATTTATATAATTGCGTTTCTAATTTTGTCCTGTGTTTTGATACAATTTAATGGTTAATTGTGTAATTAATTAGTGTTTTTTGGTTCACTGTAATTTATTAACCATATATTAATTGTTGAATTTATTATTCGGTTTTATAAAATACACACTGAATATATGAATTTATTATTCGGTGTTATGACATACGCACTGAATATATGAATTTATTATTCGGTGTTATGACATACGCACTGAATATATGAATTTATTATTCGGTGTTATGACATACGCACTGAATATATGAATTTATTAATTGCAGCATCGTGAAATTAAATGCATGCCGCCGCCTTGCATTAAAAATGAGAAATGCAGCAAATTTTTTATTTCTAAATTTAAATATACAGTTTTAAAGTCGTTTTATTTTATTAGTTTGTGACCTTTTCTTTTAAATAAAATAAAAAAAATTAAAGACGAGAGAAAAAAAAAATTAAATCTAAAAAAGTACCAAAATATAACCACAATGTTGGAAAACAGTTGTAACAAATGAACGTCGGTGGATACAGATAGAAAGGTACAGTGCGACACCTGCGACAAATAGTTCCAATTCGACTGTGTCGACGTTAACACCAATGTAGCCGAGATTACCTCCAATTGTGGCTCATGCGGTGATAAGCAATTAAAAGTTCGACAAGTTAAACCTCACTTAACTGCCTAATAACAGAATCTGTAAAGCAACCCAGGCAAGGCAAGGCAAGGCAAGGCGAAGGATTTGGAAATGGAAATGGAAATAATTCACTGCCACCGGGAGACAAAACTTGGGAGGAAGGAGGGAGATTTCTGTGTCTATGGCTATGTCAACTTCAACGTCAACGTCAACCACAACCACAAGCACAACTACGAGCGACGAGCGACGAGCGACTTTAATGCATCCAACGCTCACTCATCAACATTTGCAGCGCACACAAAAACAGAGTCCATACACATGTGTGTGTATGTTCACAAGGAAAAATAAAGTATGTACAAAGCCATTTTTATTTCTACCACCATCGCCATCGCCATCACCATCACCATCACCATCACCATTTATTATTAAACATTGCAAAAATTAAATCTCTCCTACATATACGCGTATACCTATTTTTAAATAGGTACTTGCCTAATAAATTATGTGTACAATTGTATGCATTTACATATTTATGTATTTGAGTTGAGCACGAAAGCTGTTATGAAGAACTAAAACGCAATTTGTTGAATTCTGACTAAGAGTAAGTTCTTTTCGATTGTGTTGTGATTTGCTGTATTTCTATTATTGGTTGTTAGTTTATTTTTTTTTCTTTTTTTTTTTTTGGGAAATGAATTGTGAACAGAGTTTTGGTTGGTTGTTGAGTTGTAGCATTGTTATTTATATTGCCTTCTTGTACTTGATATTGCTTTTGTTGTATTTGACTGTTATAAAGGGGAAATTGGTGTTGTAAATAAATAAATACGCACCGTTTTCTTATTTCTCTATATATATTTGAAATTGAATTTTTAGCAAACATGATGATGATGGTGGTAAACATTCCATCATTTAAATTGTAAACACACACATTCAGCTCTGTATACATACCTAAGAACAACCACTTTTTTTCGCGTGCGTGCGTACTCATGGTATGGTGGTGGTTGTTTTTTGTTTTCATTATAGATCGCTCGCGCCTTTGTACACTTGTTGATTTGGTATTAAGGCGTTACAAATTTGCCAAACTACACAGTAATTGTTAAGTTAAGTAAAAAATGAATACATTTGTAAGACCCAATTTACATTAGCAAATTTTAGTTTGGCAAATTCTTAAAGTGATGGTGAGAGAGGAAAAGAGTATTGCGGGGGGTACAGACATCGGTGTTCTCGCAAAGTTGCTTTGTTCTTTGTTTTATAGAGTTGCACTTTCATGATGAAATTGTATATTTGACATTGTTTTTCATTTTATATTTCGTTTTTTGTAGTTAACTTCAGTGTGGTGAAGCGCTTGCAACGCATACCATAGTTTTTTATATTTTTTTTTTAATACAAATGTTTTAGAAAATAATCTAGTAATTAATGTGATAACTTATAATTAATGTTATCATATACATATATGAAGCAACTGAATGTATACTTTTACAAGACTGAAATATATTTTTAATTTTTAAAACAAAACAAATTTAATTGGTTGTTGTTTTAACAATTTTATTTGCAATAAATATATTAAAAAAAAAATTTTGCTGTGTACTTTTTTCCTAATTTTTCTGGTGGGTGAGTTTGTTTCGTCAAAGTAGGAAAGCGCATATTTTTCTCCATTTCGATTATTTCCTTTTGTTTTTTTTTCTAATTCAGTAAAACAGTTGCTTAGTTTAAAAAAAAAAAAACTATTAAAAACTATTTTCAATTTGTAAGCTTTACCAAAATAAAAAGACTACACAGAGCAACATGTGCCTAGTAGCACCTAATAAAATAGAACAAAATTTACAAGATATCTCTAAGGTTTTTTTTTCAAGAAGAACATCTTATTAATTTCATAGGGAAAACCTTTTTGAAGAAATCAATAAATAAATATAAATAAATTAAATATTATATGAATATTGAAATAAAAAATATGTATTTCACAATGTATTATTTCCTATGTATTTCACATTTACACAGCATGCGTGTGTGCTTTGTGCATGCGTGTTTGCTTAAAAACCAACCACCGAATGAAATGTCAAAAATTAAGAAAGAACATACGAAAAGAAACAAAAAATTTGGCAAACTAAAATTTGGCTGTGTAAATGGCAAACAAATTTTAAAAGAGAATGGAGAAGAATTTGCCAAACTAAAATTTGCCAATGTAAATTCGGTCTAAGTTAGACTTTTTTTTTTTTTTTTTTTTTGCTCTTTATTTTTTTAAGTTGCAATTTTTAGCATGAGAAAAAAATATTTACATATATCAAAAAAATCAAAGAATCAAAAAATCAAAAAATTAAAAATAAAAAAAATAAATCAAAAATGAAAAAAATCAAAAATAAAAAAATCAAAAATGAAAAAAAATCAAAAAAAAAAAAATACAAAAATGAAAAAAAATCAAAAATAAAAAAATCAAAAAATCAAAAAAAAAGAAAAATGAAAGAAAAAATTATGAAACAAAAGAAAAAGAAAAAAAAATGTAGGGAAAAAAATGAAAGAAAAATTATTGAAGAAAGAAAAAATGTAGGGAAAAAAAGAAATTAAATAACAAATAATACAGCATCATCTGTAAAGCAACCCAGGCAAGGCAAGGCAAGGCAAGGCAAGGCGAAGGATTTGGAAATGGAAATGGAAATAATTCACTGCCACCGGAAGACAAAACTTGGGAGGAAGGAGGGAGATTTCTGTGTCTATGGCTATGTCAACTTCAACGTCAACGTCAACCACAACCACAAGCACAACTACGAGCGACGAGCGACGAGCGACTTTAATGCATCCAACGCTCACTCATCAACATTTGCAGCGCACACAAAAACAGAGTCCATACACATGTGTGTGTATGTTCACAAGGAAAAATAAAGTATGTACAAAGCCATTTTTATTTCTACCACCATCGCCATCGCCATCACCATCACCATCACCATTTATTATTAAACATTGCAAAAATTAAATCTCTCCTACATATACGCGTATACCTATTTTTAAATAGGTACTTGCCTAATAAATGAATGTGTACAATTGTATGCATTTACACATTTATGTATTTGAGTTGAGCACGAAAGCTGTTATGAAGAACTAATACGCAATTTGTTGAATTCTGACTAAGCCTAAGTTCTTTTCGATTGTGTTGTGATTTGCTGTATTTCTACCATTGGTTGTTAGTTTATTTTTTTTTCTTTTTTTTTTTTTGGGAAATGAATTGTGAACAGAGTTTTGGTTGGTTGTTGAGTTGTAGCATTGTTATTTATATTGCCTTCTTGTACTTGATAATTGCTTTTGTTGTATTTGACTGTTATAAAGGGGAAATTGGTGTTGTAAATAAATAAATACGCACCGTTTTCTTATTTCTCTATATATATTTGAAATTGAATTTTTAGCAAACATGATGATGATGGTGGTAAACATTCCATCATTTAAATTGTAAACACACACATTCAGCTCTGTATACATACCTAAGAACAACCACTTTTTTTTGCGTGCGTACTCATGGTATGGTGGTGGTTGTTTTTTGTTTTCATTATAGATCGCTCGCGCCTTTGTACACTTGTTGATTTGGTATTAAGGCGTTACAAATTTGCCAAACTACACAGTAATTGTTAAGTTAAGTAAAAAATGAATACATTTGCAAGTTAGACTTTTTTTTTTTTTTTTTTTTTTGCTCTTTATTTTTTTAAGTTGCAATTTTTAGCATGAGAAAAAAATATTTACATATATCAAAAAAATCAAAGAATCAAAAAATTAAAAATAAAAAAAATAAATCAAAAATGAAAAAAATCAAAAATAAAAAAATCAAAAATGAAAAAAAATCAAAAATAAAAAAATCAAAAATGAAAAAAAATCAAAAATAAAAAAATCAAAAAAAAAGAAAAATGAAAGAAAAAATTATGAAACAAAAGAAAAAGAAAAAAAAATGTAGGGAAAAAAATGAAAGAAAAATTATTGAAGAAAGAAAAAATGTAGGGAAAAAAAGAAATTAAATAACAAATAATACAGCATCATCTGTAAAGCAACCCAGGCAAGGCAAGGCAAGGCAAGGCAAGGCGAAGGATTTGGAAATGGAAATGGAAATAATTCACTGCCACCGGGAGACAAAACTTGGGAGGAAGGAGGGAGATTTCTGTGTCTATGGCTATGTCAACTTCAACGTCAACGTCAACCACAACCACAAGCACAACTACGAGCGACGAGCGACGAGCGACTTTAATGCATCCAACGCTCACTCATCAACATTTGCAGCGCACACAAAAACAGAGTCCATACACATGTGTGTGTATGTTCACAAGGAAAAATAAAGTATGTACAAAGCCATTTTTATTTCTACCACCATCGCCATCGCCATCACCATCACCATCACCATTTATTATTAAACATTGCAAAAATTAAATCTCTCCTACATATACGCGTATACCTATTTTTAAATAGGTACTTGCCTAATAAATGAATGTGTACAATTGTATGCATTTACACATTTATGTATTTGAGTTGAGCACGAAAGCTGTTATGAAGAACTAATGCGCAATTTGTTGAATTCTGACTAAGCCTAAGTTCTTTTCGATTGTGTTGTGATTTGCTGTATTTCTACCATTGGTTGTTAGTTTATTTTTTTTCTTTTTTTTTTTTTGGGAAATGAATTGTGAACAGAGTTTTGGTTGGTTGTTGAGTTGTAGCATTGTTATTTATATTGCCTTCTTGTACTTGATATTGCTTTTGTTGTATTTGACTGTTATAAAGGGGAAATTGGTGTTGTAAATAAATAAATACGCACCGTTTTCTTATTTCTCTATATATATTTGAAATTGAATTTTTAGCAAACATGATGATGATGGTGGTAAACATTCCATCATTTAAATTGTAAACACACACATTCAGCTCTGTATACATACCTAAGAACAACCACTTTTTTTTGCGTGCGTACTCATGGTATGGTGGTGGTTGTTTTTTGTTTTCATTATAGATCGCTCGCGCCTTTGTACACTTGTTGATTTGGTATTAAGGCGTTACAAATTTGCCAAACTACACAGTAATTGTTAAGTTAAGTAAAAAATGAATACATTTGTAAGTTAGACTTTTTTTTTTTTTTTTTATTGCTCTTTATTTTTTTAAGTTGCAATTTTTAGCATGAGAAAAAAATATTTACATATATCAAAAAAATCAAAGAATCAAAAAATCAAAAAATTAAAAATAAAAAAAATAAATCAAAAATGAAAAAAATCAAAAATAAAAAAATCAAAAATGAAAAAAAATCAAAAATAAAAAAATCAAAAAATCAAAAAAAAAGAAAAATGAAAGAAAAAATTATGAAACAAAAGAAAAAGAAAAAAAAATGTAGGGAAAAAAATGAAAGAAAAATTATTGAAGAAAGAAAAAATGTAGGGAAAAAAAGAAATTAAATAACAAATAATACAGCATCATCTGTAAAGCAACCCAGGCAAGGCAAGGCAAGGCAAGGCGAAGGATTTGGAAATGGAAATGGAAATAATTCACTGCCACCGGGAGACAAAACTTGGGAGGAAGGAGGGAGATTTCTGTGTCTATGGCTATGTCAACTTCAACGTCAACGTCAACCACAACCACAAGCACAACTACGAGCGACGAGCGACGAGCGACTTTAATGCATCCAACGCTCACTCATCAACATTTGCAGCGCACACAAAAACAGAGTCCATACACATGTGTGTGTATGTTCACAAGGAAAAATAAAGTATGTACAAAGCCATTTTTATTTCTACCACCATCGCCATCGCCATCACCATCACCATCACCATTTATTATTAAACATTGCAAAAATTAAATCTCTCCTACATATACGCGTATACCTATTTTTAAATAGGTACTTGCCTAATAAATGAATGTGTACAATTGTATGCATTTACACATTTATGTATTTGAGTTGAGCACGAAAGCTGTTATGAAGAACTAATGCGCAATTTGTTGAATTCTGACTAAGCCTAAGTTCTTTTCGATTGTGTTGTGATTTGCTGTATTTCTACCATTGGTTGTTAGTGTATTTTTTTTTTTTTTTCTCTTTCTTTCTTTCTTTTTTTGGGGGAAATGAATTGTGAACAGAGTTTTGGTTGGTTAGTTGGTTGTTGAGTTGTAGCATAGTTATTTATATTGCCTTATTGTACTTGATATTGCTTTTGTTGTATTTGACTGTTATAAAGGGGAAATTGGTGTTGTAAATAAATAAATACGCACCGTTTTCTTATTTCTCTATATATATTTGAAATTGAATTTTTAGCAAACATGATGATGATGGTGGTAAACATTCCATCATTTAAATTGTAAACACACACATTCAGCTCTGTATACATACCTAAGAACAACCACTTTTTTTTGCGTGCGTACTCATGGTATGGTGGTGGTTGTTTTTTGTTTTCATTATAGATCGCTCGCGCCTTTGTACACTTGTTGATTTGGTATTAAGGCGTTACAAATTTGCCAAACTACACAGTAATTGTTAAGTTAAGTAAAAAATGAATACATTTGTAAGTTAGACTTTTTTTTTTTTTTTTTTTTGCTCTTTATTTTTTTAAGTTGCAATTTTTAGCATGAGAAAAAAATATTTACATATATCAAAAAAATCAAAGAATCAAAAAATCAAAAAATTAAAAATAAAAAAAATAAATCAAAAATGAAAAAAATCAAAAATAAAAAAATCAAAAATGAAAAAAAATCAAAAATAAAAAAATCAAAAAATCAAAAAAAAAGAAAAATGAAAGAAAAAATTATGAAACAAAAGAAAAAGAAAAAAAAATGTAGGGAAAAAAATGAAAGAAAAATTATTGAAGAAAGAAAAAATGTAGGGAAAAAAAGAAATTAAATAACAAATAATACAGCATCATCTGTAAAGCAACCCAGGCAAGGCAAGGCAAGGCAAGGCAAGGCGAAGGATTTGGAAATGGAAATGGAAATAATTCACTGCCACCGGGAGACAAAACTTGGGAGGAAGGAGGGAGATTTCTGTGTCTATGGCTATGTCAACTTCAACGTCAACGTCAACCACAACCACAAGCACAACTACGAGCGACGAGCGACGAGCGACTTTAATGCATCCAACGCTCACTCATCAACATTTGCAGCGCACACAAAAACAGAGTCCATACACATGTGTGTGTATGTTCACAAGGAAAAATAAAGTATGTACAAAGCCATTTTTATTTCTACCACCATCGCCATCGCCATCACCATCACCATCACCATCACCATTTATTATTAAACATTGCAAAAATTAAATCTCTCCTACATATACGCGTATACCTATTTTTAAATAGGTACTTGCCTAATAAATGAATGTGTACAATTGTATGCATTTACACATTTATGTATTTGAGTTGAGCACGAAAGCTGTTATGAAGAACTAATGCGCAATTTGTTGAATTCTGACTAAGCCTAAGTTCTTTTCGATTGTGTTGTGATTTGCTGTATTTCTACCATTGGTTGTTAGTTTATTTTTTTTTCTTTTTTTTTTTTTGGGAAATGAATTGTGAACAGAGTTTTGGTTGGTTGTTGAGTTGTAGCATTGTTATTTATATTGCCTTCTTGTACTTGATATTGCTTTTGTTGTATTTGACTGTTATAAAGGGGAAATTGGTGTTGTAAATAAATACATACGCACTGTTTTCTTATTTCTCTATATATATTTGAAATTGCATTTTTAGCAAACATGATGATGATGGTGGTAAACATTCCATCATTTAAATTGTAAACACACACATTCAGCTCTGTATACATACCTAAGAACAACCACTTTTTTTTGCGTGCGTACTCATGGTATGGTGGTGGTTGTTTTTTGTTTTCATTATAGATCGCTCGCGCCTTTGTACACTTGTTGATTTGGTATTAAGGCGTTACAAATTTGCCAAACTACACAGTAATTGTTAAGTTAAGTAAAAAATGAATACATTTGTAAGTTAGACTTTTTTTTTTTTTTTTTTTTTGCTCTTTATTTTTTTAAGTTGCAATTTTTAGCATGAGAAAAAAATATTTACATATATCAAAAAAATCAAAGAATCAAAAAATCAAAAAATTAAAAATAAAAAAAATAAATCAAAAATGAAAAAAATCAAAAATAAAAAAATCAAAAATGAAAAAAAATCAAAAAAAAAAAAATACAAAAATGAAAAAAAATCAAAAATAAAAAAATCAAAAAATCAAAAAAAAAGAAAAATGAAAGAAAAAATTATGAAACAAAAGAAAAAGAAAAAAAAATGTAGGGAAAAAAATGAAAGAAAAATTATTGAAGAAAGAAAAAATGTAGGGAAAAAAAGAAATTAAATAACAAATAATACAGCATCATCTGTAAAGCAACCCAGGCAAGGCAAGGCAAGGCAAGGCAAGGCGAAGGATTTGGAAATGGAAATGGAAATAATTCACTGCCACCGGAAGACAAAACTTGGGAGGAAGGAGGGAGATTTCTGTGTCTATGGCTATGTCAACTTCAACGTCAACGTCAACCACAACCACAAGCACAACTACGAGCGACGAGCGACGAGCGACTTTAATGCATCCAACGCTCACTCATCAACATTTGCAGCGCACACAAAAACAGAGTCCATACACATGTGTGTGTATGTTCACAAGGAAAAATAAAGTATGTACAAAGCCATTTTTATTTCTACCACCATCGCCATCGCCATCACCATCCCCATCACCATTTATTATTAAACATTGCAAAAATTAAATCTCTCCTACATATACGCGTATACCTATTTTTAAATAGGTACTTGCCTAATAAATGAATGTGTACAATTGTATGCATTTACACATTTATGTATTTGAGTTGAGCACGAAAGCTGTTATGAAGAACTAATGCGCAATTTGTTGAATTCTGACTAAGCCTAAGTTCTTTTCGATTGTGTTGTGATTTGCTGTATTTCTACCATTGGTTGTTAGTGTATTTTTTTTTTTTTTTCTCTTTCTTTCTTTCTTTTTTTGGGGGAAATGAATTGTGAACAGAGTTTTGGTTGGTTAGTTGGTTGTTGAGTTGTAGCATAGTTATTTATATTGCCTTATTGTACTTGATATTGCTTTTGTTGTATTTGACTGTTATAAAGGGGAAATTGGTGTTGTAAATAAATACATACGCACTGTTTTCTTATTTCTCTATATATATTTGAAATTGCATTTTTAGCAAACATGATGATGATGGTGGTAAACATTCCATCATTTAAATTGTAAACACACACATTCAGCTCTGTATACATACCTAAGAACAACCACTTTTTTTTGCGTGCGTACTCATGGTATGGTGGTGGTTGTTTTTTGTTTTCATTATAGATCGCTCGCGCCTTTGTACACTTGTTGATTTGGTATTAAGGCGTTACAAATTTGCCAAACTACACAGTAATTGTTAAGTTAAGTAAAAAATGAATACATTTGTAAGTTAGACTTTTTTTTTTTTTTTTTTTTGCTCTTTATTTTTTTAAGTTGCAATTTTTAGCATGAGAAAAAAATATTTACATATATCAAAAAAATCAAAGAATCAAAAAATTAAAAATAAAAAAAATAAATCAAAAATGAAAAAAATCAAAAATAAAAAAATCAAAAATGAAAAAAAATCAAAAATAAAAAAATCAAAAATGAAAAAAAATCAAAAATAAAAAAATCAAAAAAAAAGAAAAAAAGAAAAATGAAAGAAAAAATTATGAAACAAAAGAAAAAGAAAAAAAAATGTAGGGAAAAAAATGAAAGAAAAATTATTGAAGAAAGAAAAAATGTAGGGAAAAAAAGAAATTAAATAACAAATAATACAGCATCATCTGTAAAGCAACCCAGGCAAGGCAAGGCAAGGCAAGGCGAAGGATTTGGAAATGGAAATGGAAATAATTCACTGCCACCGGGAGACAAAACTTGGGAGGAAGGAGGGAGATTTCTGTGTCTATGGCTATGTCAACTTCAACGTCAACGTCAACCACAACCACAAGCACAACTACGAGCGACGAGCGACGAGCGACTTTAATGCATCCAACGCTCACTCATCAACATTTGCAGCGCACACAAAAACAGAGTCCATACACATGTGTGTGTATGTTCACAAGGAAAAATAAAGTATGTACAAAGCCATTTTTATTTCTACCACCATCGCCATCGCCATCACCATCACCATCACCATTTATTATTAAACATTGCAAAAATTAAATCTCTCCTACATATACGCGTATACCTATTTTTAAATAGGTACTTGCCTAATAAATGAATGTGTACAATTGTATGCATTTACACATTTATGTATTTGAGTTGAGCACGAAAGCTGTTATGAAGAACTAATGCGCAATTTGTTGAATTCTGACTAAGCCTAAGTTCTTTTCGATTGTGTTGTGATTTGCTGTATTTCTACCATTGGTTGTTAGTTTATTTTTTTTTCTTTTTTTTTTTTTGGGAAATGAATTGTGAACAGAGTTTTGGTTGGTTGTTGAGTTGTAGCATTGTTATTTATATTGCCTTCTTGTACTTGATATTGCTTTTGTTGTATTTGACTGTTATAAAGGGGAAATTGGTGTTGTAAATAAATACATACGCACTGTTTTCTTATTTCTCTATATATATTTGAAATTGCATTTTTAGCAAACATGATGATGATGGTGGTAAACATTCCATCATTTAAATTGTAAACACACACATTCAGCTCTGTATACATACCTAAGAACAACCACTTTTTTTTGCGTGCGTACTCATGGTATGGTGGTGGTTGTTTTTTGTTTTCATTATAGATCGCTCGCGCCTTTGTACACTTGTTGATTTGGTATTAAGGCGTTACAAATTTGCCAAACTACACAGTAATTGTTAAGTTAAGTAAAAAATGAATACATTTGTAAGTTAGACTTTTTTTTTTTTTTTTTGCTCTTTATTTTTTTAAGTTGCAATTTTTAGCATGAGAAAAAAATATTTACATATATCAAAAAAATCAAATAATCAAAAAATCAAAAAATTAAAAATAAAAAAAATAAATCAAAAATGAAAAAAATCAAAAATAAAAAAATCAAAAATGAAAAAAAATCAAAAATAAAAAAATCAAAAATGAAAAAAAATCAAAAAAAAAGAAAAATGAAAGAAAAAATTATGAAACAAAAGAAAAAGAAAAAAAAATGTAGGGAAAAAAATGAAAGAAAAATTATTGAAGAAAGAAAAAATGTAGGGAAAAAAAGAAATTAAATAACAAATAATACAGCATCATCTGTAAAGCAACCCAGGCAAGGCAAGGCAAGGCAAGGCAAGGCAAGGCGAAGGATTTGGAAATGGAAATGGAAATAATTCACTGCCACCGGGAGACAAAACTTGGGAGGAAGGAGGGAGATTTCTGTGTCTATGGCTATGTCAACTTCAACGTCAACGTCAACCACAACCACAAGCACAACTACGAGCGACGAGCGACGAGCGACTTTAATGCATCCAACGCTCACTCATCAACATTTGCAGCGCACACAAAAACAGAGTCCATACACATGTGTGTGTATGTTCACAAGGAAAAATAAAGTATGTACAAAGCCATTTTTATTTCTACCACCATCGCCATCGCCATCACCATCACCATCACCATCACCATTTATTATTAAACATTGCAAAAATTAAATCTCTCCTACATATACGCGTATACCTATTTTTAAATAGGTACTTGCCTAATAAATGAATGTGTACAATTGTATGCATTTACACATTTATGTATTTGAGTTGAGCACGAAAGCTGTTATGAAGAACTAATGCGCAATTTGTTGAATTCTGACTAAGCCTAAGTTCTTTTCGATTGTGTTGTGATTTGCTGTATTTCTACCATTGGTTGGTAGTGTATTTTTTTTTTTTTTCTCTTTCTTTCTTTCTTTTTTTGGGGGAAATGAATTGTGAACAGAGTTTTGGTTGGTTAGTTGGTTGTTGAGTTGTAGCATAGTTATTTATATTGCCTTATTGTACTTGATATTGCTTTTGTTGTATTTGACTGTTATAAAGGGGAAATTGGTGTTGTAAATAAATACATACGCACTGTTTTCTTATTTCTCTATATATATTTGAAATTGCATTTTTAGCAAACATGATGATGATGGTGGTAAACATTCCATCATTTAAATTGTAAACACACACATTCAGCTCTGTATACATACCTAAGAACAACCACTTTTTTTTGCGTGCGTACTCATGGTATGGTGGTGGTTGTTTTTTGTTTTCATTATAGATCGCTCGCGCCTTTGTACACTTGTTGATTTGGTATTAAGGCGTTACAAATTTGCCAAACTACACAGTAATTGTTAAGTTAAGTAAAAAATGAATACATTTGTAAGTTAGACTTTTTTTTTTTTTTTTTTTTTGCTCTTTATTTTTTTAAGTTGCAATTTTTAGCATGAGAAAAAAATATTTACATATATCAAAAAAATCAAAGAATCAAAAAATCAAAAAATTAAAAATAAAAAAAATAAATCAAAAATGAAAAAAATCAAAAATAAAAAAATCAAAAATGAAAAAAAATCAAAAAAAAAAAAATACAAAAATGAAAAAAAATCAAAAATAAAAAAATCAAAAAATCAAAAAAAAAGAAAAATGAAAGAAAAAATTATGAAACAAAAGAAAAAGAAAAAAAAATGTAGGGAAAAAAATGAAAGAAAAATTATTGAAGAAAGAAAAAATGTAGGGAAAAAAAGAAATTAAATAACAAATAATACAGCATCATCTGTAAAGCAACCCAGGCAAGGCAAGGCAAGGCAAGGCAAGGCAAGGCGAAGGATTTGGAAATGGAAATGGAAATAATTCACTGCCACCGGGAGACAAAACTTGGGAGGAAGGAGGGAGATTTCTGTGTCTATGGCTATGTCAACTTCAACGTCAACGTCAACCACAACCACAAGCACAACTACGAGCGACGAGCGACGAGCGACTTTAATGCATCCAACGCTCACTCATCAACATTTGCAGCGCACACAAAAACAGAGTCCATACACATGTGTGTGTATGTTCACAAGGAAAAATAAAGTATGTACAAAGCCATTTTTATTTCTACCACCATCGCCATCGCCATCACCATCACCATCACCATCACCATTTATTATTAAACATTGCAAAAATTAAATCTCTCCTACATATACGCGTATACCTATTTTTAAATAGGTACTTGCCTAATAAATGAATGTGTACAATTGTATGCATTTACACATTTATGTATTTGAGTTGAGCACGAAAGCTGTTATGAAGAACTAATGCGCAATTTGTTGAATTCTGACTAAGCCTAAGTTCTTTTCGATTGTGTTGTGATTTGCTGTATTTCTACCATTGGTTGTTAGTGTATTTTTTTTTTTTTTTCTCTTTCTTTCTTTCTTTTTTTGGGGGAAATGAATTGTGAACAGAGTTTTGGTTGGTTAGTTGGTTGTTGAGTTGTAGCATAGTTATTTATATTGCCTTATTGTACTTGATATTGCTTTTGTTGTATTTGACTGTTATAAAGGGGAAATTGGTGTTGTAAATAAATAAATACGCACCGTTTTCTTATTTCTCTATATATATTTGAAATTGCATTTTTAGCAAACATGATGATGATGGTGGTAAACATTCCATCATTTAAATTGTAAACACACACATTCAGCTCTGTATACATACCTAAGAACAACCACTTTTTTTTGCGTGCGTACTCATGGTATGGTGGTGGTTGTTTTTTGTTTTCATTATAGATCGCTCGCGCCTTTGTACACTTGTTGATTTGGTATTAAGGCGTTACAAATTTGCCAAACTACACAGTAATTGTTAAGTTAAGTAAAAAATGAATACATTTGTAAGTTAGACTTTTTTTTTTTTTTTTTTTTGCTCTTTATTTTTTTAAGTTGCAATTTTTAGCATGAGAAAAAAATATTTACATATATCAAAAAAATCAAAGAATCAAAAAATCAAAAAATTAAAAATAAAAAAAATAAATCAAAAATGAAAAAAATCAAAAATAAAAAAATCAAAAATGAAAAAAAATCAAAAATAAAAAAATCAAAAAATCAAAAAAAAAGAAAAATGAAAGAAAAAATTATGAAACAAAAGAAAAAGAAAAAAAAATGTAGGGAAAAAAATGAAAGAAAAATTATTGAAGAAAGAAAAAATGTAGGGAAAAAAAGAAATTAAATAACAAATAATACAGCATCATCTGTAAAGCAACCCAGGCAAGGCAAGGCAAGGCAAGGCAAGGCGAAGGATTTGGAAATGGAAATGGAAATAATTCACTGCCACCGGGAGACAAAACTTGGGAGGAAGGAGGGAGATTTCTGTGTCTATGGCTATGTCAACTTCAACGTCAACGTCAACCACAACCACAAGCACAACTACGAGCGACGAGCGACGAGCGACTTTAATGCATCCAACGCTCACTCATCAACATTTGCAGCGCACACAAAAACAGAGTCCATACACATGTGTGTGTATGTTCACAAGGAAAAATAAAGTATGTACAAAGCCATTTTTATTTCTACCACCATCGCCATCGCCATCACCATCCCCATCACCATTTATTATTAAACATTGCAAAAATTAAATCTCTCCTACATATACGCGTATACCTATTTTTAAATAGGTACTTGCCTAATAAATGAATGTGTACAATTGTATGCATTTACACATTTATGTATTTGAGTTGAGCACGAAAGCTGTTATGAAGAACTAATGCGCAATTTGTTGAATTCTGACTAAGCCTAAGTTCTTTTCGATTGTGTTGTGATTTGCTGTATTTCTACCATTGGTTGTTAGTGTATTTTTTTTTTTTTTTCTCTTTCTTTCTTTCTTTTTTTGGGGGAAATGAATTGTGAACAGAGTTTTGGTTGGTTAGTTGGTTGTTGAGTTGTAGCATAGTTATTTATATTGCCTTATTGTACTTGATATTGCTTTTGTTGTATTTGACTGTTATAAAGGGGAAATTGGTGTTGTAAATAAATACATACGCACTGTTTTCTTATTTCTCTATATATATTTGAAATTGCATTTTTAGCAAACATGATGATGATGGTGGTAAACATTCCATCATTTAAATTGTAAACACACACATTCAGCTCTGTATACATACCTAAGAACAACCACTTTTTTTTGCGTGCGTACTCATGGTATGGTGGTGGTTGTTTTTTGTTTTCATTATAGATCGCTCGCGCCTTTGTACACTTGTTGATTTGGTATTAAGGCGTTACAAATTTGCCAAACTACACAGTAATTGTTAAGTTAAGTAAAAAATGAATACATTTGTAAGTTAGACTTTTTTTTTTTTTTTTTTTTGCTCTTTATTTTTTTAAGTTGCAATTTTTAGCATGAGAAAAAAATATTTACATATATCAAAAAAATCAAAGAATCAAAAAATTAAAAATAAAAAAAATAAATCAAAAATGAAAAAAATCAAAAATAAAAAAATCAAAAATGAAAAAAAATCAAAAATAAAAAAATCAAAAATGAAAAAAAATCAAAAATAAAAAAATCAAAAAAAAAGAAAAAAAGAAAAATGAAAGAAAAAATTATGAAACAAAAGAAAAAGAAAAAAAAATGTAGGGAAAAAAATGAAAGAAAAATTATTGAAGAAAGAAAAAATGTAGGGAAAAAAAGAAATTAAATAACAAATAATACAGCATCATCTGTAAAGCAACCCAGGCAAGGCAAGGCAAGGCAAGGCGAAGGATTTGGAAATGGAAATGGAAATAATTCACTGCCACCGGGAGACAAAACTTGGGAGGAAGGAGGGAGATTTCTGTGTCTATGGCTATGTCAACTTCAACGTCAACGTCAACCACAACCACAAGCACAACTACGAGCGACGAGCGACGAGCGACTTTAATGCATCCAACGCTCACTCATCAACATTTGCAGCGCACACAAAAACAGAGTCCATACACATGTGTGTGTATGTTCACAAGGAAAAATAAAGTATGTACAAAGCCATTTTTATTTCTACCACCATCGCCATCGCCATCACCATCACCATCACCATCACCATTTATTATTAAACATTGCAAAAATTAAATCTCTCCTACATATACGCGTATACCTATTTTTAAATAGGTACTTGCCTAATAAATGAATGTGTACAATTGTATGCATTTACACATTTATGTATTTGAGTTGAGCACGAAAGCTGTTATGAAGAACTAATGCGCAATTTGTTGAATTCTGACTAAGCCTAAGTTCTTTTCGATTGTGTTGTGATTTGCTGTATTTCTACCATTGGTTGTTAGTTTATTTTTTTTTCTTTTTTTTTTTTTGGGAAATGAATTGTGAACAGAGTTTTGGTTGGTTGTTGAGTTGTAGCATTGTTATTTATATTGCCTTCTTGTACTTGATATTGCTTTTGTTGTATTTGACTGTTATAAAGGGGAAATTGGTGTTGTAAATAAATACATACGCACTGTTTTCTTATTTCTCTATATATATTTGAAATTGCATTTTTAGCAAACATGATGATGATGGTGGTAAACATTCCATCATTTAAATTGTAAACACACACATTCAGCTCTGTATACATACCTAAGAACAACCACTTTTTTTTGCGTGCGTACTCATGGTATGGTGGTGGTTGTTTTTTGTTTTCATTATAGATCGCTCGCGCCTTTGTACACTTGTTGATTTGGTATTAAGGCGTTACAAATTTGCCAAACTACACAGTAATTGTTAAGTTAAGTAAAAAATGAATACATTTGTAAGTTAGACTTTTTTTTTTTTTTTTTTTTGCTCTTTATTTTTTTAAGTTGCAATTTTTAGCATGAGAAAAAAATATTTACATATATCAAAAAAATCAAAGAATCAAAAAATTAAAAATAAAAAAAATAAATCAAAAATGAAAAAAATCAAAAATAAAAAAATCAAAAATGAAAAAAAATCAAAAATAAAAAAATCAAAAATGAAAAAAAATCAAAAATAAAAAAATCAAAAAAAAAGAAAAAAAGAAAAATGAAAGAAAAAATTATGAAACAAAAGAAAAAGAAAAAAAAATGTAGGGAAAAAAATGAAAGAAAAATTATTGAAGAAAGAAAAAATGTAGGGAAAAAAAGAAATTAAATAACAAATAATACAGCATCATCTGTAAAGCAACCCAGGCAAGGCAAGGCAAGGCAAGGCAAGGCAAGGCGAAGGATTTGGAAATGGAAATGGAAATAATTCACTGCCACCGGGAGACAAAACTTGGGAGGAAGGAGGGAGATTTCTGTGTCTATGGCTATGTCAACTTCAACGTCAACGTCAACCACAACCACAAGCACAACTACGAGCGACGAGCGACGAGCGACTTTAATGCATCCAACGCTCACTCATCAACATTTGCAGCGCACACAAAAACAGAGTCCATACACATGTGTGTGTATGTTCACAAGGAAAAATAAAGTATGTACAAAGCCATTTTTATTTCTACCACCATCGCCATCGCCATCACCATCACCATCACCATCACCATTTATTATTAAACATTGCAAAAATTAAATCTCTCCTACATATACGCGTATACCTATTTTTAAATAGGTACTTGCCTAATAAATGAATGTGTACAATTGTATGCATTTACACATTTATGTATTTGAGTTGAGCACGAAAGCTGTTATGAAGAACTAATGCGCAATTTGTTGAATTCTGACTAAGCCTAAGTTCTTTTCGATTGTGTTGTGATTTGCTGTATTTCTACCATTGGTTGGTAGTGTATTTTTTTTTTTTTTCTCTTTCTTTCTTTCTTTTTTTGGGGGAAATGAATTGTGAACAGAGTTTTGGTTGGTTAGTTGGTTGTTGAGTTGTAGCATAGTTATTTATATTGCCTTATTGTACTTGATATTGCTTTTGTTGTATTTGACTGTTATAAAGGGGAAATTGGTGTTGTAAATAAATACATACGCACTGTTTTCTTATTTCTCTATATATATTTGAAATTGCATTTTTAGCAAACATGATGATGATGGTGGTAAACATTCCATCATTTAAATTGTAAACACACACATTCAGCTCTGTATACATACCTAAGAACAACCACTTTTTTTTGCGTGCGTACTCATGGTATGGTGGTGGTTGTTTTTTGTTTTCATTATAGATCGCTCGCGCCTTTGTACACTTGTTGATTTGGTATTAAGGCGTTACAAATTTGCCAAACTACACAGTAATTGTTAAGTTAAGTAAAAAATGAATACATTTGTAAGTTAGACTTTTTTTTTTTTTTTTTTTTTGCTCTTTATTTTTTTAAGTTGCAATTTTTAGCATGAGAAAAAAATATTTACATATATCAAAAAAATCAAAGAATCAAAAAATCAAAAAATTAAAAATAAAAAAAATAAATCAAAAATGAAAAAAATCAAAAATAAAAAAATCAAAAATGAAAAAAAATCAAAAAAAAAAAAATACAAAAATGAAAAAAAATCAAAAATAAAAAAATCAAAAAATCAAAAAAAAAGAAAAATGAAAGAAAAAATTATGAAACAAAAGAAAAAGAAAAAAAAATGTAGGGAAAAAAATGAAAGAAAAATTATTGAAGAAAGAAAAAATGTAGGGAAAAAAAGAAATTAAATAACAAATAATACAGCATCATCTGTAAAGCAACCCAGGCAAGGCAAGGCAAGGCAAGGCAAGGCAAGGCGAAGGATTTGGAAATGGAAATGGAAATAATTCACTGCCACCGGGAGACAAAACTTGGGAGGAAGGAGGGAGATTTCTGTGTCTATGGCTATGTCAACTTCAACGTCAACGTCAACCACAACCACAAGCACAACTACGAGCGACGAGCGACGAGCGACTTTAATGCATCCAACGCTCACTCATCAACATTTGCAGCGCACACAAAAACAGAGTCCATACACATGTGTGTGTATGTTCACAAGGAAAAATAAAGTATGTACAAAGCCATTTTTATTTCTACCACCATCGCCATCGCCATCACCATCACCATCACCATCACCATTTATTATTAAACATTGCAAAAATTAAATCTCTCCTACATATACGCGTATACCTATTTTTAAATAGGTACTTGCCTAATAAATGAATGTGTACAATTGTATGCATTTACACATTTATGTATTTGAGTTGAGCACGAAAGCTGTTATGAAGAACTAATGCGCAATTTGTTGAATTCTGACTAAGCCTAAGTTCTTTTCGATTGTGTTGTGATTTGCTGTATTTCTACCATTGGTTGTTAGTGTATTTTTTTTTTTTTTTCTCTTTCTTTCTTTCTTTTTTTGGGGGAAATGAATTGTGAACAGAGTTTTGGTTGGTTAGTTGGTTGTTGAGTTGTAGCATAGTTATTTATATTGCCTTATTGTACTTGATATTGCTTTTGTTGTATTTGACTGTTATAAAGGGGAAATTGGTGTTGTAAATAAATAAATACGCACCGTTTTCTTATTTCTCTATATATATTTGAAATTGCATTTTTAGCAAACATGATGATGATGGTGGTAAACATTCCATCATTTAAATTGTAAACACACACATTCAGCTCTGTATACATACCTAAGAACAACCACTTTTTTTTGCGTGCGTACTCATGGTATGGTGGTGGTTGTTTTTTGTTTTCATTATAGATCGCTCGCGCCTTTGTACACTTGTTGATTTGGTATTAAGGCGTTACAAATTTGCCAAACTACACAGTAATTGTTAAGTTAAGTAAAAAATGAATACATTTGTAAGTTAGACTTTTTTTTTTTTTTTTTTTTTGCTCTTTATTTTTTTAAGTTGCAATTTTTAGCATGAGAAAAAAATATTTACATATATCAAAAAAATCAAAGAATCAAAAAATCAAAAAATTAAAAATAAAAAAAATAAATCAAAAATGAAAAAAATCAAAAATAAAAAAATCAAAAATGAAAAAAAATCAAAAAAAAAAAAATACAAAAATGAAAAAAAATCAAAAATAAAAAAATCAAAAAATCAAAAAAAAAGAAAAATGAAAGAAAAAATTATGAAACAAAAGAAAAAGAAAAAAAAATGTAGGGAAAAAAATGAAAGAAAAATTATTGAAGAAAGAAAAAATGTAGGGAAAAAAAGAAATTAAATAACAAATAATACAGCATCATCTGTAAAGCAACCCAGGCAAGGCAAGGCAAGGCAAGGCAAGGCAAGGCGAAGGATTTGGAAATGGAAATGGAAATAATTCACTGCCACCGGGAGACAAAACTTGGGAGGAAGGAGGGAGATTTCTGTGTCTATGGCTATGTCAACTTCAACGTCAACGTCAACCACAACCACAAGCACAACTACGAGCGACGAGCGACGAGCGACTTTAATGCATCCAACGCTCACTCATCAACATTTGCAGCGCACACAAAAACAGAGTCCATACACATGTGTGTGTATGTTCACAAGGAAAAATAAAGTATGTACAAAGCCATTTTTATTTCTACCACCATCGCCATCGCCATCACCATCACCATCACCATCACCATTTATTATTAAACATTGCAAAAATTAAATCTCTCCTACATATACGCGTATACCTATTTTTAAATAGGTACTTGCCTAATAAATGAATGTGTACAATTGTATGCATTTACACATTTATGTATTTGAGTTGAGCACGAAAGCTGTTATGAAGAACTAATGCGCAATTTGTTGAATTCTGACTAAGCCTAAGTTCTTTTCGATTGTGTTGTGATTTGCTGTATTTCTACCATTGGTTGTTAGTGTATTTTTTTTTTTTTTTCTCTTTCTTTCTTTCTTTTTTTGGGGGAAATGAATTGTGAACAGAGTTTTGGTTGGTTAGTTGGTTGTTGAGTTGTAGCATAGTTATTTATATTGCCTTATTGTACTTGATATTGCTTTTGTTGTATTTGACTGTTATAAAGGGGAAATTGGTGTTGTAAATAAATAAATACGCACCGTTTTCTTATTTCTCTATATATATTTGAAATTGCATTTTTAGCAAACATGATGATGATGGTGGTAAACATTCCATCATTTAAATTGTAAACACACACATTCAGCTCTGTATACATACCTAAGAACAACCACTTTTTTTTGCGTGCGTACTCATGGTATGGTGGTGGTTGTTTTTTGTTTTCATTATAGATCGCTCGCGCCTTTGTACACTTGTTGATTTGGTATTAAGGCGTTACAAATTTGCCAAACTACACAGTAATTGTTAAGTTAAGTAAAAAATGAATACATTTGTAAGTTAGACTTTTTTTTTTTTTTTTTTTTGCTCTTTATTTTTTTAAGTTGCAATTTTTAGCATGAGAAAAAAATATTTACATATATCAAAAAAATCAAAGAATCAAAAAATCAAAAAATTAAAAATAAAAAAAATAAATCAAAAATGAAAAAAATCAAAAATAAAAAAATCAAAAATGAAAAAAAATCAAAAATAAAAAAATCAAAAAATCAAAAAAAAAGAAAAATGAAAGAAAAAATTATGAAACAAAAGAAAAAGAAAAAAAAATGTAGGGAAAAAAATGAAAGAAAAATTATTGAAGAAAGAAAAAATGTAGGGAAAAAAAGAAATTAAATAACAAATAATACAGCATCATCTGTAAAGCAACCCAGGCAAGGCAAGGCAAGGCAAGGCAAGGCGAAGGATTTGGAAATGGAAATGGAAATAATTCACTGCCACCGGGAGACAAAACTTGGGAGGAAGGAGGGAGATTTCTGTGTCTATGGCTATGTCAACTTCAACGTCAACGTCAACCACAACCACAAGCACAACTACGAGCGACGAGCGACGAGCGACTTTAATGCATCCAACGCTCACTCATCAACATTTGCAGCGCACACAAAAACAGAGTCCATACACATGTGTGTGTATGTTCACAAGGAAAAATAAAGTATGTACAAAGCCATTTTTATTTCTACCACCATCGCCATCGCCATCACCATCACCATCACCATTTATTATTAAACATTGCAAAAATTAAATCTCTCCTACATATACGCGTATACCTATTTTTAAATAGGTACTTGCCTAATAAATGAATGTGTACAATTGTATGCATTTACACATTTATGTATTTGAGTTGAGCACGAAAGCTGTTATGAAGAACTAATGCGCAATTTGTTGAATTCTGACTAAGCCTAAGTTCTTTTCGATTGTGTTGTGATTTGCTGTATTTCTACCATTGGTTGTTAGTGTATTTTTTTTTTTTTTTCTCTTTCTTTCTTTCTTTTTTTGGGGGAAATGAATTGTGAACAGAGTTTTGGTTGGTTAGTTGGTTGTTGAGTTGTAGCATAGTTATTTATATTGCCTTATTGTACTTGATATTGCTTTTGTTGTATTTGACTGTTATAAAGGGGAAATTGGTGTTGTAAATAAATAAATACGCACCGTTTTCTTATTTCTCTATATATATTTGAAATTGAATTTTTAGCAAACATGATGATGATGGTGGTAAACATTCCATCATTTAAATTGTAAACACACACATTCAGCTCTGTATACATACCTAAGAACAACCACTTTTTTTTGCGTGCGTACTCATGGTATGGTGGTGGTTGTTTTTTGTTTTCATTATAGATCGCTCGCGCCTTTGTACACTTGTTGATTTGGTATTAAGGCGTTACAAATTTGCCAAACTACACAGTAATTGTTAAGTTAAGTAAAAAATGAATACATTTGTAAGTTAGACTTTTTTTTTTTTTTTTTATTGCTCTTTATTTTTTTAAGTTGCAATTTTTAGCATGAGAAAAAAATATTTACATATATCAAAAAAATCAAAGAATCAAAAAATCAAAAAATTAAAAATAAAAAAAATAAATCAAAAATGAAAAAAATCAAAAATAAAAAAATCAAAAATGAAAAAAAATCAAAAATAAAAAAATCAAAAAATCAAAAAAAAAGAAAAATGAAAGAAAAAATTATGAAACAAAAGAAAAAGAAAAAAAAATGTAGGGAAAAAAATGAAAGAAAAATTATTGAAGAAAGAAAAAATGTAGGGAAAAAAAGAAATTAAATAACAAATAATACAGCATCATCTGTAAAGCAACCCAGGCAAGGCAAGGCAAGGCAAGGCGAAGGATTTGGAAATGGAAATGGAAATAATTCACTGCCACCGGGAGACAAAACTTGGGAGGAAGGAGGGAGATTTCTGTGTCTATGGCTATGTCAACTTCAACGTCAACGTCAACCACAACCACAAGCACAACTACGAGCGACGAGCGACGAGCGACTTTAATGCATCCAACGCTCACTCATCAACATTTGCAGCGCACACAAAAACAGAGTCCATACACATGTGTGTGTATGTTCACAAGGAAAAATAAAGTATGTACAAAGCCATTTTTATTTCTACCACCATCGCCATCGCCATCACCATCACCATCACCATCACCATTTATTATTAAACATTGCAAAAATTAAATCTCTCCTACATATACGCGTATACCTATTTTTAAATAGGTACTTGCCTAATAAATGAATGTGTACAATTGTATGCATTTACACATTTATGTATTTGAGTTGAGCACGAAAGCTGTTATGAAGAACTAATGCGCAATTTGTTGAATTCTGACTAAGCCTAAGTTCTTTTCGATTGTGTTGTGATTTGCTGTATTTCTACCATTGGTTGTTAGTGTATTTTTTTTTTTTTTTCTCTTTCTTTCTTTCTTTTTTTGGGGGAAATGAATTGTGAACAGAGTTTTGGTTGGTTAGTTGGTTGTTGAGTTGTAGCATAGTTATTTATATTGCCTTATTGTACTTGATATTGCTTTTGTTGTATTTGACTGTTATAAAGGGGAAATTGGTGTTGTAAATAAATAAATACGCACCGTTTTCTTATTTCTCTATATATATTTGAAATTGCATTTTTAGCAAACATGATGATGATGGTGGTAAACATTCCATCATTTAAATTGTAAACACACACATTCAGCTCTGTATACATACCTAAGAACAACCACTTTTTTTTGCGTGCGTACTCATGGTATGGTGGTGGTTGTTTTTTGTTTTCATTATAGATCGCTCGCGCCTTTGTACACTTGTTGATTTGGTATTAAGGCGTTACAAATTTGCCAAACTACACAGTAATTGTTAAGTTAAGTAAAAAATGAATACATTTGTAAGTTAGACTTTTTTTTTTTTTTTTTTTTGCTCTTTATTTTTTTAAGTTGCAATTTTTAGCATGAGAAAAAAATATTTACATATATCAAAAAAATCAAAGAATCAAAAAATCAAAAAATTAAAAATAAAAAAAATAAATCAAAAATGAAAAAAATCAAAAATAAAAAAATCAAAAATGAAAAAAAATCAAAAATAAAAAAATCAAAAAATCAAAAAAAAAGAAAAATGAAAGAAAAAATTATGAAACAAAAGAAAAAGAAAAAAAAATGTAGGGAAAAAAATGAAAGAAAAATTATTGAAGAAAGAAAAAATGTAGGGAAAAAAAGAAATTAAATAACAAATAATACAGCATCATCTGTAAAGCAACCCAGGCAAGGCAAGGCAAGGCAAGGCAAGGCGAAGGATTTGGAAATGGAAATGGAAATAATTCACTGCCACCGGGAGACAAAACTTGGGAGGAAGGAGGGAGATTTCTGTGTCTATGGCTATGTCAACTTCAACGTCAACGTCAACCACAACCACAAGCACAACTACGAGCGACGAGCGACGAGCGACTTTAATGCATCCAACGCTCACTCATCAACATTTGCAGCGCACACAAAAACAGAGTCCATACACATGTGTGTGTATGTTCACAAGGAAAAATAAAGTATGTACAAAGCCATTTTTATTTCTACCACCATCGCCATCGCCATCACCATCACCATCACCATCACCATTTATTATTAAACATTGCAAAAATTAAATCTCTCCTACATATACGCGTATACCTATTTTTAAATAGGTACTTGCCTAATAAATGAATGTGTACAATTGTATGCATTTACACATTTATGTATTTGAGTTGAGCACGAAAGCTGTTATGAAGAACTAATGCGCAATTTGTTGAATTCTGACTAAGCCTAAGTTCTTTTCGATTGTGTTGTGATTTGCTGTATTTCTACCATTGGTTGTTAGTGTATTTTTTTTTTTTTTTCTCTTTCTTTCTTTCTTTTTTTGGGGGAAATGAATTGTGAACAGAGTTTTGGTTGGTTAGTTGGTTGTTGAGTTGTAGCATAGTTATTTATATTGCCTTATTGTACTTGATATTGCTTTTGTTGTATTTGACTGTTATAAAGGGGAAATTGGTGTTGTAAATAAATAAATACGCACCGTTTTCTTATTTCTCTATATATATTTGAAATTGCATTTTTAGCAAACATGATGATGATGGTGGTAAACATTCCATCATTTAAATTGTAAACACACACATTCAGCTCTGTATACATACCTAAGAACAACCACTTTTTTTTGCGTGCGTACTCATGGTATGGTGGTGGTTGTTTTTTGTTTTCATTATAGATCGCTCGCGCCTTTGTACACTTGTTGATTTGGTATTAAGGCGTTACAAATTTGCCAAACTACACAGTAATTGTTAAGTTAAGTAAAAAATGAATACATTTGTAAGTTAGACTTTTTTTTTTTTTTTTTATTGCTCTTTATTTTTTTAAGTTGCAATTTTTAGCATGAGAAAAAAATATTTACATATATCAAAAAAATCAAAGAATCAAAAAATCAAAAAATTAAAAATAAAAAAAATAAATCAAAAATGAAAAAAATCAAAAATAAAAAAATCAAAAATGAAAAAAAATCAAAAATAAAAAAATCAAAAAATCAAAAAAAAAGAAAAATGAAAGAAAAAATTATGAAACAAAAGAAAAAGAAAAAAAAATGTAGGGAAAAAAATGAAAGAAAAATTATTGAAGAAAGAAAAAATGTAGGGAAAAAAAGAAATTAAATAACAAATAATACAGCATCATCTGTAAAGCAACCCAGGCAAGGCAAGGCAAGGCAAGGCGAAGGATTTGGAAATGGAAATGGAAATAATTCACTGCCACCGGGAGACAAAACTTGGGAGGAAGGAGGGAGATTTCTGTGTCTATGGCTATGTCAACTTCAACGTCAACGTCAACCACAACCACAAGCACAACTACGAGCGACGAGCGACGAGCGACTTTAATGCATCCAACGCTCACTCATCAACATTTGCAGCGCACACAAAAACAGAGTCCATACACATGTGTGTGTATGTTCACAAGGAAAAATAAAGTATGTACAAAGCCATTTTTATTTCTACCACCATCGCCATCGCCATCACCATCACCATCACCATTTATTATTAAACATTGCAAAAATTAAATCTCTCCTACATATACGCGTATACCTATTTTTAAATAGGTACTTGCCTAATAAATGAATGTGTACAATTGTATGCATTTACACATTTATGTATTTGAGTTGAGCACGAAAGCTGTTATGAAGAACTAATGCGCAATTTGTTGAATTCTGACTAAGCCTAAGTTCTTTTCGATTGTGTTGTGATTTGCTGTATTTCTACCATTGGTTGTTAGTGTATTTTTTTTTTTTTTTCTCTTTCTTTCTTTCTTTTTTTGGGGGAAATGAATTGTGAACAGAGTTTTGGTTGGTTAGTTGGTTGTTGAGTTGTAGCATAGTTATTTATATTGCCTTATTGTACTTGATATTGCTTTTGTTGTATTTGACTGTTATAAAGGGGAAATTGGTGTTGTAAATAAATAAATACGCACCGTTTTCTTATTTCTCTATATATATTTGAAATTGAATTTTTAGCAAACATGATGATGATGGTGGTAAACATTCCATCATTTAAATTGTAAACACACACATTCAGCTCTGTATACATACCTAAGAACAACCACTTTTTTTTGCGTGCGTACTCATGGTATGGTGGTGGTTGTTTTTTGTTTTCATTATAGATCGCTCGCGCCTTTGTACACTTGTTGATTTGGTATTAAGGCGTTACAAATTTGCCAAACTACACAGTAATTGTTAAGTTAAGTAAAAAATGAATACATTTGTAAGTTAGACTTTTTTTTTTTTTTTTTTTTGCTCTTTATTTTTTTAAGTTGCAATTTTTAGCATGAGAAAAAAATATTTACATATATCAAAAAAATCAAAGAATCAAAAAATCAAAAAATTAAAAATAAAAAAAATAAATCAAAAATGAAAAAAATCAAAAATAAAAAAATCAAAAATGAAAAAAAATCAAAAATAAAAAAATCAAAAAATCAAAAAAAAAGAAAAATGAAAGAAAAAATTATGAAACAAAAGAAAAAGAAAAAAAAATGTAGGGAAAAAAATGAAAGAAAAATTATTGAAGAAAGAAAAAATGTAGGGAAAAAAAGAAATTAAATAACAAATAATACAGCATCATCTGTAAAGCAACCCAGGCAAGGCAAGGCAAGGCAAGGCAAGGCGAAGGATTTGGAAATGGAAATGGAAATAATTCACTGCCACCGGGAGACAAAACTTGGGAGGAAGGAGGGAGATTTCTGTGTCTATGGCTATGTCAACTTCAACGTCAACGTCAACCACAACCACAAGCACAACTACGAGCGACGAGCGACGAGCGACTTTAATGCATCCAACGCTCACTCATCAACATTTGCAGCGCACACAAAAACAGAGTCCATACACATGTGTGTGTATGTTCACAAGGAAAAATAAAGTATGTACAAAGCCATTTTTATTTCTACCACCATCGCCATCGCCATCACCATCACCATCACCATTTATTATTAAACATTGCAAAAATTAAATCTCTCCTACATATACGCGTATACCTATTTTTAAATAGGTACTTGCCTAATAAATGAATGTGTACAATTGTATGCATTTACACATTTATGTATTTGAGTTGAGCACGAAAGCTGTTATGAAGAACTAATGCGCAATTTGTTGAATTCTGACTAAGCCTAAGTTCTTTTCGATTGTGTTGTGATTTGCTGTATTTCTACCATTGGTTGTTAGTGTATTTTTTTTTTTTTTTCTCTTTCTTTCTTTCTTTTTTTGGGGGAAATGAATTGTGAACAGAGTTTTGGTTGGTTAGTTGGTTGTTGAGTTGTAGCATAGTTATTTATATTGCCTTATTGTACTTGATATTGCTTTTGTTGTATTTGACTGTTATAAAGGGGAAATTGGTGTTGTAAATAAATAAATACGCACCGTTTTCTTATTTCTCTATATATATTTGAAATTGCATTTTTAGCAAACATGATGATGATGGTGGTAAACATTCCATCATTTAAATTGTAAACACACACATTCAGCTCTGTATACATACCTAAGAACAACCACTTTTTTTTGCGTGCGTACTCATGGTATGGTGGTGGTTGTTTTTTGTTTTCATTATAGATCGCTCGCGCCTTTGTACACTTGTTGATTTGGTATTAAGGCGTTACAAATTTGCCAAACTACACAGTAATTGTTAAGTTAAGTAAAAAATGAATACATTTGTAAGTTAGACTTTTTTTTTTTTTTTTTATTGCTCTTTATTTTTTTAAGTTGCAATTTTTAGCATGAGAAAAAAATATTTACATATATCAAAAAAATCAAAGAATCAAAAAATCAAAAAATTAAAAATAAAAAAAATAAATCAAAAATGAAAAAAATCAAAAATAAAAAAATCAAAAATGAAAAAAAATCAAAAATAAAAAAATCAAAAAATCAAAAAAAAAGAAAAATGAAAGAAAAAATTATGAAACAAAAGAAAAAGAAAAAAAAATGTAGGGAAAAAAATGAAAGAAAAATTATTGAAGAAAGAAAAAATGTAGGGAAAAAAAGAAATTAAATAACAAATAATACAGCATCATCTGTAAAGCAACCCAGGCAAGGCAAGGCAAGGCAAGGCGAAGGATTTGGAAATGGAAATGGAAATAATTCACTGCCACCGGGAGACAAAACTTGGGAGGAAGGAGGGAGATTTCTGTGTCTATGGCTATGTCAACTTCAACGTCAACGTCAACCACAACCACAAGCACAACTACGAGCGACGAGCGACGAGCGACTTTAATGCATCCAACGCTCACTCATCAACATTTGCAGCGCACACAAAAACAGAGTCCATACACATGTGTGTGTATGTTCACAAGGAAAAATAAAGTATGTACAAAGCCATTTTTATTTCTACCACCATCGCCATCGCCATCACCATCACCATCACCATTTATTATTAAACATTGCAAAAATTAAATCTCTCCTACATATACGCGTATACCTATTTTTAAATAGGTACTTGCCTAATAAATGAATGTGTACAATTGTATGCATTTACACATTTATGTATTTGAGTTGAGCACGAAAGCTGTTATGAAGAACTAATGCGCAATTTGTTGAATTCTGACTAAGCCTAAGTTCTTTTCGATTGTGTTGTGATTTGCTGTATTTCTACCATTGGTTGTTAGTGTATTTTTTTTTCTTTTTTCTCTTTCTTTCTTTCTTTTTTTGGGGGAAATGAATTGTGAACAGAGTTTTGGTTGGTTAGTTGGTTGTTGAGTTGTAGCATAGTTATTTATATTGCCTTATTGTACTTGATATTGCTTTTGTTGTATTTGACTGTTATAAAGGGGAAATTGGTGTTGTAAATAAATAAATACGCACCGTTTTCTTATTTCTCTATATATATTTGAAATTGAATTTTTAGCAAACATGATGATGATGGTGGTAAACATTCCATCATTTAAATTGTAAACACACACATTCAGCTCTGTATACATACCTAAGAACAACCACTTTTTTTTGCGTGCGTACTCATGGTATGGTGGTGGTTGTTTTTTGTTTTCATTATAGATCGCTCGCGCCTTTGTACACTTGTTGATTTGGTATTAAGGCGTTACAAATTTGCCAAACTACACAGTAATTGTTAAGTTAAGTAAAAAATGAATACATTTGTAAGTTAGACTTTTTTTTTTTTTTTTTTTTGCTCTTTATTTTTTTAAGTTGCAATTTTTAGCATGAGAAAAAAATATTTACATATATCAAAAAAATCAAAGAATCAAAAAATCAAAAAATTAAAAATAAAAAAAATAAATCAAAAATGAAAAAAATCAAAAATAAAAAAATCAAAAATGAAAAAAAATCAAAAATAAAAAAATCAAAAAATCAAAAAAAAAGAAAAATGAAAGAAAAAATTATGAAACAAAAGAAAAAGAAAAAAAAATGTAGGGAAAAAAATGAAAGAAAAATTATTGAAGAAAGAAAAAATGTAGGGAAAAAAAGAAATTAAATAACAAATAATACAGCATCATCTGTAAAGCAACCCAGGCAAGGCAAGGCAAGGCAAGGCAAGGCGAAGGATTTGGAAATGGAAATGGAAATAATTCACTGCCACCGGGAGACAAAACTTGGGAGGAAGGAGGGAGATTTCTGTGTCTATGGCTATGTCAACTTCAACGTCAACGTCAACCACAACCACAAGCACAACTACGAGCGACGAGCGACGAGCGACTTTAATGCATCCAACGCTCACTCATCAACATTTGCAGCGCACACAAAAACAGAGTCCATACACATGTGTGTGTATGTTCACAAGGAAAAATAAAGTATGTACAAAGCCATTTTTATTTCTACCACCATCGCCATCGCCATCACCATCACCATCACCATTTATTATTAAACATTGCAAAAATTAAATCTCTCCTACATATACGCGTATACCTATTTTTAAATAGGTACTTGCCTAATAAATGAATGTGTACAATTGTATGCATTTACACATTTATGTATTTGAGTTGAGCACGAAAGCTGTTATGAAGAACTAATGCGCAATTTGTTGAATTCTGACTAAGCCTAAGTTCTTTTCGATTGTGTTGTGATTTGCTGTATTTCTACCATTGGTTGTTAGTGTATTTTTTTTTTTTTTTCTCTTTCTTTCTTTCTTTTTTTGGGGGAAATGAATTGTGAACAGAGTTTTGGTTGGTTAGTTGGTTGTTGAGTTGTAGCATAGTTATTTATATTGCCTTATTGTACTTGATATTGCTTTTGTTGTATTTGACTGTTATAAAGGGGAAATTGGTGTTGTAAATAAATAAATACGCACCGTTTTCTTATTTCTCTATATATATTTGAAATTGCATTTTTAGCAAACATGATGATGATGGTGGTAAACATTCCATCATTTAAATTGTAAACACACACATTCAGCTCTGTATACATACCTAAGAACAACCACTTTTTTTTGCGTGCGTACTCATGGTATGGTGGTGGTTGTTTTTTGTTTTCATTATAGATCGCTCGCGCCTTTGTACACTTGTTGATTTGGTATTAAGGCGTTACAAATTTGCCAAACTACACAGTAATTGTTAAGTTAAGTAAAAAATGAATACATTTGTAAGTTAGACTTTTTTTTTTTTTTTTTATTGCTCTTTATTTTTTTAAGTTGCAATTTTTAGCATGAGAAAAAAATATTTACATATATCAAAAAAATCAAAGAATCAAAAAATCAAAAAATTAAAAATAAAAAAAATAAATCAAAAATGAAAAAAATCAAAAATAAAAAAATCAAAAATGAAAAAAAATCAAAAATAAAAAAATCAAAAAATCAAAAAAAAAGAAAAATGAAAGAAAAAATTATGAAACAAAAGAAAAAGAAAAAAAAATGTAGGGAAAAAAATGAAAGAAAAATTATTGAAGAAAGAAAAAATGTAGGGAAAAAAAGAAATTAAATAACAAATAATACAGCATCATCTGTAAAGCAACCCAGGCAAGGCAAGGCAAGGCAAGGCGAAGGATTTGGAAATGGAAATGGAAATAATTCACTGCCACCGGGAGACAAAACTTGGGAGGAAGGAGGGAGATTTCTGTGTCTATGGCTATGTCAACTTCAACGTCAACGTCAACCACAACCACAAGCACAACTACGAGCGACGAGCGACGAGCGACTTTAATGCATCCAACGCTCACTCATCAACATTTGCAGCGCACACAAAAACAGAGTCCATACACATGTGTGTGTATGTTCACAAGGAAAAATAAAGTATGTACAAAGCCATTTTTATTTCTACCACCATCGCCATCGCCATCACCATCACCATCACCATTTATTATTAAACATTGCAAAAATTAAATCTCTCCTACATATACGCGTATACCTATTTTTAAATAGGTACTTGCCTAATAAATGAATGTGTACAATTGTATGCATTTACACATTTATGTATTTGAGTTGAGCACGAAAGCTGTTATGAAGAACTAATGCGCAATTTGTTGAATTCTGACTAAGCCTAAGTTCTTTTCGATTGTGTTGTGATTTGCTGTATTTCTACCATTGGTTGTTAGTGTATTTTTTTTTTTTTTTCTCTTTCTTTCTTTCTTTTTTTGGGGGAAATGAATTGTGAACAGAGTTTTGGTTGGTTAGTTGGTTGTTGAGTTGTAGCATAGTTATTTATATTGCCTTATTGTACTTGATATTGCTTTTGTTGTATTTGACTGTTATAAAGGGGAAATTGGTGTTGTAAATAAATACATACGCACTGTTTTCTTATTTCTCTATATATATTTGAAATTGCATTTTTAGCAAACATGATGATGATGGTGGTAAACATTCCATCATTTAAATTGTAAACACACACATTCAGCTCTGTATACATACCTAAGAACAACCACTTTTTTTTGCGTGCGTACTCATGGTATGGTGGTGGTTGTTTTTTGTTTTCATTATAGATCGCTCGCGCCTTTGTACACTTGTTGATTTGGTATTAAGGCGTTACAAATTTGCCAAACTACACAGTAATTGTTAAGTTAAGTAAAAAATGAATACATTTGTAAGTTAGACTTTTTTTTTTTTTTTTTTTTGCTCTTTATTTTTTTAAGTTGCAATTTTTAGCATGAGAAAAAAATATTTACATATATCAAAAAAATCAAAGAATCAAAAAATTAAAAATAAAAAAAATAAATCAAAAATGAAAAAAATCAAAAATAAAAAAATCAAAAATGAAAAAAAATCAAAAATAAAAAAATCAAAAATGAAAAAAAATCAAAAATAAAAAAATCAAAAAAAAAGAAAAAAAGAAAAATGAAAGAAAAAATTATGAAACAAAAGAAAAAGAAAAAAAAATGTAGGGAAAAAAATGAAAGAAAAATTATTGAAGAAAGAAAAAATGTAGGGAAAAAAAGAAATTAAATAACAAATAATACAGCATCATCTGTAAAGCAACCCAGGCAAGGCAAGGCAAGGCAAGGCGAAGGATTTGGAAATGGAAATGGAAATAATTCACTGCCACCGGGAGACAAAACTTGGGAGGAAGGAGGGAGATTTCTGTGTCTATGGCTATGTCAACTTCAACGTCAACGTCAACCACAACCACAAGCACAACTACGAGCGACGAGCGACGAGCGACTTTAATGCATCCAACGCTCACTCATCAACATTTGCAGCGCACACAAAAACAGAGTCCATACACATGTGTGTGTATGTTCACAAGGAAAAATAAAGTATGTACAAAGCCATTTTTATTTCTACCACCATCGCCATCGCCATCACCATCACCATCACCATTTATTATTAAACATTGCAAAAATTAAATCTCTCCTACATATACGCGTATACCTATTTTTAAATAGGTACTTGCCTAATAAATGAATGTGTACAATTGTATGCATTTACACATTTATGTATTTGAGTTGAGCACGAAAGCTGTTATGAAGAACTAATACGCAATTTGTTGAATTCTGACTAAGCCTAAGTTCTTTTCGATTGTGTTGTGATTTGCTGTATTTCTACCATTGGTTGTTAGTTTATTTTTTTTTCTTTTTTTTTTTTTGGGAAATGAATTGTGAACAGAGTTTTGGTTGGTTGTTGAGTTGTAGCATTGTTATTTATATTGCCTTCTTGTACTTGATATTGCTTTTGTTGTATTTGACTGTTATAAAGGGGAAATTGGTGTTGTAAATAAATACATACGCACTGTTTTCTTATTTCTCTATATATATTTGAAATTGCATTTTTAGCAAACATGATGATGATGGTGGTAAACATTCCATCATTTAAATTGTAAACACACACATTCAGCTCTGTATACATACCTAAGAACAACCACTTTTTTTTGCGTGCGTACTCATGGTATGGTGGTGGTTGTTTTTTGTTTTCATTATAGATCGCTCGCGCCTTTGTACACTTGTTGATTTGGTATTAAGGCGTTACAAATTTGCCAAACTACACAGTAATTGTTAAGTTAAGTAAAAAATGAATACATTTGTAAGTTAGACTTTTTTTTTTTTTTTTTTTTTGCTCTTTATTTTTTTAAGTTGCAATTTTTAGCATGAGAAAAAAATATTTACATATATCAAAAAAATCAAAGAATCAAAAAATCAAAAAATTAAAAATAAAAAAAATAAATCAAAAATGAAAAAAATCAAAAATAAAAAAATCAAAAATGAAAAAAAATCAAAAAAAAAAAAATACAAAAATGAAAAAAAATCAAAAATAAAAAAATCAAAAAATCAAAAAAAAAGAAAAATGAAAGAAAAAATTATGAAACAAAAGAAAAAGAAAAAAAAATGTAGGGAAAAAAATGAAAGAAAAATTATTGAAGAAAGAAAAAATGTAGGGAAAAAAAGAAATTAAATAACAAATAATACAGCATCATCTGTAAAGCAACCCAGGCAAGGCAAGGCAAGGCAAGGCAAGGCAAGGCGAAGGATTTGGAAATGGAAATGGAAATAATTCACTGCCACCGGGAGACAAAACTTGGGAGGAAGGAGGGAGATTTCTGTGTCTATGGCTATGTCAACTTCAACGTCAACGTCAACCACAACCACAAGCACAACTACGAGCGACGAGCGACGAGCGACTTTAATGCATCCAACGCTCACTCATCAACATTTGCAGCGCACACAAAAACAGAGTCCATACACATGTGTGTGTATGTTCACAAGGAAAAATAAAGTATGTACAAAGCCATTTTTATTTCTACCACCATCGCCATCGCCATCACCATCACCATCACCATCACCATTTATTATTAAACATTGCAAAAATTAAATCTCTCCTACATATACGCGTATACCTATTTTTAAATAGGTACTTGCCTAATAAATGAATGTGTACAATTGTATGCATTTACACATTTATGTATTTGAGTTGAGCACGAAAGCTGTTATGAAGAACTAATGCGCAATTTGTTGAATTCTGACTAAGCCTAAGTTCTTTTCGATTGTGTTGTGATTTGCTGTATTTCTACCATTGGTTGTTAGTGTATTTTTTTTTTTTTTTCTCTTTCTTTCTTTCTTTTTTTGGGGGAAATGAATTGTGAACAGAGTTTTGGTTGGTTAGTTGGTTGTTGAGTTGTAGCATAGTTATTTATATTGCCTTATTGTACTTGATATTGCTTTTGTTGTATTTGACTGTTATAAAGGGGAAATTGGTGTTGTAAATAAATAAATACGCACCGTTTTCTTATTTCTCTATATATATTTGAAATTGCATTTTTAGCAAACATGATGATGATGGTGGTAAACATTCCATCATTTAAATTGTAAACACACACATTCAGCTCTGTATACATACCTAAGAACAACCACTTTTTTTTGCGTGCGTACTCATGGTATGGTGGTGGTTGTTTTTTGTTTTCATTATAGATCGCTCGCGCCTTTGTACACTTGTTGATTTGGTATTAAGGCGTTACAAATTTGCCAAACTACACAGTAATTGTTAAGTTAAGTAAAAAATGAATACATTTGTAAGTTAGACTTTTTTTTTTTTTTTTTTTTTGCTCTTTATTTTTTTAAGTTGCAATTTTTAGCATGAGAAAAAAATATTTACATATATCAAAAAAATCAAAGAATCAAAAAATCAAAAAATTAAAAATAAAAAAAATAAATCAAAAATGAAAAAAATCAAAAATAAAAAAATCAAAAATGAAAAAAAATCAAAAAAAAAAAAATACAAAAATGAAAAAAAATCAAAAATAAAAAAATCAAAAAATCAAAAAAAAAGAAAAATGAAAGAAAAAATTATGAAACAAAAGAAAAAGAAAAAAAAATGTAGGGAAAAAAATGAAAGAAAAATTATTGAAGAAAGAAAAAATGTAGGGAAAAAAAGAAATTAAATAACAAATAATACAGCATCATCTGTAAAGCAACCCAGGCAAGGCAAGGCAAGGCAAGGCAAGGCAAGGCGAAGGATTTGGAAATGGAAATGGAAATAATTCACTGCCACCGGGAGACAAAACTTGGGAGGAAGGAGGGAGATTTCTGTGTCTATGGCTATGTCAACTTCAACGTCAACGTCAACCACAACCACAAGCACAACTACGAGCGACGAGCGACGAGCGACTTTAATGCATCCAACGCTCACTCATCAACATTTGCAGCGCACACAAAAACAGAGTCCATACACATGTGTGTGTATGTTCACAAGGAAAAATAAAGTATGTACAAAGCCATTTTTATTTCTACCACCATCGCCATCGCCATCACCATCACCATCACCATCACCATTTATTATTAAACATTGCAAAAATTAAATCTCTCCTACATATACGCGTATACCTATTTTTAAATAGGTACTTGCCTAATAAATGAATGTGTACAATTGTATGCATTTACACATTTATGTATTTGAGTTGAGCACGAAAGCTGTTATGAAGAACTAATGCGCAATTTGTTGAATTCTGACTAAGCCTAAGTTCTTTTCGATTGTGTTGTGATTTGCTGTATTTCTACCATTGGTTGTTAGTGTATTTTTTTTTCTTTTTTCTCTTTCTTTCTTTCTTTTTTTGGGGGAAATGAATTGTGAACAGAGTTTTGGTTGGTTAGTTGGTTGTTGAGTTGTAGCATAGTTATTTATATTGCCTTATTGTACTTGATATTGCTTTTGTTGTATTTGACTGTTATAAAGGGGAAATTGGTGTTGTAAATAAATAAATACGCACCGTTTTCTTATTTCTCTATATATATTTGAAATTGAATTTTTAGCAAACATGATGATGATGGTGGTAAACATTCCATCATTTAAATTGTAAACACACACATTCAGCTCTGTATACATACCTAAGAACAACCACTTTTTTTTGCGTGCGTACTCATGGTATGGTGGTGGTTGTTTTTTGTTTTCATTATAGATCGCTCGCGCCTTTGTACACTTGTTGATTTGGTATTAAGGCGTTACAAATTTGCCAAACTACACAGTAATTGTTAAGTTAAGTAAAAAATGAATACATTTGTAAGTTAGACTTTTTTTTTTTTTTTTTTTTGCTCTTTATTTTTTTAAGTTGCAATTTTTAGCATGAGAAAAAAATATTTACATATATCAAAAAAATCAAAGAATCAAAAAATCAAAAAATTAAAAATAAAAAAAATAAATCAAAAATGAAAAAAATCAAAAATAAAAAAATCAAAAATGAAAAAAAATCAAAAATAAAAAAATCAAAAAATCAAAAAAAAAGAAAAATGAAAGAAAAAATTATGAAACAAAAGAAAAAGAAAAAAAAATGTAGGGAAAAAAATGAAAGAAAAATTATTGAAGAAAGAAAAAATGTAGGGAAAAAAAGAAATTAAATAACAAATAATACAGCATCATCTGTAAAGCAACCCAGGCAAGGCAAGGCAAGGCAAGGCAAGGCGAAGGATTTGGAAATGGAAATGGAAATAATTCACTGCCACCGGGAGACAAAACTTGGGAGGAAGGAGGGAGATTTCTGTGTCTATGGCTATGTCAACTTCAACGTCAACGTCAACCACAACCACAAGCACAACTACGAGCGACGAGCGACGAGCGACTTTAATGCATCCAACGCTCACTCATCAACATTTGCAGCGCACACAAAAACAGAGTCCATACACATGTGTGTGTATGTTCACAAGGAAAAATAAAGTATGTACAAAGCCATTTTTATTTCTACCACCATCGCCATCGCCATCACCATCCCCATCACCATTTATTATTAAACATTGCAAAAATTAAATCTCTCCTACATATACGCGTATACCTATTTTTAAATAGGTACTTGCCTAATAAATGAATGTGTACAATTGTATGCATTTACACATTTATGTATTTGAGTTGAGCACGAAAGCTGTTATGAAGAACTAATGCGCAATTTGTTGAATTCTGACTAAGCCTAAGTTCTTTTCGATTGTGTTGTGATTTGCTGTATTTCTACCATTGGTTGTTAGTGTATTTTTTTTTTTTTTTCTCTTTCTTTCTTTCTTTTTTTGGGGGAAATGAATTGTGAACAGAGTTTTGGTTGGTTAGTTGGTTGTTGAGTTGTAGCATAGTTATTTATATTGCCTTATTGTACTTGATATTGCTTTTGTTGTATTTGACTGTTATAAAGGGGAAATTGGTGTTGTAAATAAATACATACGCACTGTTTTCTTATTTCTCTATATATATTTGAAATTGCATTTTTAGCAAACATGATGATGATGGTGGTAAACATTCCATCATTTAAATTGTAAACACACACATTCAGCTCTGTATACATACCTAAGAACAACCACTTTTTTTTGCGTGCGTACTCATGGTATGGTGGTGGTTGTTTTTTGTTTTCATTATAGATCGCTCGCGCCTTTGTACACTTGTTGATTTGGTATTAAGGCGTTACAAATTTGCCAAACTACACAGTAATTGTTAAGTTAAGTAAAAAATGAATACATTTGTAAGTTAGACTTTTTTTTTTTTTTTTTTTTGCTCTTTATTTTTTTAAGTTGCAATTTTTAGCATGAGAAAAAAATATTTACATATATCAAAAAAATCAAAGAATCAAAAAATTAAAAATAAAAAAAATAAATCAAAAATGAAAAAAATCAAAAATAAAAAAATCAAAAATGAAAAAAAATCAAAAATAAAAAAATCAAAAATGAAAAAAAATCAAAAATAAAAAAATCAAAAAAAAAGAAAAAAAGAAAAATGAAAGAAAAAATTATGAAACAAAAGAAAAAGAAAAAAAAATGTAGGGAAAAAAATGAAAGAAAAATTATTGAAGAAAGAAAAAATGTAGGGAAAAAAAGAAATTAAATAACAAATAATACAGCATCATCTGTAAAGCAACCCAGGCAAGGCAAGGCAAGGCAAGGCAAGGCGAAGGATTTGGAAATGGAAATGGAAATAATTCACTGCCACCGGGAGACAAAACTTGGGAGGAAGGAGGGAGATTTCTGTGTCTATGGCTATGTCAACTTCAACGTCAACGTCAACCACAACCACAAGCACAACTACGAGCGACGAGCGACGAGCGACTTTAATGCATCCAACGCTCACTCATCAACATTTGCAGCGCACACAAAAACAGAGTCCATACACATGTGTGTGTATGTTCACAAGGAAAAATAAAGTATGTACAAAGCCATTTTTATTTCTACCACCATCGCCATCACCATCACCATCACCATCACCATTTATTATTAAACATTGCAAAAATTAAATCTCTCCTACATATACGCGTATACCTATTTTTAAATAGGTACTTGCCTAATAAATGAATGTGTACAATTGTATGCATTTACACATTTATGTATTTGAGTTGAGCACGAAAGCTGTTATGAAGAACTAATGCGCAATTTGTTGAATTCTGACTAAGCCTAAGTTCTTTTCGATTGTGTTGTGATTTGCTGTATTTCTACCATTGGTTGTTAGTGTATTTTTTTTTCTTTTTTCTCTTTCTTTCTTTCTTTTTTTGGGGGAAATGAATTGTGAACAGAGTTTTGGTTGGTTAGTTGGTTGTTGAGTTGTAGCATAGTTATTTATATTGCCTTATTGTACTTGATATTGCTTTTGTTGTATTTGACTGTTATAAAGGGGAAATTGGTGTTGTAAATAAATAAATACGCACCGTTTTCTTATTTCTCTATATATATTTGAAATTGAATTTTTAGCAAACATGATGATGATGGTGGTAAACATTCCATCATTTAAATTGTAAACACACACATTCAGCTCTGTATACATACCTAAGAACAACCACTTTTTTTTGCGTGCGTACTCATGGTATGGTGGTGGTTGTTTTTTGTTTTCATTATAGATCGCTCGCGCCTTTGTACACTTGTTGATTTGGTATTAAGGCGTTACAAATTTGCCAAACTACACAGTAATTGTTAAGTTAAGTAAAAAATGAATACATTTGTAAGTTAGACTTTTTTTTTTTTTTTTTTTTGCTCTTTATTTTTTTAAGTTGCAATTTTTAGCATGAGAAAAAAATATTTACATATATCAAAAAAATCAAAGAATCAAAAAATCAAAAAATTAAAAATAAAAAAAATAAATCAAAAATGAAAAAAATCAAAAATAAAAAAATCAAAAATGAAAAAAAATCAAAAATAAAAAAATCAAAAAATCAAAAAAAAAGAAAAATGAAAGAAAAAATTATGAAACAAAAGAAAAAGAAAAAAAAATGTAGGGAAAAAAATGAAAGAAAAATTATTGAAGAAAGAAAAAATGTAGGGAAAAAAAGAAATTAAATAACAAATAATACAGCATCATCTGTAAAGCAACCCAGGCAAGGCAAGGCAAGGCAAGGCAAGGCGAAGGATTTGGAAATGGAAATGGAAATAATTCACTGCCACCGGGAGACAAAACTTGGGAGGAAGGAGGGAGATTTCTGTGTCTATGGCTATGTCAACTTCAACGTCAACGTCAACCACAACCACAAGCACAACTACGAGCGACGAGCGACGAGCGACTTTAATGCATCCAACGCTCACTCATCAACATTTGCAGCGCACACAAAAACAGAGTCCATACACATGTGTGTGTATGTTCACAAGGAAAAATAAAGTATGTACAAAGCCATTTTTATTTCTACCACCATCGCCATCGCCATCACCATCCCCATCACCATTTATTATTAAACATTGCAAAAATTAAATCTCTCCTACATATACGCGTATACCTATTTTTAAATAGGTACTTGCCTAATAAATGAATGTGTACAATTGTATGCATTTACACATTTATGTATTTGAGTTGAGCACGAAAGCTGTTATGAAGAACTAATGCGCAATTTGTTGAATTCTGACTAAGCCTAAGTTCTTTTCGATTGTGTTGTGATTTGCTGTATTTCTACCATTGGTTGTTAGTGTATTTTTTTTTTTTTTTCTCTTTCTTTCTTTCTTTTTTTGGGGGAAATGAATTGTGAACAGAGTTTTGGTTGGTTAGTTGGTTGTTGAGTTGTAGCATAGTTATTTATATTGCCTTATTGTACTTGATATTGCTTTTGTTGTATTTGACTGTTATAAAGGGGAAATTGGTGTTGTAAATAAATAAATACGCACCGTTTTCTTATTTCTCTATATATATTTGAAATTGCATTTTTAGCAAACATGATGATGATGGTGGTAAACATTCCATCATTTAAATTGTAAACACACACATTCAGCTCTGTATACATACCTAAGAACAACCACTTTTTTTTGCGTGCGTACTCATGGTATGGTGGTGGTTGTTTTTTGTTTTCATTATAGATCGCTCGCGCCTTTGTACACTTGTTGATTTGGTATTAAGGCGTTACAAATTTGCCAAACTACACAGTAATTGTTAAGTTAAGTAAAAAATGAATACATTTGTAAGTTAGACTTTTTTTTTTTTTTTTTTTTGCTCTTTATTTTTTTAAGTTGCAATTTTTAGCATGAGAAAAAAATATTTACATATATCAAAAAAATCAAAGAATCAAAAAATTAAAAATAAAAAAAATAAATCAAAAATGAAAAAAATCAAAAATAAAAAAATCAAAAATGAAAAAAAATCAAAAATAAAAAAATCAAAAATGAAAAAAAATCAAAAATAAAAAAATCAAAAAAAAAGAAAAAAAGAAAAATGAAAGAAAAAATTATGAAACAAAAGAAAAAGAAAAAAAAATGTAGGGAAAAAAATGAAAGAAAAATTATTGAAGAAAGAAAAAATGTAGGGAAAAAAAGAAATTAAATAACAAATAATACAGCATCATCTGTAAAGCAACCCAGGCAAGGCAAGGCAAGGCAAGGCAAGGCGAAGGATTTGGAAATGGAAATGGAAATAATTCACTGCCACCGGGAGACAAAACTTGGGAGGAAGGAGGGAGATTTCTGTGTCTATGGCTATGTCAACTTCAACGTCAACGTCAACCACAACCACAAGCACAACTACGAGCGACGAGCGACGAGCGACTTTAATGCATCCAACGCTCACTCATCAACATTTGCAGCGCACACAAAAACAGAGTCCATACACATGTGTGTGTATGTTCACAAGGAAAAATAAAGTATGTACAAAGCCATTTTTATTTCTACCACCATCGCCATCACCATCACCATCACCATCACCATTTATTATTAAACATTGCAAAAATTAAATCTCTCCTACATATACGCGTATACCTATTTTTAAATAGGTACTTGCCTAATAAATGAATGTGTACAATTGTATGCATTTACACATTTATGTATTTGAGTTGAGCACGAAAGCTGTTATGAAGAACTAATGCGCAATTTGTTGAATTCTGACTAAGCCTAAGTTCTTTTCGATTGTGTTGTGATTTGCTGTATTTCTACCATTGGTTGTTAGTGTATTTTTTTTTCTTTTTTCTCTTTCTTTCTTTCTTTTTTTGGGGGAAATGAATTGTGAACAGAGTTTTGGTTGGTTAGTTGGTTGTTGAGTTGTAGCATAGTTATTTATATTGCCTTATTGTACTTGATATTGCTTTTGTTGTATTTGACTGTTATAAAGGGGAAATTGGTGTTGTAAATAAATAAATACGCACCGTTTTCTTATTTCTCTATATATATTTGAAATTGAATTTTTAGCAAACATGATGATGATGGTGGTAAACATTCCATCATTTAAATTGTAAACACACACATTCAGCTCTGTATACATACCTAAGAACAACCACTTTTTTTTGCGTGCGTACTCATGGTATGGTGGTGGTTGTTTTTTGTTTTCATTATAGATCGCTCGCGCCTTTGTACACTTGTTGATTTGGTATTAAGGCGTTACAAATTTGCCAAACTACACAGTAATTGTTAAGTTAAGTAAAAAATGAATACATTTGTAAGTTAGACTTTTTTTTTTTTTTTTTTTTGCTCTTTATTTTTTTAAGTTGCAATTTTTAGCATGAGAAAAAAATATTTACATATATCAAAAAAATCAAAGAATCAAAAAATCAAAAAATTAAAAATAAAAAAAATAAATCAAAAATGAAAAAAATCAAAAATAAAAAAATCAAAAATGAAAAAAAATCAAAAATAAAAAAATCAAAAAATCAAAAAAAAAGAAAAATGAAAGAAAAAATTATGAAACAAAAGAAAAAGAAAAAAAAATGTAGGGAAAAAAATGAAAGAAAAATTATTGAAGAAAGAAAAAATGTAGGGAAAAAAAGAAATTAAATAACAAATAATACAGCATCATCTGTAAAGCAACCCAGGCAAGGCAAGGCAAGGCAAGGCAAGGCGAAGGATTTGGAAATGGAAATGGAAATAATTCACTGCCACCGGGAGACAAAACTTGGGAGGAAGGAGGGAGATTTCTGTGTCTATGGCTATGTCAACTTCAACGTCAACGTCAACCACAACCACAAGCACAACTACGAGCGACGAGCGACGAGCGACTTTAATGCATCCAACGCTCACTCATCAACATTTGCAGCGCACACAAAAACAGAGTCCATACACATGTGTGTGTATGTTCACAAGGAAAAATAAAGTATGTACAAAGCCATTTTTATTTCTACCACCATCGCCATCGCCATCACCATCCCCATCACCATTTATTATTAAACATTGCAAAAATTAAATCTCTCCTACATATACGCGTATACCTATTTTTAAATAGGTACTTGCCTAATAAATGAATGTGTACAATTGTATGCATTTACACATTTATGTATTTGAGTTGAGCACGAAAGCTGTTATGAAGAACTAATGCGCAATTTGTTGAATTCTGACTAAGCCTAAGTTCTTTTCGATTGTGTTGTGATTTGCTGTATTTCTACCATTGGTTGTTAGTGTATTTTTTTTTTTTTTTCTCTTTCTTTCTTTCTTTTTTTGGGGGAAATGAATTGTGAACAGAGTTTTGGTTGGTTAGTTGGTTGTTGAGTTGTAGCATAGTTATTTATATTGCCTTATTGTACTTGATATTGCTTTTGTTGTATTTGACTGTTATAAAGGGGAAATTGGTGTTGTAAATAAATAAATACGCACCGTTTTCTTATTTCTCTATATATATTTGAAATTGCATTTTTAGCAAACATGATGATGATGGTGGTAAACATTCCATCATTTAAATTGTAAACACACACATTCAGCTCTGTATACATACCTAAGAACAACCACTTTTTTTTGCGTGCGTACTCATGGTATGGTGGTGGTTGTTTTTTGTTTTCATTATAGATCGCTCGCGCCTTTGTACACTTGTTGATTTGGTATTAAGGCGTTACAAATTTGCCAAACTACACAGTAATTGTTAAGTTAAGTAAAAAATGAATACATTTGTAAGTTAGACTTTTTTTTTTTTTTTTTTTTGCTCTTTATTTTTTTAAGTTGCAATTTTTAGCATGAGAAAAAAATATTTACATATATCAAAAAAATCAAAGAATCAAAAAATTAAAAATAAAAAAAATAAATCAAAAATGAAAAAAATCAAAAATAAAAAAATCAAAAATGAAAAAAAATCAAAAATAAAAAAATCAAAAATGAAAAAAAATCAAAAATAAAAAAATCAAAAAAAAAGAAAAAAAGAAAAATGAAAGAAAAAATTATGAAACAAAAGAAAAAGAAAAAAAAATGTAGGGAAAAAAATGAAAGAAAAATTATTGAAGAAAGAAAAAATGTAGGGAAAAAAAGAAATTAAATAACAAATAATACAGCATCATCTGTAAAGCAACCCAGGCAAGGCAAGGCAAGGCAAGGCAAGGCGAAGGATTTGGAAATGGAAATGGAAATAATTCACTGCCACCGGGAGACAAAACTTGGGAGGAAGGAGGGAGATTTCTGTGTCTATGGCTATGTCAACTTCAACGTCAACGTCAACCACAACCACAAGCACAACTACGAGCGACGAGCGACGAGCGACTTTAATGCATCCAACGCTCACTCATCAACATTTGCAGCGCACACAAAAACAGAGTCCATACACATGTGTGTGTATGTTCACAAGGAAAAATAAAGTATGTACAAAGCCATTTTTATTTCTACCACCATCGCCATCACCATCACCATCACCATCACCATTTATTATTAAACATTGCAAAAATTAAATCTCTCCTACATATACGCGTATACCTATTTTTAAATAGGTACTTGCCTAATAAATGAATGTGTACAATTGTATGCATTTACACATTTATGTATTTGAGTTGAGCACGAAAGCTGTTATGAAGAACTAATGCGCAATTTGTTGAATTCTGACTAAGCCTAAGTTCTTTTCGATTGTGTTGTGATTTGCTGTATTTCTACCATTGGTTGTTAGTGTATTTTTTTTTCTTTTTTCTCTTTCTTTCTTTCTTTTTTTGGGGGAAATGAATTGTGAACAGAGTTTTGGTTGGTTAGTTGGTTGTTGAGTTGTAGCATAGTTATTTATATTGCCTTATTGTACTTGATATTGCTTTTGTTGTATTTGACTGTTATAAAGGGGAAATTGGTGTTGTAAATAAATAAATACGCACCGTTTTCTTATTTCTCTATATATATTTGAAATTGAATTTTTAGCAAACATGATGATGATGGTGGTAAACATTCCATCATTTAAATTGTAAACACACACATTCAGCTCTGTATACATACCTAAGAACAACCACTTTTTTTTGCGTGCGTACTCATGGTATGGTGGTGGTTGTTTTTTGTTTTCATTATAGATCGCTCGCGCCTTTGTACACTTGTTGATTTGGTATTAAGGCGTTACAAATTTGCCAAACTACACAGTAATTGTTAAGTTAAGTAAAAAATGAATACATTTGTAAGTTAGACTTTTTTTTTTTTTTTTTTTTGCTCTTTATTTTTTTAAGTTGCAATTTTTAGCATGAGAAAAAAATATTTACATATATCAAAAAAATCAAAGAATCAAAAAATCAAAAAATTAAAAATAAAAAAAATAAATCAAAAATGAAAAAAATCAAAAATAAAAAAATCAAAAATGAAAAAAAATCAAAAATAAAAAAATCAAAAAATCAAAAAAAAAGAAAAATGAAAGAAAAAATTATGAAACAAAAGAAAAAGAAAAAAAAATGTAGGGAAAAAAATGAAAGAAAAATTATTGAAGAAAGAAAAAATGTAGGGAAAAAAAGAAATTAAATAACAAATAATACAGCATCATCTGTAAAGCAACCCAGGCAAGGCAAGGCAAGGCAAGGCAAGGCGAAGGATTTGGAAATGGAAATGGAAATAATTCACTGCCACCGGGAGACAAAACTTGGGAGGAAGGAGGGAGATTTCTGTGTCTATGGCTATGTCAACTTCAACGTCAACGTCAACCACAACCACAAGCACAACTACGAGCGACGAGCGACGAGCGACTTTAATGCATCCAACGCTCACTCATCAACATTTGCAGCGCACACAAAAACAGAGTCCATACACATGTGTGTGTATGTTCACAAGGAAAAATAAAGTATGTACAAAGCCATTTTTATTTCTACCACCATCGCCATCGCCATCACCATCCCCATCACCATTTATTATTAAACATTGCAAAAATTAAATCTCTCCTACATATACGCGTATACCTATTTTTAAATAGGTACTTGCCTAATAAATGAATGTGTACAATTGTATGCATTTACACATTTATGTATTTGAGTTGAGCACGAAAGCTGTTATGAAGAACTAATGCGCAATTTGTTGAATTCTGACTAAGCCTAAGTTCTTTTCGATTGTGTTGTGATTTGCTGTATTTCTACCATTGGTTGTTAGTGTATTTTTTTTTTTTTTTCTCTTTCTTTCTTTCTTTTTTTGGGGGAAATGAATTGTGAACAGAGTTTTGGTTGGTTAGTTGGTTGTTGAGTTGTAGCATAGTTATTTATATTGCCTTATTGTACTTGATATTGCTTTTGTTGTATTTGACTGTTATAAAGGGGAAATTGGTGTTGTAAATAAATAAATACGCACCGTTTTCTTATTTCTCTATATATATTTGAAATTGCATTTTTAGCAAACATGATGATGATGGTGGTAAACATTCCATCATTTAAATTGTAAACACACACATTCAGCTCTGTATACATACCTAAGAACAACCACTTTTTTTTGCGTGCGTACTCATGGTATGGTGGTGGTTGTTTTTTGTTTTCATTATAGATCGCTCGCGCCTTTGTACACTTGTTGATTTGGTATTAAGGCGTTACAAATTTGCCAAACTACACAGTAATTGTTAAGTTAAGTAAAAAATGAATACATTTGTAAGTTAGACTTTTTTTTTTTTTTTTTTTTGCTCTTTATTTTTTTAAGTTGCAATTTTTAGCATGAGAAAAAAATATTTACATATATCAAAAAAATCAAAGAATCAAAAAATTAAAAATAAAAAAAATAAATCAAAAATGAAAAAAATCAAAAATAAAAAAATCAAAAATGAAAAAAAATCAAAAATAAAAAAATCAAAAATGAAAAAAAATCAAAAATAAAAAAATCAAAAAAAAAGAAAAAAAGAAAAATGAAAGAAAAAATTATGAAACAAAAGAAAAAGAAAAAAAAATGTAGGGAAAAAAATGAAAGAAAAATTATTGAAGAAAGAAAAAATGTAGGGAAAAAAAGAAATTAAATAACAAATAATACAGCATCATCTGTAAAGCAACCCAGGCAAGGCAAGGCAAGGCAAGGCAAGGCGAAGGATTTGGAAATGGAAATGGAAATAATTCACTGCCACCGGGAGACAAAACTTGGGAGGAAGGAGGGAGATTTCTGTGTCTATGGCTATGTCAACTTCAACGTCAACGTCAACCACAACCACAAGCACAACTACGAGCGACGAGCGACGAGCGACTTTAATGCATCCAACGCTCACTCATCAACATTTGCAGCGCACACAAAAACAGAGTCCATACACATGTGTGTGTATGTTCACAAGGAAAAATAAAGTATGTACAAAGCCATTTTTATTTCTACCACCATCGCCATCACCATCACCATCACCATCACCATTTATTATTAAACATTGCAAAAATTAAATCTCTCCTACATATACGCGTATACCTATTTTTAAATAGGTACTTGCCTAATAAATGAATGTGTACAATTGTATGCATTTACACATTTATGTATTTGAGTTGAGCACGAAAGCTGTTATGAAGAACTAATGCGCAATTTGTTGAATTCTGACTAAGCCTAAGTTCTTTTCGATTGTGTTGTGATTTGCTGTATTTCTACCATTGGTTGTTAGTGTATTTTTTTTTCTTTTTTCTCTTTCTTTCTTTCTTTTTTTGGGGGAAATGAATTGTGAACAGAGTTTTGGTTGGTTAGTTGGTTGTTGAGTTGTAGCATAGTTATTTATATTGCCTTATTGTACTTGATATTGCTTTTGTTGTATTTGACTGTTATAAAGGGGAAATTGGTGTTGTAAATAAATAAATACGCACCGTTTTCTTATTTCTCTATATATATTTGAAATTGAATTTTTAGCAAACATGATGATGATGGTGGTAAACATTCCATCATTTAAATTGTAAACACACACATTCAGCTCTGTATACATACCTAAGAACAACCACTTTTTTTTGCGTGCGTACTCATGGTATGGTGGTGGTTGTTTTTTGTTTTCATTATAGATCGCTCGCGCCTTTGTACACTTGTTGATTTGGTATTAAGGCGTTACAAATTTGCCAAACTACACAGTAATTGTTAAGTTAAGTAAAAAATGAATACATTTGTAAGTTAGACTTTTTTTTTTTTTTTTTTTTGCTCTTTATTTTTTTAAGTTGCAATTTTTAGCATGAGAAAAAAATATTTACATATATCAAAAAAATCAAAGAATCAAAAAATCAAAAAATTAAAAATAAAAAAAATAAATCAAAAATGAAAAAAATCAAAAATAAAAAAATCAAAAATGAAAAAAAATCAAAAATAAAAAAATCAAAAAATCAAAAAAAAAGAAAAATGAAAGAAAAAATTATGAAACAAAAGAAAAAGAAAAAAAAATGTAGGGAAAAAAATGAAAGAAAAATTATTGAAGAAAGAAAAAATGTAGGGAAAAAAAGAAATTAAATAACAAATAATACAGCATCATCTGTAAAGCAACCCAGGCAAGGCAAGGCAAGGCAAGGCAAGGCGAAGGATTTGGAAATGGAAATGGAAATAATTCACTGCCACCGGGAGACAAAACTTGGGAGGAAGGAGGGAGATTTCTGTGTCTATGGCTATGTCAACTTCAACGTCAACGTCAACCACAACCACAAGCACAACTACGAGCGACGAGCGACGAGCGACTTTAATGCATCCAACGCTCACTCATCAACATTTGCAGCGCACACAAAAACAGAGTCCATACACATGTGTGTGTATGTTCACAAGGAAAAATAAAGTATGTACAAAGCCATTTTTATTTCTACCACCATCGCCATCGCCATCACCATCCCCATCACCATTTATTATTAAACATTGCAAAAATTAAATCTCTCCTACATATACGCGTATACCTATTTTTAAATAGGTACTTGCCTAATAAATGAATGTGTACAATTGTATGCATTTACACATTTATGTATTTGAGTTGAGCACGAAAGCTGTTATGAAGAACTAATGCGCAATTTGTTGAATTCTGACTAAGCCTAAGTTCTTTTCGATTGTGTTGTGATTTGCTGTATTTCTACCATTGGTTGTTAGTGTATTTTTTTTTTTTTTTCTCTTTCTTTCTTTCTTTTTTTGGGGGAAATGAATTGTGAACAGAGTTTTGGTTGGTTAGTTGGTTGTTGAGTTGTAGCATAGTTATTTATATTGCCTTATTGTACTTGATATTGCTTTTGTTGTATTTGACTGTTATAAAGGGGAAATTGGTGTTGTAAATAAATAAATACGCACCGTTTTCTTATTTCTCTATATATATATTTGAAATTGCATTTTTAGCAAACATGATGATGATGGTGGTAAACATTCCATCATTTAAATTGTAAAACACACACATTCAGCTCTGTATACATACCTAAGAACAACCACTTTTTTTTGCGTGCGTACTCATGGTATGGTGGTGGTTGTTTTTTGTTTTCATTATAGATCGCTCGCGCCTTTGTACACTTGTTGATTTGGTATTAAGGCGTTACAAATTTGCCAAACTACACAGTAATTGTTAAGTTAAGTAAAAAATGAATACATTTGTAAGTTAGACTTTTTTTTTTTTTTTTTTTTGCTCTTTATTTTTTTAAGTTGCAATTTTTAGCATGAGAAAAAAATATTTACATATATCAAAAAAATCAAAGA